>VXBR01007543.1:0-141105 GCA_013400215.1 Cisticola juncidis | reverse complement strand
AGCGGCGGGAGCGGGTCCGGGTACGAACGGGGCCCGGGGTTACGAGCGGAGCGGGCCAGCGGGAGCGGGGTAATAGGGGAGGGAGGGAAAGTGCAGCGCCTCAGAACGGGGCGGCGGGGCCGTGCTGCGCGGGGGCCCTGGGCCTCCTAGGGCCTCTTAGTGCAGCCCGGGAGCCCCATGGCCAGAGCCCCTGGGGCACGTCTGGGCAGCTAAAGGGTGGGGTGCAACTGCAGCGAGTNTTTCTTTTTAAGCTTAGTTCAGAACGAGATGTGAGAGTGAAACTGGAAGGGAGTACCTCAATCACTGAGGGAAAATCCCTGTCTTAAATTCTAGGAGTGAAATGAAAAATGCATCTGTTGTGACAAAAAGAGAGGGTTGAAGAGACTTACAAAGGAAGAGAACCAAAAAAAAAAAAACAACTTTTAAACTTTTTTTTTTTCCTTTTTGGTCTTGATGGGGATTTTTTTGTTTTGTTTTTGTTTTGGGTATTTGTTTGATTTTTCTACTTTTAGTGTTCTGGGGTATTTTTAATCATTTAAGTTACTGAAGTAACAGTTATATTTGAGCAGGGAACTGGTCAGTGCAGTTTTTATTGCACAGATAGAGTTTTGGAAGAAGCAGTCTTAATCCTATCATGATCTGTACTTAAAAGACTTTCTGATGCTATTTGCAGAAGAACAGAAAAGTTTTATTTTTTTTTTGTTACAGGTACAACTTGTGCAGTGTGTAATTCATCTTTTTGTAAATGGGCTTTGAAAGAACAGAGAATTGCCAGTATGTGAGCTCCGAATTTCACTGAACTCTGATATTGTTATGGTGCCACGATTCAAGGACCAATAAGCATTGGTGAGATAATATTTCCCTGAAGGTGCAGCAGAGTTTTTCTCAGTGCTCTGTCACTGCAGCCCAGGATGCACTGCATGCCCATATTCTTAGTCCATGTGCAGCTTGTCCACGGCCTGGACTGAGGAATTGGCCTTGACCAAGTCAGCCTGACTTCATCTTCAGTATAGAAAAACATGTTGTTTTCTGGGGTACACAGCTGCCTGCTGGGTGAAAAGGGGAGATCATGACAGCAGCACTGGTTTCTTTTCGTGCATTTCTGGGATGATTTTACCCCCCTATGGGCTGGGCTGGCTGAAGTGGGTAGTCCTATGAAGACAGGGTGTGGCGAGTGAGCTCTTGGATATGCTCAGCTGACTGGACTTATTTAGGACTAGACAGGGCAAGGACAGTGTGCTGAAAGGAGCACTGTTGCTGGGGATGACAACCCCTATTTGGATCTTTTCCATCAGTTCCTGGTCCTGTTGCTGTGGGATTTTTGCTGTTGATTTGGACGGGAGTGGGACAGTTCTCCACGTACTTGATGTAGGCCTTGCCTATTGGAAAAGCATGACTGTTATGCTGTCTGTCTGATGGCCTTGGCTGCCCTCTCTTATCATGTTGGATGTTCTATTGCTCTGCTTTGTGTACACTTTATCTGGGGAGGAAGAATACAAGTACCAGGCTGTAGCGAGCAGCTAGGCTGAGAGGTGAGCTTGATTCTGCATTGCCCATTGAAACCTTGTGACTGGAGTTCTGTTACCCGTGGCTAGCTCCTCTCCTTATCAACCACTGCTGTTGTGTGATAGTGGTGGCTTCTAGCAAAAAATAATGGAGCCTGTTTGCTCTTTTCATAAGAAGTTGCTTTTCTATTGTAAATCTCTGATAGCTTTATACTTGAACTGTTTGCAGTTTGACAGGCAGATGGAATTATTTGTCCCAGAAAGCTACTAGAAAGTTGTGATGGTTCACAGTTGATAATGTTATTCTGCCTGTGGTCTGTGAGGTTCTTCTCTACTTTTTCCCAGCTTCTAAAAAAATCATGTAGAAATTTTTCTGTGTTGGCAAATGTGACTGTTCTTGGCCTCACCTCTACTGAGATGTAGTGGTGTTACAGAGGAGGAGAACTTAGCAAAATTGTTAAGAGAAAATCCGTCTCTTAACAATTTAGAGAAGTGAGTAGCTGGAGGGAAGAGAAGGCACTTCCAGAGAGAAGTTTGGACTGTGAAGGTTGTTTGCTGGAACCTCTGCTTAGAGGTAGATTTTTTTTTTGGCCCAGGCTTTTCCATCTTGGCTCAAAGCTGCTCCTTCCAAGTCTGTGTGATTATTTACTGTGATGCTTCTCGTGCAGCACAGCATATGGCAGTCATGAAAGACTCAGGGAGTATCTGTCAGCAAGGATGAATAAAAGGGAGGGTTTGTTAGTTGAGGGTGGGATGATTCCCTTGCCCCTTAGAGAACCTGGGAAGAGTCTCAGCCTCTGAAGAGAAAGAAGAGCCTGTGACTGACAGTCTCAAGCAATTTGTGAAGAAGGTACTACTGAAATCCAAAAGTTCAGCAGATGACATAGGGCTGTGCTGATGCTTTCCAGCTTGTGACTCACCCAGAACCTCAAAGGAAAAATACCTTCTCAGCCCTGTCATGGGGGCTGTCAGTTTTCACCACGCTTTTTTACCACAAGTCAGGGCTGGAGTCAAACAGGAAGATTATTTTTTGAGGTAAAGCCTGGATTAGCTATAACACACATTCCCTGGCAATGTTCGTCGTTAAGGTGTTGGCTGACAGAGATTTATTATTTTTGCATCTGTGGGTTGTCTGTGATCTCTCTTTTGGGGATTGTCAGGAGAGGTGATTGGACCCTGTATTTGTATTCAGCTTGTAGCTACTAAGTACCTTAACAGTCAGGGTTCTACTTTACGGTGGGAAGAGATTTGCTCAAAAACAGAATTGTTCTCATGTCTTGCAGATTGCTAGAAAAAGAACGCTGAATCTTGGTTTTTGCCAGTGTTGAATTTGACAGGTAAAGACTGTACAGTCCATTTAGGTGGGTGTATGTGAGGCTGTCCCTGCTCTCAGACTTCAGAGTTGGTAACAGCAATGGGGTTTTGGGAGAGACCTTCAACTTTTCTTTGCAGTAGTTGAAATCAAATTATTGACTATCACTTCTTGATCTTGGGACCAAGAATGAGGGTCCTGGTAAGGTAGAGTTTTTGTCTCTATCTGATGATGCCATGTATTGCTGTTGAGTCTTAATTTCTTCTAGGAATCCACCAAAGCTCAAAGAATCACAAAATGTAATCCCAAATAGCACCATTTGAAGGTGCATGTTACTCTGATATAAAAGTGTGATTTTGTGCTAACCACCCTAATGGCTGTGTCCAGACTTAGGGCAGGTGGCATTTCATTGTGTAATACAGTCTTTGACATGATGATAATTTGCTGTACCAAGCAGGAAGTAGTTGTGCAGGGGCTTAATGTCAAGGATGTGTTTTCTTTAGCTGTGACTCACAACTGATTTAATACTGCTTTTTTCTCTGCCATGGTTGTCCTGCTCTGTTTGACCTGGACCAGAAGGAAGACAGGATGTTTCAGTCCATGATGTCTGTGATGACATTCTCCGTGTCTGATAACATCACACATTCCACTGCATTGGTGACAGCACTGGATAATGTGACAACTCTCTCCCCAATGACAACGCATGTGATCAATGACACGAACATCACAGTGCCACACAAGTGCCTGTTGCTGCTTTATGAAGACATTGGGAAGTCGAGGTGAGTTGGAAGAAATGGGACCACAGTCTGACTGTGGACCAAGGGAGGGAGCTTTGTGTATTTCTCAGTTTGATTGAGAAGCAACCAGGGCTGGTGCCTTCCCTTCTAAAGGCTGAAGATCAGGTGAGAAAAGGGATAAAACCTGTTTTATTTACTTTCTGCAGAGTCCGCTACTGGGATCTTCTACTCCTGGTTCCCAATGTGCTTTTCTTTATATTTCTTCTCTGGAAGCTGCCCTCTGCCAGAGCCAAAATCCGGGTCACTTCCAGCCCGATCTTCACTACATTCTACATACTAGTGAGTACCACTCAGTGCCTTTGAACTGATGACTGTTATTTTTATTACCACTTATGAACAATATCACTGAACTAGTGGAAAGAACCTAGACCAGCTCTTGCAGTGATAAAATCTGTGTTCCATTGAAGGTGTACTGCAATAAGGAGACTTCTTTTCACTGTTTGAATTCACGTTTTAATAGGTTCTGGGGCCAGATCTGCTGGATTTTGTTCTCCTGTGTTGTAGTTTGCATTTTTGGGGGGGACCCTGGGGAGAATTCCCCGAGAGCCCCCTGGGGTCCTAGGATCGTGGGTGTTCATGTCCTGGCAGGCAAAGAGACTCAGACGGCTGCTGAGGTGAAGGTTTATTGGGAGTTTTCTTCCAGGACGGGAGCATGGTCACAAGGGAGGGGGAAGGGAAGGAGAGAGGGGGAAGGGGAGAGGGAAGGGGAGAGCAGTCTCCGGAGACAGCCAGGGCAAAAGAGGGCCAGCCCACCTCTCTCTGCACTCTTAACAGGGAGTTTCGAAGTAGGTGCGGTAAGATTCTTTAGCCAGTAGTTACAGATATACGATACTGCAGGGAGGGTACAGACTTGGGACAAACCATACATTTTCCCGGGGTGAAACAGAGTATACCATTTCCATAAAATGCAATTCTACACTCCTGTGGTGATTTCATTGTTTCGTTTTTCTTTTTTCTTCTTTTGCTGCTTTGATGTCTTGGAATCTAGTGTCTTATCCTTTCTTTGCTCTTTGCAGTGAGTAGTGTGGGACACAAACCCAGCTTTTTACTGAGGTTGTGAAAGAAGAATAATTTGTGTGAAGCTGTTGAAAAGCTTGGTCATCTACTGGAGAAAATGGTGATGTGACAGGGTTCTGGTTAGAATTCTGGTTCTGGAAATGTAGAAACCCAACCTTGTTGATTTCTTTCACATCATGTCAAAGAGGCCCTGACTTGATGATGTTCTTGATAGTTCTTAAGGTGGAAACAGAATATGCAGTCCAGTTATAGTTCACAAACATCTAAGATCTTGCTGTTCACTCATCTGTCCTGTGATGCCCTGTGTTACTGCTTAGAGGACATAATAAATACAGCTAAGTACCTACCTGAATTTGTTTAAAAATATAATTCAGAAGCTTTTTGGCATCCTGGTTTGCCTCAGTATGTAACATATTAAGACTGCTCTTCTTCAGTGAGATTAGTACAGGTTGTGGAAGTGAATGTGTGTTTGAATTAGATTGGATGGATGCTTCTTTCTCTGGTCTGTGTACAGGTACTGGCATGGCAAAACCCAAGAAGCTCAAACCCAAATCTGACCTAGTAGCCTCACTTGAATCTTTGTTGGGAAGTCTTGTTAGCTCTTTCAGGCCAAGAGTTGGGGTTCTAGGCTTCTGCACAGTATTGGATAACCAGGTATACACACAAATATTTCAACCTTTTAAAAATATTACATGACTTTGGGTTTAAATCTTCCTACATGTTTCCGGTAATGTGCATGGTCAATAGAGGTTTGTGCCAAAGGCTTTGATAAACAAAACTCTTGATAAACCAAAAAGAGGAAAGTGAACTGATTTTATGCTGTGGATGGCAACTGAGGCCCACACACCTACTCTCTCACTCCCCGTCACTAGAAGAGGGGAGAGAATCAGAATAATAAAGTGAGAAAACTTGTGGGTTAAGATAAAGGCAGTTTAATAAGTCAAAGCAAAAGCTGTGCACACAGAGAAAGCAAAGCAAGGCATTCATTTACCACTTTCCATAGGCAGTCAGGTGTTCAGCTGTTTCCAGGAAAGCAGGGCTCCATAACATATAATGGTTACTGGGGAAGACAAACATCGTTACTCTGAAAGTCTTTTCCTTCCTCCTTCTTCCTGGCTTTATGTGCTGAGCATGATGCCATATGGGATATTCATTTTGTTGGGCCAGCTGGGGTCAACTGTCCCAAGGCATAAAGGGAAAAGATGCCTTACATTCTGTGTAAGTGCAGTGCAGTTGTAATGAAAGCATTTGTATTATCAACACTTTTCAGCACAAAAAATCCCAAAGTCCCATACCAGCTTCTGTGAAAGAAATTTCCTCTATCCCAGCCAAATCCAGCACACAGTCTTAGAGGAAAATGATTTAACTCAGTTTCATAGTAATTTCTTGAGTATGTTATTGGGAAATGAGTATGGGAGTGTGTTCTGTGAGGACTTCCTTTAAATTGGCTGTTTTTCAGGTCCTAAAGGAATGCTTTCCTGTGGAGTTGGTGATTAATGTGGAGTTAAAAGATTGAGAAGAGTCTCTACCTGCTTAGAGAGTAAACAAAAAGATATATGTTCCTCTCCAGTGAGTTGTTGCAGCTCTAGAACACCAATATATTCAGGGACCCTTCTTTTTTGTCAGTGTTTTGTCATGGAGTTTTCCACCCCAGTTGTACAGTTGTAGTCTTCTTTCATGCCATTGCTGTCCCTTCTTTCTCTACGAAAAAAATACTTGTCTGTTGGTCACTTACTGGTCATTTCCATTCTGCAACCGCCTTAGAATCAGCTTGGACTCCTGGTAGACCTCTGATAGGTTTAGCTGTCTTCTGTCTTCATTATTAGGATCAACCTGACATGTAGAGTGTTTTATCTGGAAAAATCCACTTTCTTAGAGTGTAACTCTGCACAGTGGAGTGTAGATACATCCAGCTGAGCTCTTAATTGCATCGTATGGCTGTGACAGCACAGGGTAACTGAACCTTCGTGAGCTGTCATGCTTCAATGGTATATGAAGTGAGCTGGGGATCTGGATTTTGCACTGTGCAGCAGAGTAAGATGTTTCAAAGCTGGTGGCTGCTGGTGACTTTTTCTCTGCATTGCTGAGCATTTGCTGTATGGAGTGAGAGAACTGCAGGTTTAGTTTTGTCACAGTTGTATAGTGTGGTAGTTGATATTCAGTGGTTTCTGTTAGCTGATGAGATTGATTTAGTCAGACATACCAGCCATTTGGTTTTGTAATTCAAAGGGATGTTTTCTGTCTGCTTCTTTACCTCCTTCCCTGCCTCAGAGGAAGGAAGGGTAGGAAGTCAGTAAAGACACTGTTGTAAAGGTTTGGTGAAGAACTCTACAGAGCTTAATCTGACAGCTGAGGCAATTGTTTCTTCCTAATTTCTAAGGCACTGCTCCTATCTAACGAGTCTGAGGAATCTTTTTCAAGAAATTAACTCTAGTCTCCCACAAAAAATTCTGAGTACACATTGTTAGGCTTGAAAGCTGACTTGAAAATGCTATTCCAAAAGAGTTTCTGATCACTATTGTGTATGTGCCTTTTGACATGAGCTCACTTTTGCTCTTTTTTTGCAGGTATTTGTGGTGGCTTTAGTTGGCATTGCCCGAGCTGTTGTCTCCATGACTGTGAGTGCCTCTGATGCTGCCATGGTTGCTGACAAGGTAGGTGCAGCACTGATGTTAGAGGCTGTGCTTTGTGTACTTCTGATCACAGCAATCTACTCTGGCTTCCCTCTTACATGTGTACAAGAAGAATGTGCTTTTTTTGCAGTACTCTTAGCTATGTTTACTATGGAATCCTGTTTTGATAGCTGGATATAAATCATCACAACATCCAGGATGGTAAAACAATTGATTTCCTGAAATAGACACACAGATAGTGACAGCATAAGTTTCCTGTTACAGGGATGAAATTATTCTTTTTTTGCAAGATATAAACATTAAGATACCTTTAGTGGATACGCAGGATGTGGCCTTTGTTAGTCTTGCAGGATTCCAGTGGCTCTTTGAAAACGTTGAATTTTTTGTGTTGAATGCAAATAAAACCAACTTCTCTTTTGAGACTGACACCTTAATGTCCTAGCAACCACTGTGAGCACAGGGTGAACCTTTAGTAAACAGGAAATGTGTTTGTACGTGCTGTTCTTTTTTAGTAATTTGACTTGTAGCAAAATATTACTTAAAACAAAAAGCTCTGCAGTTCTTGAGCTCTTAGAGAAAGAGGAGCCACCTACAGAGTACAGGTCTTTGGGCTCTATTCTTTTGATCAGTGCGGTTTATTTTCCCTTTATTGTTACTGTCAAAGCATTGTGAAGAGCTGCTGTTGCAAGTGGCTGGGTGTTTTGTACCATTTTTCATTCACCTCTGTCCAACAGATATATCTACAGGACTCGAATAGTGAAAAAGAGGCGGAAAGGTATTTTTTTCAGGTCTGGTGTTGCTGCTAAGTGCAGCAACTGGGAAATCATGTAGCAAGACGCATACTCTGACAGTTTTTTTTCTGTAAAAATGTCCTATCCTGTCTATTATGTTTCTTTTGTGTTCTCATATATATATTCACACACACACAGTGTATTTGCTGGGATTAGAAGTGTCTTATCCAATGCCTCTTAAAATATTACAAACCTTTAAGAGAGAGTACCATTCAGTGTTCAGAGGTAAAGGGTTAATAAGCTAGAATCTGGGTGCTTGTTCTAGGTTTGGCACAGATTTATTGCATGACTCCCTGAAAAATTGCCTCACCGCTTTTTATTGTTTCACCAAATGAAACATGAGACTGCAAGTGACAGGCTGGAACGGGGGGTGCTTTTACTTGAATATGCTTTAGATTTAAGGACCAGTAGCTTTGGAAGAGGGCAGAATAAGGAGTTTGTGCAGGCATATCTACTGCTTTAAGAACTGGCCTTGTTTAGTATTTTACTTTTGAGGATATCATGGGCTTGTGTTCTTTGGGAGCACAGCAGCAGGAACACAGATGAAACAGCTGACAGATCCTCAACCAGGACAAACCATGGCCACTTCTTCTCTGTAGAGGTGCTATTTGCTTATTCCCACACAGCTGTTCTGTTCCACAGGCACGAACAGGGCTTGGAACAAGCATGTGATGAGTATCTCTACAGAGCGTGAAAAGGGCTTGTGGAAGTGACCAGCCATGCAGAGGCTGCCATCCCCTGGAGTTTTGCTTTATTAACTTCAAACTGGTTCCTGGCTCCTTCTAATCATGTTTATCTGGTCTCTGTTATCCCTCAGATCCTGTGGGAGATCACAAGATTTTTCCTTCTGGCGATTGAACTGAGTGTGGTGATTCTAGGCCTTGCCTTTGGTATGTGTCAGGAGGTTTTTGAGTGCTTTGAATGTTTCCTGTTGCCTTTCCTTCCACAGAGATTGCATTTGTAAGTTTAGAGTGATGCTGATTCTATGAAGTGAAGAGGCTATGGAATAAATACAAAGGACAAATTGTGGACATTTAATTAGAAGTGGCTGAAGGCCTGATTATACTTACAGATCCATGGTTTGCGTGATTTAAGGGTTTATTTGTGCTTGGTTTGTTCTGCACTCGTAGGGTAGAGCGTACAGCTTAGTTAAGATTTTTATGCCAAGATCAACAATCTTATCTTTGCTTGAACCCCATTTTATTTAAGATGGTCCCTTTTGGGGCCACTCTATCCCCTTAATCCCATCCTTAATTGGTTTGATCCATCCTGGCTGCATTCAAATGATTTATCTGTACCTCCAATTGTAATTCTACTTTTATCAGTTATGCAAGCGAAAATGCCTCTCCCTATGGGTCAGAGGGAGAGGAGGGGGTGGGTGTCACTGTTGCACGTGTCAGTGGGACATGTGAGCAGTATATTTTTCATCTTTTGAGGCCTCAGAGAATAATTTAGATTGTGAGGAGCTTCTGGAAATTGCCTACTTCAATATATTCCAGTACAGATTTCTCTACCTCAGCCTCCCATCAACTCTTCTCCCTGAGAAACAGCTTTTATAACATCTTAGTGTACCTGATGCTGGGGTCATTCCTTTTTTTTTCTGTCCTGTAACCCCAGCAGAAGGACTTAATTATTTTCCCTTAGCATGGACAGGAGGAAAGCAAGTTAAAATCTGTTTTTTTGTAAGTAAGGTTTTTGCCTGTGAAAGGCTCAACTCTCCAGACAGGGTTTAGAGAGCTTTAACCTTCCCTTGAAGGCCTCTGTAAATTCAAGTGTTTTCCTTCATTAGGTTTGAAAAGAACTGATTTTAACCAGTGCTGGGATTACATCCTGAGTCATTTCATATCCCATAATTACAGGTCACCTGGAGAGCAAATCAAGCGTGAAACGTGTGCTGGCAATCACTACTGTGCTGTCTCTGGCATATTCTGTCACCCAGGTGAGTGCATTGAAGCAGAGGAATTTGCAAAGAAGGAACTTTGCTTGAAGTTAAGCAATTAAATGTGTGACTCCTATGTGAAAGTGGCAGCTTTGCTGTTTGGATGGGATTTTGGAGGAAGACTGAACTCTTATGGCAGTGTATAAGCAGATAGTATCTGCTTGTCTTCTTTACTGCACAAATAGCTCAGATGAGGTGAAGAAATAAAATGAGGTTTGGATGGATTGCCTTGTCTAGTGAATCTTGGAACAATAGTGAGGTTTTCCACACCTGAGTCGCAAGTTCTGGATCACGCCTCAAGGGCCATGAAAACCATGTGCTTGCCAAAGTAAGGCCACTGCAGTGCCCTTGTCTGCTGTGTCTTTCAGAGCTGAGAGCTCTTGCTTCTTTTCAAACTAGCTGGCTTCCTGGCTCAGTTTATTAAGCATGTCTTCATGTCCGTGAACAATGCAATCTGTGTCTGGGTTTATTCTCCTCCTCAGCATGTCAGTGGTCAGCCCATGTCTCTGTACTCAGGGCAGTGCCAGAATAACACATAGAGCTTTGTTCTTGGACCAGGCTCTTGGTTGCAGAGGCAGTGAGCTGATAATTACCCCATGATAAAGCTGGAGGAGCCTCATAAAATATCAAGTGTTGGAGCTATATTTGGGCTCAGTAGTGCTTACAAGCACTTTTCTCTCCACTGTCTGTAGGGGTAGCTCCTAAACAAGACAGTGTCTTTTCCCAAACTGACTATATTCTGGATGTTTCAGCAGAAAGGTCTGCTGTAAAGATGGAGAAGAAGCTCTTGGTCTATTCTAGACAGATAAGTGCTTGCATCCTGTGTCCACCTCAGTCTCTCTTCTGTAATGCCACTGATGCCAGTTTCCTTTAATTGCAGATTCCTGCCACTCTTTTTTCTCCTCACTTCTTGTCTTCAGTTTCTTCCTCTTCTGTGGGAGCGTAACTTGGTCTAAGTAGGACAGGGGATGCAGGCCAGCTGCTTTCTGAACTTCTTTAAGCATAGTTTTCCTTGTCCAAATATGCATGTTAGTGAGGATACTGCTTGTAACAGAATCAAGCTGATGCCGCTTCTCTTCTAGGGCACCCTGGAAATCCTGTACCCTGATGCCCACCTGTCAGCAGAAGACTTCAATATCTATGGCCATGGAGGGAGACACTTTTGGCTTGCCAGCTCCTGTTTCTTCTTCCTGGTAAGTACTGGGAATGTGTTAAGCACTCTGGTAGCTTCTTTGTATTTTGTCAATGGAGCAAGGAGGATGATTTGAGTACAATAATGCCCTAATACCCCTCCTGCCTCCTACAGTGCAGCATTGATGCTTCTCATGTGGTGGGGAAGCTGAAGCAATAAAGGTGCAATGGGAGTGGTGTAAGCTGGGGCAGCTGTATTACAGCTGAGCTCAGATGTTCTTCCCTCCCGAGTTTCTCAGCTGTTTTATGGTGATGGAGGTGAGCTGTGGAGCTTTCACATCTGTACAGTGTTTGATGTTAAGAGTTTGTGCCTCTGCCCTGAGACATGTAGGAAGTGCCAATACCTCACACCATCCCTGCAAAGATTGTTGAGTTCAGTTGCTGGGCAGCCATGGAACTGTTAGTTCTTTGTCTCAACAGGTCTATTCCTTGGTGGTGATTCTTCCAAAAACTCCTCTGAAAGACCGGATTTCTTTGCCCTGTAGGTAACTGTAGTGTTTTCCATATATAGTATAGATGGTTACAGCATCAGGATAAAGCATTGGTATGTGTTTGTGGTGCACATGCATTCAGTCTCAGAGTTTAGATAGCATGGCCAAGGACTGATAACTTATCCCTAGAAAAATTAATATGTTTTGTGTTTTGGAGAGCAGAGTAAGAGCACTGCTACTTTAGTAGCTAAACAATTACATTAAGAAAACAAGACCTACTGCTCAGTTATGTAAATATATAATCTTCTGAGAGCCTTAAGGAATGGCAGTTTCCTTTGAAATGCACACATGATGTTGAAGTGTGCATGCTAGTCATCCCCTGGGAAGGGAAGGGTAAGTGGGAGCTGCACAATAGTTTTTATCTGGGCTTTTATCAAGATGCTTCTGTTTGTTTGGTTTTGGTTTTTTTTTTTTTTTTTTTGGGTTTTTTTTTTTTTTTTTTTTTTTTTTTTTTTTTTTTTTTTTGGTTTTTTTTTTTTTTTTTTTTTTTTTTGGTTTTTTTTTTTTTTTTTTTTTTTTTGTTTTTTGTTTTTTGTTTTTGTTTTTGCAGAATATCTGAAGCTTTTGAATAGAGGGAAGCTGTTACTAAGGTGTTTGTACTGAGCTCTTCTCTCTCTAACTAGTGTTGACATCCCTGTGTGCATATCCTGAGGGAGGGGATATGTATGTCACAGGCATAGGTCCTGGGCCGGATCTGCCTGGTGTCCAGCATACCCTGCTGCTCCTGTTGGGGTCTCCTGAGCAGTTTTATTAGTGCTGTTAGAAGAGCACAGCTTCTGGTCCAGCTGGGTTGTCTTTGTTTTTCTTGCATTCAATTATGTGACTGACACTGATTCCAGATGCTTGCCAATGAAATCTTTACGTGTGTTACTGTAACCTTGCTTTCAAAACCCCATACACATGTAGGAGGGTTGCCAGCATGGGACAGGAAAACACAGTCTTAATTCTTCAGCAGTTCTTAGAGACAAGGTAGTGAGAAGCTCCTGTTGAATTTGGCATTTCCATCAAACAGAGTTCCATGTGTTTGAGGTTGAGCATCACATGTGTTTGTGTCTTTCCCACAGCCAGGAAGAGTTTTTATATTTATGCTGGCATTCTGGCACTACTGAACCTGGTGCAGGGCTTGGGCAGTGCCCTTCTCTGTGTGGATATCATAGAAGGACTGTGGTATGTACTGTGAGGAAGGAGGTCTGCAGTCCTGGATCTTGTGTTGTATTTGAGTGTCCTTCAACACCGCTTCTCCCAAGAAAACAAACCTATTCTGTGTTCCTAAGAAGGAATAAACCTGTTGGTTCTGTTTAGTACCAAAAGACCTCTCAATAATCAGGAAGCTCCCCAGGGGAGAGGTTGTGGTGCTGCGTGTGCTGCAGTTGTCTTGAGGGGGTGAGGGAGCGCAGTAGTGTGAATTCACTGATGTCTGGCCATTAGTAGGTAATAAGAGAGGGAACAGTCTGTTTGCTGGAAATACGGAAATGCCCTTTTACCTGGAGTCTCATTCTGCAGGGATATGTCACATCTGTGAGTCAAAATTGGGAGCACTGAGACGCTGCTCTTGGTCAGACCTTGGGTTTTGGCATGGTTCTCCCCCAATGTCTAGAATCAGTGGCACATGTTGATGACAATGCTGTTACTTTGCATCAGTTTAAATTTATTTAGCATGATTTTTCTTGATCTCTGGAGACTTAGGAGGGAAATTAGATCATTTGGGTGGATGTGAGTGGTGTTATCCAGCTGTATTGTGCTTGAGTGCTAAATCCCTTCATGTTCCCTTTTGCTATTGACAGCTGTGTTGATGCTACCACGTTCCTCTACTTCAGCTTCTTTGCACCTCTCATCTATGTGGCATTCCTGAAAGGTTTCTTTGGGTGAGTAGCCAGGAACAGGAGTTTAGACGGGTATATATTGTCATTTAAGTGTTTTGCACTCAGGTTCTCTCAATCTGTACAATAAAGACAGCAACTAGAACACCAGTTCTAGTGTCTTAATTTCTTAAACGGTCTTCTGGGTGGGTTTTGGGTAAATTTGTGGAAAGGATGTGGGGGTTTAGTAACTCTTTGGCCGAGGATTCTACCATGGGCCCAAAAATGACCAGTGAGAAGCCCTGGGAAGGTTGATTCTCAGGCCGGGGTCGCCGCCCTGTGGCCACGTACAGGAAATGCACCTTGGTGGGGAAACGAGTGGTTTAGTATAGGCTTTAGTATTTGTTGGTCATTAGCAAGAAACAGAAGTCTTTAAAATAAATAAGAAGATAAAGTGCTTTTAAAATAGAAAAATGTACCTCTGGTCTAGAGTTAAAAATGAAAACTGCTGATCCATAAGTGTTTCTTGATGTACACAGGTAGAACTTGAAGTGTACTGCTGTTCTGACTCATTTTGGTGTCAGTAGCCAGGCTGCTGTGGAGTTCAGTAGTGTTTGGGTGCTGTTGCCCTCAGTAATTCAAAGCTCCTGAAGAGGAGAACTCTTTTCCCACAGTGGAGTCAGGATTCTGCTATTCATATTCCTGTTAAGTGACTTCATCCAAAGCTTCATTTAGTATTACTTTATGGCAATTACTCTGCCACAAATTTCTAGATCAAAAGCTCATTTAAAGAGCTCATTCAAGGTCTGAATGCACAATTTCTTAATGCTGGTGAGCTTCAATTAAGGATAGGTGGCTGTGACACCACACTGGTTGAACATGCATTTTAAATCTTTCATCACTCCAGGTCTGAACCGAAGATCCTTTTCTCCTACAAATGTCAGGTGGATGAACCTGAGGATGTGGATGTGCACCTACCCCACCCTTATGCTGTTGCCAAGAAGGAAGGAATGGATTCTGGGTTCTACTCAAGCACTCAGATTGACACCACAGCCTACCTGGATGATGTGGCCTCTATGCCATACCACGTGGGCAGCATCAACAGCATTGACAGTGACCGCTGGAAATCAATCAATGCCTGAGGCAGGGCACCTGAATCACATGATGCCTCATTCTTTTCAAACTCCCTGATGCTACAGCTGTTAGGATGTCCACTGGAAATCCCTGCTTGGCTACCTGCCATGGTTTTCCTCTTGTCCTTAGGACTGGAACTAAGTTGGCAGCCCAAACCCTTTTGGAAAGAACACTTTCTGTTTCTACCTGAGAACAATGTAGAGCAGTTCTGTTCATAAACCTTTAAACACTGAACTTTCCTGATCCGCCACATTCTAGATGTGAATAAGACCCCGAAGATAGCCCTGGCTGGCACCTCTTCCTTTTCAGTGACTGAAAGCACTTGTCTTCCACTTAGAAGAATGGTGTTTAGGGATGAGGGTGCTGATTTGACTGCTGTATTGTACATATATAGAAGGATTTTGGTGGTTGGAGCCAAAGATGGTCTTCCTGGACTGCCTGCATTTTGCCATAATGTAATAGCACAGGTGATGATGGTGTCTGATGAGGGAAGCTGGTCATGTGGACTCAGCTAACACTGATGAAAATTGTGAATAGGAGTTGCTAGTGGTTAAAAGGAGTGTTCTCAGTGTATGGGGGAAAAAGAGGTATGAAGAGGAATGAACTTTCTCTGTGCCCGGGGAACATTTGGGAAGGCTGGTAGCTCACAAGTGAAGTGACTGAACAGTAGGGAGACAGAAGGACAGACAGTTCCACTGTCTAGCTGAGCTGAAAGAGCTGTGAACCAGTCTGTGAAGGCTGTAGTGTTGTGCATTTAAGCTCACAGGAAAATCTAAGTAACAACATGAAATCAGGGCCGAGTTCCAAAAGTGAAACCTGTGAGGTAGGTGTGTTTTCCATCCATATGCTGCTTCATGGCTTTGGCAGGGGCTTGGAGAGTGCTGTGAAGGAAGAAGGTGTCTCTGCAGATGAAGGCTCCACAGACTTTCAGGTGCTTGAGGCAGAGCAGAAGCCTATGATGAACTGTCAGAGTTTAGTGACTAAACTCGGACACCTTAGGTGTGTTAGAATCAAGCTGGCTGGTGTGCTGCAGTGGGAGAAGAGGGGGAGGTGGATGTGTATCTCTGGCTATGTCCTTCTTTTACATTGCAGTTCAGATTCCCAGACTGCTGCTGGTCTGAGTAAGTTTTATGGCTCTATGTGTTGAAAATACTTATGTGCATGTGGGAAGCAGTCCTTTTAAAGCCATTCTGGAACTTCTTATTAACCTCTTCCATGGTGGGAAGAATGACTACTATTGTCTGAGCTGCCTGGCGTGCAGTTTCAACCCATGCTGTTCCAATCCAGCGACTGTTCTTATGAAGGCTGCATCGGTCTGGTTTCTGGGATATCCTGTGCTTTCCAAGATGAAGATGTGTATTCATCTACATTTGGGGGTGCTTTCCTACCTGAGTCCTCCAGGTAGGCGGAGATTTGCTATAAGCAACTTTCCACTTGAGATGGTAGAACAAGGGAATTTGCAGTGTTTGCAGACTGTGTGAATCTCTTACCCCAACTTATTGCTGTTCTGGAAGAATACTGAGGTAAGAATTAGAAAGGTGCAGTGTGGAGGTGTTGGTTTGGATCATTAGCAGGTAGAGAATGGTGTGTGCTACCAGGTGTTCCCACCACAGGGAAAGAAAACATGGGGTAAGAACATGAAGTTCATATTGGTTGCCAAAACTATGCAGGCCTTTGCTTATCTTTTTTTTTGTTAATGAGCAATTCAGCTTCTCTTGTCTGCCTGAGGACTTTGCTCTGCAGGCTTCTAAGTAGCACTGGCACCTTGAAAACAAACAATGCCCTACCCCCCACCCCCCTTTTTAATTTTAATTTTATTTACTTTTGGGGGAAATGGCTTCTATCTGTCTATGTGCTAGAGCTGAGTAGTTTCTTGTAGGTCACAGCCTTTCACATTTCTATTTCATGCAATGACTGCAAGGGGTGGACGAGGAGCTGGCCAAGTCAACCCTTGTCATGTTAGTAAAGAGTTCCATGCTCCTCTGTCACTGCTGTCAGTCGGCCCAAGCCACACTGATCTGCTTGCCGTAAAAGGGATGGATGATACGATGCCTGAGCTCCTGTGCTGCTGCTGCTCCTAATGCTGCTTACAGCACTGATCCCAAGCTGCTGTTGGTTAGAAAGGGTGGGGGAACCTGCAAAGCTTCCCTGGGCCTTGAACAGAGTCAAGAGAGGTGAAGATTTCAAAGCAGTTGAGAACTAAAGAGCAATTGCTTTTCCATCCCTAGGAGTATTTGTTTACTTTCAACACCCTGACTGGAAGGACTTACCTGCTCTCCTTGGTGATGTGAAGACCCTGTTACAAATTTGCCTTTTTTACCATCTGAATTCAGTGCTGAAGGATGACCTGTGCAGGTTGTCAATGCATCCATCCTATCCTTTGCTGGCGGGACTCCAGTATTTCTGGAATGTCGCATGTTCTGCTGCTGAGGAGCTTCTGCACTAGGTCATGGACTGATCTTCCTCCTGTTGTGTATTTCTGTATATATAGTGCTTTGGGCCATCTTTAAAGTGGTTCTTGAGCCAAGTGTGTTATGTGTGAAGGGTGGTGAAAAGAGAGAAAATATAGAACAAATGTATATTTTTGTTTGTAAAATAAATCAAATTAAGTTTGGCATAAATAGTCATGCTGTATTTCTCAAATGAGATATATTGGGGATGAAAAATAACTTGGGAGATTAAAAAAAATTTGAAGAAAGGCATGGGCACAGGTGTGAAGGGGTTTTGTGTGCCTTTGCCTGCTCTCCTTCCTGGATCTTTGCAGGTGATGTCTGCCACCTGGTTGGGAGTGTACACCTGGAAAAGGCCTAGGGAACGAGGACAGGAATGATCAGTTATGGAAAGACTTCTATAGGAGTAATTACATGGTTGAGAAATCACCAGCCTGGAAGAGAAATGGTGCAGGCCTGCAAAACCAGGCAGGTTTAGAGAGAACAGAAGAGGTGAATAAGGAATATCTCTTCATAGACTCTTTCAGTACTAAAATCGGGTGCTGTCAAATAAGGTGAGCAGGTGTCAGATAAGAAATGAGCAGGAGGCAGGTGAGTGTGTTCTGGGAGGGAGTTTCAGCCACCCCTGTGCTCTTGCCTGGTTGGGTGCAGTGTTTCTGGGTGAGACAGTTTATGGTGCAGGATGCAGTGCCCTTGAGAGCTCAAGCAATGGAACAACTGTCCAGCATACAAGGTACTGCACAATTAACAAAAATATTCCCTGCTTCCAGGAATGTTCTCGAGAAGAGGCTTGGATATCCAGGAAAAGTTTGAGGGGTGCAGAGTCCCAGATATTCCCTTAATGCTGGCCCATGTTGCACTCCGAGGCAAAGCTCTGGTTGCCACATTAGCTGCAGTGAGGAATAAGCAGTATTAAACAGTTAAAACTGCTCCCATGCACTGCTGAGGAGTAGCGTTGCTGAGTAGATAAGTAGCACATTGATGCCAACTGGCCTATATTTCTGCATGCATGGGAATGCAGAAAGTCTGTTTGAGAAAGATTCTTCAAAGCTGTTATTTCTTGGTCCATTGGCCTCTGTGTTGCATTATCTCATTCCTTTGGTTTAGGCTGTGGGTCAGCCATGCCTGGCAACGGGGACTATATCGGCCGTGGCCTGACCCGTGCAGGATCGTGCAGGACCCACCCGTGTGTCCGTGTGTGTCAGGGCAGGTGACAGCACAGTCTGGCTGGAGCAGAGTGGCTGGAAGGAGCAGAGATGAATTTTGCCCCCAGCGCAGCTGCTGTGTCTGACGAGAGGTCATCCTTCCTCAGCTTGGGAAAACTCCGTGAGTTCCACGTAGAGTAGCAGTGGAAGTTGTACGGGCAACTTTGATGCCGCGTTGACTGCCAGGGCGGTGTGGAGGGCGGGCTCAACGCGGCAGGGGCGGGACTTCCCGTGTCCCAGGGGCGCGTTGGCGCCCTGCTCGTCCCCGGCGCCGGGCGGCCCGCCCTCTTGGGGATCAGACTACAGCCCCCAGCGTGCACCGCGACCGGCCGCTAGCACGGCGCCGCGCTACTGGCCACCCCGCGGCCGCCGCCAATGGGGAGCGGCTATGTTGGCAGGCACTGCGGGGGCAGAGGCGCTGCCGGTAACCGGTGCGGGAGAGGGGCGCGGCGAGGACAGGCGACCCCGGCCGCCATGGGCGGCAGCGAGAGCAGCTACGGTGGCAGGAGGGTGTCCTTCGGGCTGGATGAGCGGGAGCAAGTCCGGGTGCTGCAGGGCATCAGGGTGAGGCGGCCCTGGAGTGTCCTGGGGCCGGGTGATGGAGGTGGGGAGGCTGCGGGGGAGCCGGGGGCGGAGGGAGCTGGGTTGGGCAAGGGTCTGGCCGGGAGGTCAGGGGACCAGGTGGAGGGCTGGAAGGGACGAGGGGAAGGAACAGCAAGGGAGGACAGCAGGGAAACCTGGAAGGCTGAAGGAATAGGGGATTGGAGAAGTGGTGGGGCGACTGGTGAGTGATGGCAGAGAGGGCTGGGGGTCTGGGCATGGGTATTGGCGAGTGGAGGCACACCAGCTCTTTGCTTTCACTTCCAAACCCTGTTCTAAACCCTGTTTTCCCCCTCGCTGCTTAATGACCTCGTTTTGCCCCTGCCTTGTGCTTTGCAAGCAGTTCGATGCTAGCGGCGCTGCGCTGCTCTGAGGGCATCCAAGAGGAGACAGTTCTGTCCTTGTTTATAGTGCCAAGAACCCGGGCATAACACAGCTGTATGAACAGGCGGGGAGATAAGAGCGTGTGGAAATGGGGAGGTGTTTCTGGGAGGGCCAGTGGGAAACTGCTTCTTGACCTTCGGTCAGAAATTGATAAGTGTGTGCTGTGGAAACAAGCCCTAGAGAGTGATGCTAACATCAAGGAATATTTTTTCCTGTTAATATTTTTCTTTGGTTTTTTACATGCTTGTTTTGGGGTTTTTTTATTACTACCATCATTTTCATTGCTCTAGCTTCTTGATACTAAAATCTGCTAGAAATGAACTTCCTGAGTGTGTTTTGCTGTGGCTACTTATTTTTCATTCCATTTTGACTAATTATTTGACAAAAGATTGTCAAATAAGACAATCTATTTTTGACAAATTAGCTAGGATTGTTAAAGTGTTTGATGGAGGTAAAATTGTCTTTGCCCAAAATTGTCTTTGCCCAAAATTGTCTTTACAGGATATAGACAAGGATTAATGTCTTTAAAATCAGAAATTACATTGATAACAGTGTAAAATGAAGGTATTAAAAATGCTGTTAAGTTGGGTAGTAGTGGTAAAGCTGAAGATATGTTCTTCTACTGTGGCAAGTCTAGGTGGGGGAACAGTCTCATTTTGTTTTGTCCTGCAGCCAGACCCTCTGACCTTGGCAGGAGAAAGGGATCAATTTTAACAGTTCTGTGAGAGGTCTTTTGGATTGAATTGCCAGAAAACTTCAAGTTAACTTTTCCTTCCTTTTCATGGGTTTGAACCCAAGTCAGGGAGTGAAAATGAAGGTGAGATTGCAGAAGTATTTGCAGCCTTATGTGCGTGGGAAGTCTGTGTGGCTGTTCTCTGTCATATGGCGTGCAGCATGTCTGCCATGCTGAGCTGGGTTAGCAAGCATGGAGCAAGAAGAGGAAAAGATGGGTTTAAAACCCGCTTAATTACTTTCTTTCCACTTCTGGTAAATTTGTCCCTATACAAAGGGTTGACTTGTGTATGGGTGCTCTGCACCTTTGTTGGTTTATGGAAGATTGTCTAGTGAAGTTTTTAGGGTCAGGTAGTAGATTGCAGGTTTTGTCACTTACTGATCAAGTATGGGTTTTAAAAATATGAAGTCAACATACAAGTGCTGACTGCCTGGATTGGAGGGACATTGCAATGAGGTAACTGGCAATACTTCTGTACTATCATGGGAACTAACAAACTGGAGGTTCACAGTGAAATACTCACCAGAAACTGACTTGGCTAATGTCTTCCCTGGTTCTGTGTTTCAGCTAACTGAAGATGTAGTGAACCGAATGAAAGAATCCTCTCAAAGTAGAAGGGACAACCAGAGATCTCCCCGTGCATCCAATGGCACAGCTCCATCTTCACTAGCTGCAGAGGGGAAACCCAGACCTACAGGTACTGTCAGGGTGGTGCTGCCACTGCATGTTACAGGAGAATGCTGGTATTTTTCAGTGCTACCTCTTGGTTAGCCTGTATCACTTTGTGAACATTTCTAGCGTTTCAGGTGAACATGCAATAAATAAGGCAGAAATATTTTGTCTTTTATTTCTGGCAAGCTGCCTTGTCTGCCTTACATATGCAGGGTGTATATTGTGCATGGGTAAGGGAAGTACTGCTGTTATTCTTTGGAAAGAAGCTCACAGGGAAGGATAGCCTGCCTAAGCACAGCTGGCTAAGTGGATGATGGAAACGTGGTTTCTGAACTTGTATTTCTTTACAGGTCAGAAAACTATTTGATTTTTATTGGTTCTCAAATAGGCTTTGTTGATATATATCAGCAGTCAGGATTTGTTTGAGGAATCCAGACTAAAATAAAGTTAGGGAACTAGGCCTTTGTTTTTAGGGATTTGTTTGCTGTCAGCCTATGTCTTTCCTGAATGTAGGTTTAGTTTTATGGCTGGCCTGAAGTCCATCAAATAATTTCATCTTCATTTGTGGAATCCCTTTTAAGTACAAGGAGAGAAGGAGGTCAAGAGGAGGACTTACTGAAAATAGAGGAAGGAAATGGAAAGTAGGTCTACAACCATGCTATCTCGGTTTGGAAAGACAGGTATCTGTCAGGGAAAACTGGAGCTTCCCTTGGAATGGAGAATGGAAAAACCCTATTCCTCCAAATTATTATAATTTTGCAGTTAGGAACTTTCAGGCAAAAGAAATGGGAATAGGAGTAACAGTTCTTTACTAGGAATATTAAAAATGTAAATGCAGTAATACAAAAAAAACAAACAAACAAAAAAAAAAAACAAAAACCAAGCAAGCAAATCAAAACAAAAGTCCTAGAAAGCCCTGATGGAGTCAGGAATAGGACCTGACACCGTGTTGGCCAGGGTGTTGGAAGCAGTCCAAATAAGTCCTCCTGGANGAAGGTATCCCCCCCCCCCCCCCCCCCGCAGAGTTACAAGAGATAAAGAGAAAAAAAAAAGAAACCATCTCCCAAATGCATTCTGCAGATAAAATTGAATACACCTTTTTTTTTTGGTTATATAACCCAAGAAATATGCTCATGTTTCAGTATCTATATAAGGGTTTTAGGAGTTAATGTCCTCACACAGAAGTTTTCTGTAGCGTGGTTTATTCAGTGTGCCTGGTTGAAAATGATGTTGTTGGTGTCTCTGTTTCATAAATTCAAACTCTATCCATCAAACTTCAATTTTCTTGACTTTTTTTTCCCTTGATGAATAATATGAAATTCTCCTAAAATATTTTATGACATGATGAAAGATTAAATTTGTAGTACTATTAGTTGTCACAGGTTTCTCTTCTCCTTTCTAGGAATTCAGCCACCAAAGGCAAGTGACTCTGCTGCAGAGCATGAACTCTACCGGAGGTAAGGTGAAGCTCTTGAAAAAGACAATAGTTTAGCTCATTTGGGAATATATCTATGTATGCATATACCTGTGTTTTACTTCAGTCTGAGCAAAATGAGTGTGTGTTTGACAGCAGCTGAACATGAGTTGGCATGTGCCCAGGTGGCCAAGGCCAGTGGCATACTGGCTGTATCAGCAATAGTGTGGCCAGCAGGACCAGGGCAGTGATTGTCCCCCTGTACTGGGCACTGTTGAGACCGCAGCTCAAATCCTGAGTTCAGTTTTGGGCCCCTCTCTACACAAAAGATATTGAGGTGCTGGAGTGTGTCCAGAGAAGGGCAACAGCTGGGGAAGGGGCTGGAGCAGAGGTCTCCTTGGGAGTAGCTGGGGGTGTTTAGCCTGGAGAAAAGGAGGCTCAGGGGAGACCTTATGGCTCTACAACACCTGAAACGAAGATATAGCCAGGTGGGGGTCAGTCTCTTCTTCCAGGTAACAAATGACAAGACAAGAGGAAACACCCTTAAGTTGTGCCAGGGAAGGTTTAGGTTGCATATGAGGTAGAATTCCTTCACAGAAGGGGTGGTCAGGCTTTGGAACAGACTGCCCAGGAAAGTGCTGGAATCACTCTTCCTGGAAGCATTCAAAAGGCTTGTGGATGTGGCACTGGAGGACATGGTTTAGTAGTGAACATACCCAACACATTGGTGTTGGGTTAATGGTTGGACTCGATCTTTTCCAACATTAACAAGTCTGTGATTCTATTCTATGATTATGTTTTAAGGCCTGAGAATCCTCTTTGAAGCCTTTTTTAGTTCAGGGCTGCTTCTTAGTGCTGTTGCTCCATGCTTTTTGTGATTTGTCTTTCCTATGTAAGAGCCAAAGAGCAGCACTGTCAGCTAGGCTGACTCCTTTTATCATTCTGTGTTCCTTGATCTTTTCCAAAGCAGTGTCTATTTGTCCAGCTAACTGCTTCCTATTTTCACTGTTTTCAGGTGATAATTAAGTACTTAATAGAGCTAAATATAACTGAAGTATAAGCTTATGTGGTACTATGTCTGCTGTTGTTGCCAGAGTTGTACCTCACTGGAATTGCAAGTCGTATTTAAAGTTTGTTGGGTTTTTAAATTCCTGTTGAAAATTGAATTGTGAACAAATTTTGTGTCAAATAGATTCTGGATTTGTGTTTTGGCTCTAAGCAGGGATACTCCGTGAGAAGCCATGATCCTGTTGCCAGAATTCTGCTGATGACCTTCTATCTTCTTTTGATGCTTATACAGGTATGAGCAAGAACGAGCACTGGTCCAAGAGGAGTTGCTCCGGCTGGCCAAAAGAGAAAGGGAAGCAGCCAGTGAGGCCAAGGAAAGAAACAGCATAAATGAGGAGAGGCAGAGAACAGCCCAGCTGGTGAGTAACAAACTCCTCATTGTGTTTCCAACCTGGACAGGCTAAAATGGCTCTGCTTGAGAGGATTAATTTTATGTCACTTGTGTGATGAACTTAGAAACTTGGATTTAGGCTGAAACATTCCTCACCTAGCATCGCTTAACATTTGGTTCATAGTGCAGCTGCAAACTGCACTTGCAGCGTGTCACTCCATGCTGCCAAGGCATGAACTATGGCTGTGCTGAGGAAGTTTTACCAGTGGCAAGGAGTATATGTGGCCCTTGTCTAGCTACAGAGAGCTCTTTTGAACTCTCAAGTGTGTGAAATAAATGTTTCAGTATGTACAGGATCACATCCTGCTGACCTGATGTATCTGGAGACTTTGCTGACTTTGCTCTGTTTTTTTTTTCTAGGGTATAATTGTGCATGTATAGAAATTAATAAAAAGTAATAATGTCTTCCTTTGTGTAAGTGTTTGGTAGATCTGATAACAGAACTGTCAAGTATTGTAACTTTTTAAAGAAGGTCTAGGATTGTTTTTTAGGGACCAGGAAGCATAAACTCTTTTTTTGGACACACCACTGACTCCCAAATCAATTAGTTCTTGCCCAGTAGGCAGACTTACTTTTGGGGACTTCTTGCTGTACCTTTTACTATTAGTCAGGCACCTTGGTGTTGTCAGCATGACCCACTGGGTTGCTGTTATACCAGTGCTAAGAAGAGCTGTGTTGGAGGCAGAAGTACAATAAGATGAGGCTAAGTAGAGCAAAAGTGCTTCTATCAAGCACTACAGTACACTGGGATTGTCACTGGGGTTAATAGTCACATGATACTATTTTATATAATTTTGTTTTACATACTGCCTCTCCTTTGGCAATGGTGTATTGCCTGTAAACAGTGCAAAGTTTTACTGGAACTGCCTTTTTTTCCTGACATGCAGTGGTGTCATTGTTGATATCTTAAGTTTTAACTTTCATGTTTTTTAGATTCTGTGGTGTTTAGGTGTGTAGTTCTGAGCCTCATATTAAATGCCAGTAAGCTTTCTTCACAGAGTAGGTAGACAAAATAAATTCTTTTCCTGCTGAAAACCAAGGACAACTTTCAGGCCCCAAACCATAAACAACAGTGGACTGAAGGGAGGAATGAGAGGGATGAGATCTGAAGCTGTACACCTGAAGCTGTAATTGGACAATTAAACCCCAATATGCAAATGGACCAAAACTTATAAAAATGTAAGATGTCGTGACGAACTGGTCAGCCGTTTTGTGACCGTTTCCAGTCCATCTTGGATGTAGCCCTGGTCAGGCTCCTGTCCTGGCCAAGGTGGATCCTAGAGATCTTTCAATAAATACCTACTTTATTCTCTAGCTCTGTCCACTTGTTTCAGGTCAGCTTTCCCAAGGCATCAGTGTAACAGCCAGGTGGGGCCATGGTTGCCACAGTGAGATCAAAATGTGCCTGTTCATTTAGACTGTGCTGTTGAAACTTTATTGAGAGAACTAGACTAAGGGAATTCTCCTTGCCTGACACATACTGAAAGCATGGTTTAGGGAAAGGACAGACTGGAGTATGGATAGTCTTTATTGTGGTTCTTTTATCCTGCTGATCTGTATCTTAACCAATGTGTACTTGATTTAAGCGAAGAATCCTATGAGGTTTGGGGTTTTTTTCTATATGTTGAATGCTAACTGGCCTGGCTTACCAGGTAAAATGTGAAGCATTTAGAGGTTATAATATAAAGATACTTTTGGGGACTGAATAAATAAAAATTATATAAGAATGGCAACAGAGGTTGAGAGAAGAGGTCTTTATAGCTTTAGTCCATCTCTGACAGTGATCCCTAGCAGCTGCTAATGGAGAGCATGAGAACAGAGCAGGTATATAACAGTATTTCCCACCTATACCCTTGCAAGTTCTGATGTTCTAAGACTTAGAGGCTTGGAAAGCAAGAGGTTGTATTTTCACTTTGGGGGTTTAACAGTCTTTAAGGACATTTTCTTCTGTGAATTGGTCTGTTTGTGGTTTTGGACCCCATTGTACTTTGTCTCCATGATAAAATTTGTATATGATTGGATTGGTAAGTGGCTGAGATTGCTCTCTTAGATAGTTATTGTCGGAGTCCAGGATATCCCTCTGGCCACCCTGGAGGGTTTGGAGACTGGACAGGGGGATTTGGGATCTGTACAAGGGGGTCAGCCAGCCTCACACAGAGCTCAGGAAGACACTGCGCTTGATTCCTGTCCATGGGAGTGAATACTCACATGCAGGAAGAATCACAAGCTGAAAGAATTTAAAATAAGTAGTAGCTAGTTTATTATAGAATGTAAATGTAGAAGCTAGGATTTTTAGTATATGGGGCTGAAGAGACAAGATGGAGAAATTGGGGAGTGGCCCTTGTCCTCCTTGTTCTTGCTCTCGTCCCCCATCTTTTGCTGAGTTGGATTTTAAGGATTGGTTTACAGTAGAAAGGACATGTTAGCATAGGTAGTAGGTATTGGCAAAATTTTGTAAATAAAAAGTAGGTTTTGGATGGTGGTTGGGTGAAGGGTACTGTACATAAGGTGCGGGGCTCTCTGATCTGCCACAGTCCTGCTGCATGCCCTGCTTTGCTGGGGACGCCTTGCAAAGCTGGGAGAAAACTGATAGATAATTAAGAATAATCAACCTTGAAAACACGGACTATCGGACTCAGCTTGTCTTCTCTGGCATGGAACCTTTAGGGCTAGAGAAGACTGAAAATCTTATTACCTTGGGGAACAGCAACCTTGAGGAGAATCTCAGGGAACAGCAACCTTGAGAAGATATAGCTTTTGGAATGGCTGTGTTGTGCAAAGTTTCCTCTTGGCAGTTTGTATCCTGACCACGGGGTGTTCGATCATTGCTGAGCTTCAGAGCAGTGATGTCTGAGGCAAGTGACTGTTGCTCTTCTGCAAAGGACATCTGGGTCAGCAGGTGCAGTATTAACTTGCTTTTCACTAGAAAGAGAATATTCACTTTGTGAATGCAATTAACTGGTTCTGTAAGAACAAGGGGAAGAAGTTGGTGGATTTGTTGTCCAGTCTAAAGATGTAACTTTGCTGAAAGTATAGCCCTTCCCTCCTGCAAAGGCAGGTGGAGTGTAATCCTGAAGAAATGGGACTAGCAGAGTCATGTGATATTTGTGAAATCCAAGGAACACCTCTAAAATTAGTTGGGATCTGACTGCTCACATACAAAAGACACCTCTAAAATGAGTTGGGACCTGATTGCTCACATACAAAAACTGTTCTGTTATCTGAATTAGCTTGTAATCCTGTAGTGCTGCATACCCAGATATTATGTGCATGATGCTCTATAAAAATCTGATTAGGGTCCCCTTGTGGTAAATAGTGGCCATGGTGTATTAGCCCAGAATGTGGTGCAAGAATGAGAAACTGCTAAATTTCATTGCTCTGTAATTATCTCTTGATCAGTCATAAATTTAGGATCCTTAAAAAATGGGATAGTCTAGTCTGTCTGTGCAAAGATGAGGGCAGAGCTATTATTTTTCAGCTTCTAGGTATCTTCCTAAACAGGAACTGTTTTGGCCAGACTTAAATTATTGGAATCCCTGTCAGACTTGCTTTATCTCAGCTACAGTTTCCTTTTCGACGTGGTTACCTTTGTATTGTATTGACTCAATTGACTCAATCCTACTCAAACCATGTCTGTCTTTTGTCTTCTAGTATTATCCTCCTTTATTATGAATAGAACTTGAGGTTTTCTTGCTGTTCTGTTTTTTTAGCCCCAGCAAATGGGGAAAATACTGGGTATGAGCTGCTCATCCATGTCTTGTGTCAATCTTCTCTTTCAGGTAGAAGATAGTTGTGGAACTCAAGGTACCTAGTGGTAGTCCAAGTGCAGAGAAATGCAATGGAAACTATCTGCTTACATTTGTAAGGGAGAAACTCCCAGGGCTGTTTTTATTGTTGTTGTGACCTATTAGGGAAATGAGATTAAAGATGAGGCAACTCCCATGAAAGAAATAACAAGTGAATAATTTGCTTCTTAAGCAGCACTTAATTTGGTAAAAATTGAAAACCATGCCATTGACAAACATATAATTAGAAAGTTTTATTCGTTTTTTTTAGAATTTGCATTGAGATCTTGAGCTGCCCTGTGCCTTTAACATGTCAATAGTTCAGTGATTAGTAGCCCTGTCTTGTACTGTTGTCTGCAGCAGTGCTGGAATCTATAACCATACCTCTTGTATAAATCCAAGTGCCATAGTTGTATTTTGAAGTGATTTCATTGTGATTGTGCTGAATGAAGATTGCTTGTCATTTAATCTGTTCTTTATGGCTTTCACTCACTGACTTTTATTATTGGAAATATTGCTATAAGCACTTCAGTGTTATTATATAGTGCACACAAAGAGAGGGTGGACTAGAATTAACCTTTGATATGGAACCTGCTGTCAGGTACCATATCAAACTGGTGCTGGGGCCAGTTACTTGATTGTGTATGGGGCAGGGTGCAGATTTAAACTTATTGTTATTTTACTGTGGTTTGTGTGTTTTGTTAGGCTAATTTTTTCTTCTTGAAGTGTACTGGTTTCAAGCAGGATTTAGAGTTAAGTACCTGGGTCCTCTTCTGCATTTTTGTCTTGATCTTTCTTCTTCCTTTAATGACATTGAAGAAGGTACCTAGCATCTAGATTCCTTAAGTTTTGAGTAAAACTCCTTACAGCTTTAGTACAAGAAGCAAAACAGCTCTGTAAGTAATAGTGCAGCATTCACTTTCCTCTTTGAGTGAATACGGCTTTTTGATTAACCCTGGGGATTGGCTGAAATGGAAGCAGTCTGCTAAGCTGCTGTAGAACTCTCCCTAATTTCTATTAGAGATAAAATGTTTTGTTTGTTTGTGCAGCACTGCAGGATCATGGTTCTGAGTAGACTTTTTGAATAATTTAATGCTGTGGGTACTTACAAGACAACTAGGATTATATGTACAGTATTTTAGAGCAATGCTGATGCTGTGCCTTAAGTCTCATGTGAAATACCCAAGAATTAACACAGCTATCTTTAAATCCTTTTCTATTTCTAGCATGAGGAACTTGCAAAGTTGTCAGTCAAGTTATTTAATTGCTTGACTATGTTGTGAATAGTCTCACAATACCCCTATGTGAGAAGTCTTTCCTTTTTCATTTCCAATTAATCAAAATGTCTTCTCTTAACTTCTCAGTTCTTTCAGGTTTCTTTTTTTTTTCTCCTTCCCACCAATAAAGGAAACTGCAAACAAACTGCTCTTTTTCCTCCTTTTTGCTTTTGTAATCTCTGAAGGTTGAGCAACATGTGCAACATATGCATTGTGAGCCCCTTGGAGCCAGTGACTCTGTGCCTGATGGTTTTCACTGAAACCTTTAAGACAAATCGTGGGTGATTAGCCATAGGTTCTTTCCTAGATTACTGGGGTTTTGTTGTGCATAGTCTCCTACCATTGTAACAAGCTGTGGTGACTGGATGAGGCCCAGTAGTAGTAGCATGGTGTTTGTTGGAACTGTGACAGCGTGGAGTCATCAGTGAAGTGACACTGCTGGTTTCGAAGTCAGGTCTCTATTGTCAAAACTTGTCTTTTTTTCCCCTCCCTGTTTATTTGAGTTGATGTAATGAAAGGTGTTAATTGTCTCTGTGAGCTTTGCATTATGTTTTGGAAACTGCTCACCTCAGGGACAGTTTATTTGGTCCTGCTGGCTCTACAGCTAAAACATAACACACTGAGCTGAACCCTTCCCTTTCAAAAGTTGTAAACCTGTGTGTAGAAAATAGGTTGGTTCTGGGAGGCAACACGGCTAACACATGAGGTTTGGTATTTCCTGGCTTTTTATTTTCTGTAAATACTTCTTGACTGAAGTTTTTTATGGATGAGGCAGAAAACATTGAAAGTATGGAAGCTTGTTTTAAATAATAGTTGAAAATGAAGAAAAGGCCCATTCAGTTTGACTTTCATTGATGTTGCAGTTGTTAGCAACAGGTATCTATAAGTGTTTATGAAAGATACCTTTATTTTTAGATAATTTTTAAAGTTTTCTTTAGAAAATAAGTGGTGCATTTAGTTGTTGGAGTCTTCATTCCTACCTACAGTTTGGGTGACACCAGTTGTGGAGGGTAGCACCACCTCATGAGCATGGTTTGCTGTGGTTTGGCTCTTTATTCACAGGCTGTATGTCGAACACTCTGAGCTGCCTTCAGTGGCTGCAGAACCAGGTAGGGTCCTAGTGGTTAGTAAGAGTAGCAGTGTCTTGGGCTGGAAGTTGCAATGCAGTTGTTTTTGAATGCTCTCACTAATTGATAGCTAATTCTTTCACTAATTGAATAAAGCTGCCTTTTAAATGTGTTGATACAAATGGAAGGATGTATTTTTAGGTTTGAGACTTAGTGATTTATTACCAAATGTTGCAAACTATTGATGGGGGATTTAAATAGCTTTAGTCCTTGTGCCTTGTATCACTCTCATTCTTGCCATATAATCTTGAGACACTTTTCCAGACTTTCTTCTGAAGAGAATATATGAGTATGTGGAGACTTTAAAATTAGTGGTCTGTTATTCTATAGTCTCAGGCCAGAGTATCCCTCCTTTTCCCTACAATTGGGCTCCTCTTTGTCTACTACCCTCTACCATAAAAGTGGGTATATTTTTTCAATGAAAGAATTACTTAGTGAAATGATTGAAACATTAAACATTTAAGGGATCCCTGTAGAAAATAATCTTGAAGTGTTAAATGATGGACTTTGGAAAGGTTTGCATTAAATTTAAGCTTGGCATGGTGAGGATCTATCTACATATCTTCTACCTCCAGCAAGCTAATAACTTCTGTTCTCTGGAGCATCAGTGAGGTCTAAATTTAACTTAAGTAATTTGGGAGAACATGCACGACAATAATGGCAGAAAGTGAAAACACAGCTAATGCAAAAGAGAACCTGCTTTTCTCTTGAGAGAAGGAGAAGCTGTTATCTGGCTAAGAGTAAGAGTCTGCCTATGTACTGCCTATTTTCCTGCTACCGCTGCTCTGATTTGTCAGACGGCATTTTTTAACAACTTCAATTTCTGCAGCTAGTCTTTTATCTCCTGACTGAAGGTTAATTTGTGTTTGGAGAATTTTTGCAGATTTCAGCAGCTGATGGTTGTTTGAGCTTCTCATTTTTGCAGTCTCTTGAGCTAAGAGACCTTATCACAAGTTGGCCTTTTTTAAAATCCAACAGCTGCAACAAATTGAAGTTGTCTGTGGTGCTGCTGAAGGTGTCTGTGTGAAGCTGCCTACTTCCCCTGTCTTGCCTTCAATTTTCCATGCCCGTATTTCACACTTTTTTGTTTGTCTATCAAGTTTATATACTCCACAGAAACTTCTTCAATATTTATTTGCTCTGACTTAGGGTTACTGTAAAGCCCTTTCATAATTTAAGAAGTAAATGATAAGATTAGCCTTCATTTTCCCCTATGTTTAACTACAAAATATTGCATTCATAAAGAAATAGGAGAATACTATGTTGATATTTTTCTGTGACTGATCCAGCAAAACTAGTACTGAGTCTTCTTATTCCACTGTCAGACTATTGTGGAGTAGTAGAATTCTGCTCTAATTTACAGCTTATTGAAGGGGGGATAAATAGCATAAGACAGGCCCAAAGGCCATTCTGTATCTTACCTTTTCTGTGGATCATCACCTCCTCCATGCACTGTGGTGTCCCAGTTGGAATCACTACATTCCACCCCTCCATCCAAATACAATTTTCCTTTCTCAAGCATAGGTAAGTTACAGATTAAATTAGTAAACTGTTCAGCTAATAGGAAGGTTCCTGATGGGCTAGAATGTATCTGTTGGTAGCACTGTCAGTGCACAGCACAACTGGCATGGGTATTCCAGTGGGCTCCAATACACCAGCTGCTCATGGTAACACATGGGCTTCTTGAGCTGCAAGAGCCAGGCCCAGCAGAGCAGGTGTGTCCTGGTCAAGATCACGTTTCCTCAAATACAGTGTCTTCCACTGTACAGTCCCAGTACAAATGGCTTTTCTGGATGGTACTCGTAGGTCAAACTGAGTCTAAATGGTATGATACGAGTAATCAAAATAAACACTGATACAACTTTTTATTTCTCACCCTAAAGAATGGTTAAAGTGAGCTGATACAAAGACTAAGTTTCACTGAGGTATTTTCTGGTTTGTTTATTCCCTCTGCTACCGTTGGGCATCCTCAAACCTGCCCTAATTTGCTGATATTTGTTTTAATTCTTGCTTGCTTCCTTCTTTTTCTCTCCATCTTTTTACTTTCCCAAAGCTGCAGGATGCTTTGCTCCTGCTGCCTCTCCTCGTTGTTGGTGTTATCAGGCACGTGTGCAGCGGGTGAGATTGCAAACGCTGCTCTTCTCTGGGATTCTAAGCATCAGACAATGTTTTACACACCGTCCCATTCTTTAGCTGGCTGGTTGGACATGATGTTGGTACCTTATCTTCATGCTGACACACACTGGACATTAATAGAAATACATTGCTGAGGCACATGTGTGGAATTTCAAGCAGCCTTTCTAGCTGGGCTTTAGATAGTCTATTGTGTGCTTAACCTCTTGGAAGAGGTTTTGATGAGAAACACATGATGTTAACTCTTGGGTGGCTGGGTAGACTCTGTCAGAGTTCTTTATTATAATCAGCATAATATCCTCCTAAGTGCACGCTGCTTATCTGTTTTGGAGTTTCAGCAGGTTTAAACCTCTCTTTCTGTGACCGGTATTCCTCCTTAATGCAGATTTTTAGGGGAGAAATAGCTGTGTTTTGCACATGAGGATGAGGTAGGAAATGTGCTGCTGCAGAGGGAACTGAATTGCCAGCACCCTTATGCAGCTTTGTCTAAAGTCTGTCCCTGTATTATTTTTTGTTCTCTGATTGCTGTACATTAACTAAAAAAATTACCTGGATGCAGCTGCTTCTATTTGCCAGGAATTCTTTCTGCTTATGGAGCACATCAGAATTTTTATTGTTTCCTTTGTACTGTATCTGTATACTTACTCTGCTTGTTTGCTATGACCATTTGCAATTATCTATATTATTTATGAGTGCTGAGTAAAAAAAGACAAAAAGTAGCTTCTTAAAAGGGACTGTACTAAGGGAAAGGAAATGAGCTGATGACTTTGATTTTTAGACAATGAAAATAGAACACCTGCGAGCTTGCGAGGAAGGGAAGGAATTAGAGTTAGGTGTATTTCTTTTTCCTGTCTGCGGATTACATAGGGGGTTTAGAGCCCTTTTAGCCTTGAAGACTTTGTGATAATGGGCAAACTTGAAAGAAGATACAGAAGGAATTGAGTAAAAATTCATCAGATGATGATCTGATTGGATGAGCAGGACTATGTATAATTACTATCCAAAAGAAAAAAAAAACTAAAAAAAGTTCAATATTTACTTGAATAGAACATTAGACTAAGGATACATTTGTTAAATAACCAGTGCTCTTCCAATTAGGACTGAGAGCTTGCCATTTACTGGCTGTGTCTTCAGCCTAATGCTTTTGCCATGGAAAAAGTGGTTCACTGGTAGATGATTTCAAGCCCCTTTATTTTTTCAAAGATACAGGTTCATGTCTCTTTTCTCTCCATCCTCTGAGCAGAATGGATTTGTTCCTTGGTTCATCTTGCTATAGCTCTAATTGGCACTGTCAAGCTGAGACTCTGGCTGTGCTCCCCCAATCCCGGCTCCTGAACTTCCAATACACAAAAGATTCCTTACAAAAGCTCAGCTGAAGATCTGAGTAATCACTCATTCTTGTATTTTCATATGATATTCTCTCCTAGTTTAATAGCTAAATATGGAAAAAGGGAGATTGGAAATAAAGATATGTTAAAAAATACCGAACCCTCAAAAAAACAAACCACACAAAACAGCACCCTGAAAAAAACCCAAAATCAGAAAAACTCCCCCCAAAACAACAACAACAACCACTGTATGAGCTGAAAATAAGCTGGCATGTTTCTTCAACCCCTTTTCCTAATTTTTCAGCATAAAAGAATTTTGTTTCAAGTACAAAACTTGAAAAAGCATGAGACCTTTAAACTGCAAAGCCAGCTACAACTTTAAAGATAATGAACATCAGTCCAGCCAATAGTTTTCTATCATTTAAAAAGTTGTATCCTTAGCTGCTGTGCTGTTTCCTGTTCCAGACAACATTTTGCAATGTAATTTTTTAAAGCTTTATGTTACTGAAGGTTATCATAGAGTTCTGTTAAAAACCTGCTTCCCTGTGATTTCCTGTTAAATAGTGATCTGCAAAAAGAGGTGGTTCCATGGTCAGTTAAGACTTGGATACTGTTCCTTTCCTGGGAACAGAAGTGGGATGCATCAACACACTTTCCCATCTGATGGCTGTTCAGAAGCCACCTCTCAGGTCACTGCTCTTGTTTCAAATAGTGTTGAATGTCTAAATGCAACCTTGAAGCTGTTGCCAACCACTTGCATTTTCTTTTTTTAGACTAGTTTAGAAGTAGTCCATTAAATTTCATGCATCTGGTGTAAAAATAAGAGTTTTCATTGTAATTAATCTGGATGGAGTGTCAGTTTGTGCCCAGATTAAGTGAGGACCTGTGGAATTGCATTTTATTGGAATGGTATGCTCTGGCCCCGGAGACCCCCCCAAATCCAGCCACAACAAGGACCATTAACTGTGCTTATGCTCCAGTGTCATCCTGCTGTAGCAGACTTTTATTCAGAGCTTAATAAGGGATATGGTAAAGTACTTGGAGGGAGAGGAGTACTAATGGTCTTAGCTGCTATTCTCCTCTGTGTGGATGGGACTAATGTGGTTGATAAATACTTCCCTGCCTCAGGCCTTGCAAGTGCAGGCTGCTCCTTTAGGAAAGAAAGTAGCTCAAGGCCTACCATGGCTGTTTTCAAGTGTGATTGAACTAGCTAGACAGAAGAGATTTTCTCCAGCACAGAGGAATGTTAATTCCACTTAATTTCAGTATTTTACTGTGAAGTATGTTGGTGAGCAGATAATGGCAGATAGTAGGTTTTTCTGACCACACGCACATGCAAGCTTAGGAAAAATTTAATGTTGTTGTTTGCATATCTGTTTAGAAGTTACATCTGCTTTTTGTACAAGAAATTTATCTTACTGGGCATTCTAAAACTGTGGCAGAAGTTCACATGTTTATAAGAACGAGTAACAAACTTTTGTGTAATCAGACTTATTTCCTTTAGTTGCTTGTTGCCCAGCAGATGTTGCTGTTGAGCTTGGTTAGGCCTCATCGTGCAGGTCATCGAGCCATCTGCCTATTATAAGAGCTATGATGCAGAGTGATTGGAGCTAAGTTTCCTCCTTGAAAATTCATGTCATCTACTGCTAAGTCAATACACTGTCCAGAAGCTTGAGGTACATCTTGTGCAGATGTGTGTGTAAATAAATAAATTATATTAGAATGTCTTTTTTGACCCATGCATTATGTTTTTCACTTCATTACTGACTGAATTCTTATGGAACTTTCTGCTTTCATTACCAAAACAGCTTGGTTTTTATAATTATTTTTGAGAAAGAATGTGTTTTGGCTTTTCAAGTGAGTCTTTAAGATATGGTGGTGCAAAGATTGATAAACAGTCCATAAAGAGCATATCGTCATCAATATCCCTTTGAATGGAGGGTCTGGGAAAATCTATCACCGGCTTCATGCAGAATCTGGGAGATAAATTATGTTTCTTATTTGGGGTCAAATCCAGCAGCTGCTCTGTGTACTGATCTTGCAACAACAAACACATCTGTGCTCTGCTTCGCAATTCTTTGGGATGTGATTCTCCTTGTAATACCCTTATTTTGGAACTAAAATTTCTTTAATGTACATCTCAGTTGCCTGCCAGTGATTATGCCTTTGCTGAGTTCATACAATTTTCCACTAGTGTGGAGAGCACTGCACTGGAAAGCAGCAGTGAGTATTTCCTGAAGGTGGCACTGAAGGGACACCCATGAAGTCTCCTTTTCCGTTGGTGGAGGGGGAACTGCTGAGCTCTCAAATTGCTTGCATACCAATGAAATGTCTCAAAGATTTTCCTTATTTGTTTTCATTCTGACTCTAGGCTCTCCAGGAGTTACCATAATATTTTTCAGGATGAGTTTACACTAAGTTTTTGAAGTTCTTTGCTTCCTACAGAAATTGTAGAATCACAGAATGTTTTAGACTGGAAATGACTCTAAGGATTATCGAATTCCAGCTGCCCTGCCATGGACAGGGATATAATTCTCCAGATCAGGTTGCTCGGGGGCCCCATCCAACCTGGCCTTGAATGGCTACCAAGGGTGGGGCATCAGTAGTTTCTCAGGACAACCTGTTGCAGTGCTTCATCACCTTCTGAGAAATGAATTTCTGCCTAACATCTATTCTAAAACTACCCTCTTTCAATTTAAAAACATTGCCCCTTGTCTGTTTTCATTTGTAGTTGTGAGGCCACTGTGCACTGACCTAATTTACAAAGTGCTTCTGTCTTTTATTTTCTGACCATGCTGCCTGGGGTTCTCTTTCCTGCTTAATGCGCAGATCTAGAACTTGTGACATTGCTACATGTTCAGGCTGCAGAGGGGAGGACAAGGTTGTTGTGAAGACAGTGCAGGTTTTCACTCAAATGGTGTGGTACGTTCTCAGTTACCTTGGATTTCTCTTTGTTCTTCAGCTCACCAGTTGGTTTCTAGTAGTGTTTCTTGAAGGGAGAGATAACAGCTGTTGAGAGCAAGTTAGGTTTTGGAAGTGGTGGAAGAGAGTGGCAGATGCTGTCCTACTGACATCTCATGTTTGCTATCAAAATGGAGATTGCTGCCTCCATTCCTCAGATCCTATTTAGGATTCCCTGATTTGACCTACATGCTGGCCTTCTAAAGAGAAACTCTCCAAAGCCTGCTGTGTAAAAATTTCCTATTACGTCTGTGTCTTTTTGGCTCTGACTATCTGCAATCAGACTGTAGACTGAGATGGCCAATAGTGAAGAAAAATGGAGTTTCTCTCAGCAGGAGTTTGAAATGTGCTTGCAACGCTTTGTAAAGGTAGTATTTCAGGTCAGTCTTCACCGATACGGTAAGTTTCTGACTGATTTGAGTAATTTGAAGCTTAAAAACATAAAGATCTAGCTGGCCTTGGCTGAATGAATTATTGCTTTTAGCACAGAAAATTCATTTGAGAGAGGCTGGTGGTCGACTGAAATTCCTCCAGATTCTTAGGCTGGAAATTTGTATCTTTTAATCTGTTTTCAAGAAGGAGAAACAATTTATAGAAACCACTTAAAGGTTCAGTTAAGATTTGTTCTGGCTGCATAACTGCCTCCCATAATAATATTATTATGCATCATTCTGAAATTCCTAGTTGGCCCAGGTTCTGGCAGGGCTTTCAGACCCAGCAGAATCTCCAATATTCAGCATCTTTTAGGAAGGAATGTAGCCAGAGAAGCACAAAAGATGAAATGGTTGCCTTATAAATTCTGACTGACCTTGAGAGTCCTTGTTCTAACAAGCAGGAGGTTGTTGTTGAAGCCATCTAGATGAGACCAGTGGTGGGAGTTGTGTGTAGGTGAGGCAAGAGGAGACGATGGGGAAAGGTGTCGTGGGTTTGGTGGGAAGAAGTGGTTTCACTGTGGGCCATGCACCTACTTATCTCATTGTTTCTGTTGTTGGTTGGAGTCTTGTCTTTACTGACACTGATTAATTTTTTTTTTTTTTTTGTTATGGGTGCTTGTGGGGTTGGGCTGTGGTTTGAACTAACCCATTTTGTCAGAGCTGGTTTCTTTTTTTAGGAAATTACCCCAGTCAGTTATTCCTCTCTTCTTAGTGACTGCCTGGTCTCTGTGTGGGTACTCATCAGACAGATCAGAGTCTGACTGACTGGGAAAATTGAAATTTTCCTTAGCTTCTCCTCTGCTCTCCTTTTATCTGGTGTGGAGGTAGAAGCTTGCCAGCCTCTGCTGGGGTTGTGTGGTTTCTGTGAATGATGAAAGACTGTCGTTCTTGCTGTCTTGGGCTGTCAGTTGGACACCTTGTGCAGACCCTAAATTCCCTTTAAAACAAAGCATTTGGCTTAGTTTATTTAATTCCATTAAGTAATTTCACTGCTAATGCATAATTATCTACAGCAGTGAAACTCATCTATGTTTTAATTATCATAAAGCTGTACAACCCTCCCCTCCCCCCTGCCTGGAAGTTGTCACTTGTGCAGGGTGGTTTTGCAGAGATAAGTGTGTAATACATGGCAGTGCTTTGGGTCTCACGATACTCAGACAGTTGCTGTTAGCTAAATGTAGGCAATAGAAGAGACAAAGGGTTTGGTCTCAGTCTTCTATTAGTGGTTTTTATCCATGTGGAGTAAAAGACGTTGGGAAGGAAATAGCTTATCAAAACTTCATAATACTGGCTTGAAGGTAAAGATGTGAGCAAGTGCTGTTTGGCGGCATTAAGCTTACAGGTGTTGGGAAGATTTGGAAGCATAAGTATTTGTTTTTCTTTTGAAGAAATGCAAGAAATGAAGCATCAGTGATCCTGGGCAGCAGCCCAAGAACCCTGTTTGTGTTTAAGAAAGATTCTTTGTGTTTATCTTTTTTTTTCCACCCCCTCCCTGCTTTGTTACAGACTCTTTTTGGTAAAAAAAGACACACACCCTCTCAGTGTGCAGAAGAGCCCACTAAAATTTATTGATCCAGCTGTTGTGAGAAACAGAGATTCAGGGTATTTAGTCCTGAACTGGGAGAAGATGCATACTTGAGTGAAATACCTGCTGTTTCTTAACACCACACACTTGTTTATTAAGTAGTGATTTTGTTAAAGAAGAGGACAAGGTCAACCTGATCTGAGTAGAGGTTATGTGGGCAATAGGATACTTCTGTCATTGAAAGGTAAAGGTCTGTTTGGGAATAAAGTGATCTATAAAAGATTTCTAAATCCTTGCAAAATAAAGGCAGAAAAAGCTGGAGGGGCCTCATAATTGTACTTCTGTAGTTTCACAAAGCTGCGGACTGGGTTGGAGACACCTCATTTAACTTGCAATGATGCGCTGAGGTGTGTGGATGAAGAACACCTGGAACCTGTGTCAAAAAGGGAGCAAATCTTGAGAGGGACCTGGTAGAAATGAGGATGGTATGAGGAAGCAAAACCTATGTATTATCTCATAATAGATGGAAATTAGACCATTTGTTGGTGTTATCTGCTGGCAGAGGTGTTCTGCCAACTACCTTTGTTTGGAACTCTGGCCAAGATGTGCAGTATGTAATTGTGCTCCAGCTTCTATCCTGACTGAATTCTTAGGATTGAAATTACATTTTTTCATGTACAAAAGCACTGAATTTTTTTCTTTTGTATTGTTATGATGAAGGCAATTTTTGGTTGCTGACTGTCAGGAATGAGGAAGGGAGGACTGTACAGCTTGTGTTAGAACATGCATTCTTAGTCTCTACTGCACATGGCTGGCAGCAGTGGCACCTGTTTGAGCAAGATTCCTTTGGCCTAGAAGTATATATATTTTTTTGGCCCAAAGACATAATGTGAAGTATGTCATTTGAAGACCTCCCAGCTTGCTAGGCTCTAAATCTTACCATCAATTTCATACTTGTTTTCTGTGGTTCTTACCATTATAGTGGTTTATGTACTTCCCAGATAAGTAGACTGGCATAATATGGTGGTCAGTTTGGCTTTCTTCCTGTCAGGAAGAACTGTACTTCCGAAAGAGGTTATATACTCGCCCTACAGTAATTTAGTCTTGCACCTTTCTTTCTGGGAATCTGAACACGATTGACAAATTTCCAAATGTCTCTTCTCTAAATGCTGTTGGTTGAAATACCTTTCACATGAGGCAATGGGTGCTCACATAGAAAGAATTTAAAGTGATGGAACTGATATCCAGAACAGTTATTGGGTTCTTGGTTTTGTTTACAACTTGCCTGAAAACCTTCCTGTAGGAGCACAGAAGTAAAGACTGACTTAGTGGCTTTTCTGACTCATCTGATAAAATCCACTTGCCAGGTCTGATGTTTCCATCATCCGCCTATGTTTTCTGATTCTCTGGAGCTGTGCTCTCACCTTTGTAATTCACTTTCCAAGTAAGACTCTGACTGAGATGTCACTCTTAAAAAAAAAAATTACTTTATGCAAAGATACAGAGGAAAACAGGGAGATGAGAACTTCATGATGGAGGTGATGGGGTTTAATTGCTTCACTCTTGACTGACATGAATGAGATGCAATGTGGAAAAAGCTTTCCTTATCCACATGGCAAGGGAGTTTCCTTAGTCACTGTAAAGGGCCTGCTGCAGAAAAGGGTGGGTGACTTATCCCAATGGGGCAGGCATGGGAGAAAAAATAGTAACAAACCCCAGCCTGAGGCAGGTAAGAGGGAGAATGGCACTTCCAGGCTTTGTGCGCCTGTGACGCTTTTGCGTCCTGTGAGTTTGTTGGCAGGTGTGGAGAGAAAAGTCCCCAGCCTGGCAAGTCAGCCACCAATGTGGCTGATGAATAATTGCGCTTTTTAAATTGCAATTATGTCAGTCACAGAACCCGTGAATATTAATTCTGGATTTGCTGCTTGAAAACATGCATGCTGATGAGATGAGTCCATTTTACTCATGTCTCAAAAGTGGGATAAGTGCTGCAGCCAGTAGTTATTACTGAAAAGAAATGCTGCTGTGACTCTTAGCTTAGTTTTGTGTCTGTCTTATATCTTTTTTCCCAGTGTTTCTGTTCCCTTCTTCAGAATCCTCTCAGTGCTTGTACTGCATTTTCCACACTGACAGTAGAAGATGACAGGCAGACATCCAGAGTGAGTTAATCACTGCAAGCAATATGAGTTACCTGGGTTTGGTGGATGGCTTTGCACCATTCCTGCTGCTTCCTGAATACCTTAGAGACTTGAGAATGAAAAAGGGATTGCTTTTTTGCTCTCCGAGCTCTTTCTCTTCATCTCAAATGAGTGTAACCATTCATTCTATTATACTTGGATGTTTTGAGATAATTTTCTGATTGTGCCCTGTTGGAAGGATATTAACAGGCAAGCATCAGTACACCGTAATTGTTTTCCTTTCAGTCATCTGCTAGCATACATGGATGATGAAATTCTTGGTTTCTTCTGTGGTTTGTTCTCTCTTATCAGTCCTGATCCTGCCTAGTATTTTCTGTGTGAATCAGGACAAATTGTCGCATCTTGCTTGTTCTTTAGTTTTCTTGGAATAATAGTTATCTCAAAAACTCTTGTCATGTGTTGATATTCACTGAGATCTTTGAAGGTGAATAGCAGGGTATGTTTTTAGTAAGCAAAAATAAAGCCCCCTATGGTGGTTATTTATGCCTTTTTGTTTTTTAAAAATTTGTCTTTCATTTAAAGATTTTCCAAGTTTTCAGTTATAAATGAATTAAATACCTGGTTATCTCACTGTTTGCTTGTGGGGCTGGTATATGCTGTGTTATCAAAATGACTAATGATTTGTAAGAATTAGATGGTAGAAGTTGCACAAGTTGTCTCCCCTGTTAGTTCTTCTTTTTGTGTGGTTTGTATAAGTTGATTGTTTCCTTAAAATTTTTCAGAATGGAGGCATTAAAGGTCTGGAAGTGTTGGGCATGTGAATGTCAACAAATTACTTTAGTTGATGACTGTAATTACTGTCCTACTGAATTAAAGGCACTATGTGATAACCCCTTCATATGCAAGGGATGTGACTTGCAGGCAACAGGAGGGCTCTTGTAGTTCTGTGTCAGACTGCCAATGAAAGGCTAGAGGAGAATTAGATGCAGCAGAAAACAGAAAAAAAAATTCAGTTTTTGCTTGGTGTGGTCCTTTCCTGGAAGGCCTCTAGCAGGCAGTTAAGTATATTTTGGTAAAGGCTTTTTACCATCATGGGTGTCAGCATCAAGAGCTGGCCTAGGACAGCAGGTTCTGTGCATCATTCTGGCTTTTTTGTTTTCCCCATTTTTCAGCTTTTATAATTGAACAGTAAATCACTTGCTTTCCTCTGACCCTTTCATTTTGGAAGGCTCCAAGCAGTTTTATATGGCTACGGTTGCCCTTTGAGGTAAAAATGAAGCATTTTGTTTCATGAAACAAGGATGTCTAACAGCGTCTTAACAACCAAGTTAGCTTTTTATCACTAGTTCTTCTGGGCGTTTTTATGCTCCTTCTCCTTGCTGTTTCCCTGGTGCACTTTGTCTTTACCCTGTAAAGAATGTAGTAATTGCTTTATCTAGTGCTTAGTTGATGGCATCTAAGCATGGTTGTCACATGAGGAAGTGGTTATTTCCATCACCGCTCTGAAGAGGTATCAGAACTTACCAGCACCTCTGGCTTCCCAATCTGCCATGTATTGATAGAGTCTGCACTTAGAAACTTGGCAAAATGCAGGGTTTTCAGTAATGTCTGGCTGATACAGAAGTTTCCATTGCACTCTAAGACTAGAGAAATCAAAAGCTTCAGCTCCCATTTCTGTTTGGGTAGTGTCTGTTTTCACCAAAAATGCTTTGAAAGCTTTGTTTTGTTATCAGAAACTGAGCTTTAGTTTCATGTCGCTTGTCCTTAGGGTAATATTCCTTAGCTGAATGGGGACTCTGATTTTAATTAATTGAAGTAGTTTTGAAATACGTATTTTTTTGTTCTTCAATTTTTTTCTTAATTGTTCTAAAATTCCTAAACAGAAGGATTTGTTTCTGTAGGACTGTAGCAACACACATGGCAAACCCTCCCTACAGGATGCTGCCAAGACACTCCCTCTTTTAGGTGGCACCCAAGAAGTCCATAGCCTGCTGCTCAGTGGTGTGTGAGAGTGTACGTCTTCTGTTGAAACAAGGTGCGAATATCAACTCTTCATCAAGAAATGCCAATGAAAAGTAATGTTTAAAAACTATGCACTATTAGAGGTGATTTCTCTCTTTAACAACATGTCTAATCATCCCTCACAGGGAATGGTATGATACTCCAATGATTTATCTTGAAAAAGAGTTCAAGGGTATCAGGTCAGCAGCTAGAAGTTTGCATTCAGAAAGCTGAGGTGTTTTGGAACATAATATGCTGATCATCACCATCATGTCAGTAGTTTCGATTTTTGGGGACTGAGAATGGAAACTAAAACTTGCAGTGGCTCTGTGTCTTGTAAGAAAGGAAGATTTGTCTGTAACTTGTGATGTAACTTGAGAGAACAACCAGTGTTGTGGAAAGCTTGGAAGGAGAAGGGAGTCTGCCTTTGTGTGCTGGTACCGTAGAGGAGGAGAAGGCAGTCTGCTTTTGTGTGTTGGTACCCTATTTGGTGTGTGCATGTTTCTTCCCCAACATCATTTTAGTAGACCTTGTCCTTTTTACTTGGCAATTCCAATGCTAGTAAGTTCAAGACTGGATTTTCTTCCTTGGGGGGCTCTGGTCTGAAAAGGATCCTGCATTTACAGCTTGATGAGCAAGGTGGGGATGGAGGAAGGTCACTTCATCTGCTGACTGTCTCATTTCTGTCAATGTAAAGAGCTTTACAGAGACAAGTAATATTTTGCAATTGAGTTTCTCTTTTAAAGACACTCTGATGCTAATGTTGATTTAATAAGGTTCTCTAGTTCTCTCTTCTTGCTTAATTTGAAATGTCTAATTTTGTGCTTCACAGTTCTGAACACAGAATCAGTGAGGGAAGAGGAGCTGGAGGCAGGAGGAGCAGAGTGCCACACCAGAAGTTGCCAGGGGAGATTGATTCAATAGAGTGAAAAGGTGCAAAAGGTTATATGTCCACAGTTCAGAACAACGTGATGGTGGTACTAATGAGGAGAGCTTGATCCTTTAAAATGTTTTAAGATCTCAGTGGGTGTATAACAAACACTAAATGGAAAAGGGAGCATTAGAGTGTTGGTTTCTTTGAGTGGATTTTTCTTTTGATTTTATATGTATGTAATATATAATATATGACAGGCAGGAAGGATAATATTCTGAGATAAATAGACTTTTTAAGGTTTTTATTTTAAAGGTTGTTTTGTTAAGTGTGACATTTATTTTCACAAATGTTGAGAGGTTATGAGAGATTGTGAATTTGATCTGGCTGATTTATTTTGGCTGAACTTGAATGTGCGTTTTTCCTAGAATAGAATAGAATTTTAATAACATAGAATTTTATGCTTGTGGAAGAAGCTATTGACATCCATGGACATTTAATCCCTTTGTCCTGGGGATAAATGTAAACTCCCCAAAACAACAGTGCCAAACGATTATCTATAATATTGTACAATAATAATAGTGGTAGTGAAAGCTTTTTCTTTGCCTCCTACTTTGTTAGTGCCTTTCCTCTTTCTCTTAGCAAACCACTCCTGTCCAATGGAGTTAAAGCCTAATTTGCCTCTTGGTTCAGTTGGATGACAGTTCTTCACACAACTGAGTGGACAGTGTAAAAGGAGTACAAGATGTGTTCTAGCTTAGTTTTATGATAAGCTGCCAACATGTTTCTTTGAAAACCTCATTAAATCTCAATTAAATCCACAGGAAGAAAAAATAGGCCATCTCAGTGAATTCTTGATAGATGAGTTTGTGGTTTTCAGTGCTGGCCAGGCGCATGATCTGCTTCTTACAGTTGGAGCTCAGTGAAAGTTTTGGTGAAGTGTGACCACGGAATCACCAAAAAACAGCTGTCAGCACTGGAAGCTGTGAATGATGATCCTCTGCCTACATTTTTTTTCATGTCCTTGGGCAGAGAGAAGTACTGCTTCCTGATTAAACTGTGTGTAAAACCCCCAACCCCCTTCTCACATCGTTTCTGATAATACGACCTGCGCTTTTGCCAATTGCTTCTGCTGAATTTGATAGCTAACACTGGATTCTGCAGAGTTACTTCAAACATTTGGCTGGGGAGTGCACTTGACCAAGCAGGCCTGCTTAAGGAATGAAGCTTTAGGTCCAACTGTTAATACAAATTCTAAAAGAAGCCTGAACCTGCCTTCAAAGGTTTCTTTTCTGCTGATTTCCAGTGTCTATAGTGACTAGTCTCCAGGAATATTTATCAGATCACTTCCCTGTCTGGTTATTTCCAGTCTGTTGCACTGGCCAACTTATTTGATCAATCAATCAATCAATCAACAGGTTCTTAAAATTACTTTCACTGACTTTGGAGGTGTAACATGTAGCAAGAGCAGGATGTCTTATGGAAAGAAGGTTGAGCTATCCCAAACTGGGCCTCAGATTCGGGCCTGCTAGGCCTCAGATTTTGGCCCGTGTAGAAGTAGATAAGCTTTGTGGTGCAGTTAAATATTCGGTTAAGGTGTGGGCACAGACTGTATAGGGCAAATAGCGTGAAGATACGGTAGCTGCCTTAAACTGAAATAGTTTACATACTTGTTCACGCTGAATGCCAATAGAAGTGCACCTGCAGCTGTAAACTATCTGACACTGTATAAAACCAGCCATTTCGAGAATAAAGAGGAGAACGTATGTTATAACCACATTGGTCGGACCTGCGTTTGCTCTGTCTCCAATCCCAATTAGACTCCCTGATTTCAGTAACATACAAAAGGAGTCTACAGAAAATAAATGATTGTATGTGTCCCAACTATAATTACAGAGCAAACAGAGTGGAGAAGTGTTTGTAACAAGTATCTACTACAATAAATATAGCAATCTGTCTTTAAGATTCTATGATACTATGTTTTATTGACTCTTTAAATTTGCAAACTTGTGGAACATGAATCTTGCCTCTCTCAGGTGATCTGACTGCTATATTTAGAATATACCCTATTTTAAAGCTGAATTTCAAGCTTCTTGCTTTTGATTAAAAGGTCCAGAAATAAATACTTCTCTGGTTCCTTAGCATATGACATAATTTTTGAGCTTCAGGAGCTTCACTGACAGCAAAATGTTTTCTTTTCATAAGAAAAGCTTCTCAAACTGCTTAACTCTTCCTATTGCACCCAGTCTGTGCCACCTTCTTCTCAACAACAGCAAGACCTGGTTTGTGATCCTTGTTGATACACTTCCAGGTACTGCTCCTTCATTGAAAGAGAAAATGCTCTCCTCCTGCCCTGAATTTTCCAAGCCATCTGCCTTAAGCAAGAGTGTGTTGCATTGCCCAGTAAATAGTCATTGAATCAGCTTTGAATTATTGTAGTTTTTAGAAACATTAGGAACTTGCACAACCGGAAAACTCTTTGCAAAAATTCAAATGGAAATCAAAATTTTGCTGGCAGTGGCATAGATTTGTGAGTTCTCTTGATACAATCATGCCCTGGAGATTGCAATGTAAAAATAAAGAATGCAGTTTTACTATAGCCTGAAATCCTTGTTGTTGCTGAATCTACACTCTTCTTTTTCCATATATTATTGATATACTCGGACTTCATTAAAAGATGCAGCCTTGCAGTGTTTTCTCTTATCGCAGCCTTGAGAGGAGCTGAGAGTGTGTGTATTTGAGAGCTAGTATATTCTCTTCCTAAAACACACAATGGATTGCAAGTGCATTGGAAGCAAGAATCAGAGTCTCTAGTGGACATTTGGTCTGTAGCTCAAAACCACAACTTAATTGGCAGCCTTTTCATAGCACCAACGGTGGCCTAGGATGTAGGGGAATGCTACAAGTGAAGATGGTGGTATCTTTTCAGAATTGGTTGTAGGGAAATTTAGTGCTAACTGCCTGTGTGGCTTAAGTGATTGGAGAAATAAGGGAGATTGAGATCAAGTTCCTCACTTCTATGTCTTTAATTTCCTGGGTAGTCTCTGATTATTCTTTCCATGTGTTTTTACTTCATAGGTAACACCTTACCTCAAGTGTGATAATGTATGTGGACTACCCTAGACCATTTATTTTGAGTCCCCTATGCTTTATGTGGTCCTTTCATTATGGCTTTGGAATCCGCATTATTTATATTAAATGTTAATTTAATGTGTGTCTTTCCCACATGCACCTTGGTGAGTTGGTAGCTTGGAAACTGCCCTCAGAATGATACTGACCCGGTAATGCTGAGTAAAGTGTGCTTTGTGTATGTCTGGGATGAGAGAGCAGGGAAAAGAGGAAAATTTAGGAAAAGAGGACAAGGCTGTCAAAGGGGTAGAAACAAGTTGTGTTTGAAAGTGCAGCTGATTGTCCACCTGCCAAAGAATTTATTGACAGAGAGAGGATGCATGACCATGGCTGAAGGCTTTCAAGAATTTTCTTACTCTAGTAATGTAACTTTGACAGTCTCTCTGTATTAAAAAGCAGCCCCAAAGTCAACTGCATTACTTTTAAACTGTATAGTATTTGAGATAATAACTTTTAAATTTAAAAAAAGGTTTCTAATCCGATGGTAAGACACTTGTACTTGTTTTAGTATGCTAGTCTATATCCATTGGCTGGTTCCTATAAATATGTGTTTTGTTCAGGAGCAGGTAAAAATCGCGTGTAGTGTCCGAGAGCAAATGTGGGAAGGGAATTCCTTCTGGACACACAGGGTTCATAATTTTTACTGCTTGGAGGTGCATGGGTTGATTATGAATGTTATCTTGATTTTTTCAAAACAGTGGTTTTGTGTGAGGTACTATGTTTGACTCAGAAGCTAATATATTTGGTATTTAGGAATCTGGCAAGATAGAGCTCTGTCCCCATAGTCAGGCACAACAATGAGATTGGGATGTAGGCATGCATAACTACTATTTTCCCCTGTCTGTCCTATCCCTAGAAAGCCATATGCCACCCTTGCGCTAGTGTAATGGGAGTCTGCATTAACTGATTATGAGCTAGAAATAATCCAAGAAGAGTTGAGTGGCCTTTGTTTCTAGCTTTATTAGAAATACCTCATTGACTCAGTCTGAAATATATTCTGGGCTAGAAAGTCATAATTAATATAGAATTTCATGATGCCCTTTCTTGAAGTTTTGGTTGTTGGTTTGTTTTTCTTGTTCTAAATTGGTCAGGGACTTGGAGATTCTTAAGTCTAATAGACAGAGTAAGAATTTAAGCAAAATTTAGAGCAAGTTGTTGACTCACCTACTGTCAGATATATGCATCTTGATCATACATTTCTAGAGAACCTAAGCTCTGCAAGATTTCTAAAACCATTGAATGCCTTGTCTGTTGCCAGCCTACAAAATGAAAACTGTATGTATGCTTGTATAGAAGTGGTGATGGGAAAAGGAGAATGTGGAAATGGGCTGGACTATTAAAGCGAGCAATGAAAGCAGATGGTTTACTTTGGATTTTATAAAATAGGTTTATCTTAGTTTTGTTTTAAATGAAAACCATGAATGGTCACCATTGCAAACCTATTTGTATCTGTGCCATAAGTATTAGGATGGCAGTTGTCCCTGAATCATAAAAGGGCAAAGGGTTTTTTGGCTGCTTCCCATTTTCATGTTTATAGAATTGCATATGGTCTGTATGCATTAGAATTAAGAAATTTCATCACAGCCTTTCCTCAAAATTGATTGCTGTTCAGTGCCTCTTCTTTCTCCCTCTCTATTGTCAGTTGGTTATGTCTCAGACTCTCCTTACATTTAATATTGATACTGCTTCAATTTTTCACTAAACTAGAAGAGTTGAAGAGTCTGAAGTGGATACTGAATGTCTGGATATATTCTTTAAATTCTTGAATTCCTATCATTGTGGATCGTGTTAAATTTAGAGCTGGATTATTGCTTTAAGAAGAAATGCCTGCTCATTCAGTGATGAAGTCTGGTCATTAAGATGTTGGAATATGTGCTGCAGAGTTCTTCAGATACTGACATGAGTGCAAAAGTTGTTGCCAACAGATGTCTTGGGTTTTGGGGCAGGGGCTGCCTCTCATTTCTTGCATCTCCCACGCTGTCTTCAGCTACTGAAACTGGCAGTGCCCCTAAAATTACTTTGAGTTCTTAAGCAGGAGATCTCTACCTGGTGGTCTGGATCCCTGAGTCGTTGCAAGTGAAATCTTGCAGTGAAATCTGTTCTGACAGAGTTATTTGCTACAGCAAGGAAACGGTTTTTAGGGGGAAACCGGTTCCAGTCAGGTAACAAAGGCATTGTCCTTCCAAAGGCTGCTGCCCTGTGCTGATCCTTCCTCCCTTGGCGCCAGTCTCAGTGTTTTGATTGCTCACTGGCATTTTTACATTTCCCCAGAGTGTAACAGACTTGAGTGGTGTGCACGATGTGTAAGGGTGATGAGTATAGTGAGTCCGGGAAAAGCTGCTGGAAATTGCCCTTATGAGTGAAATACAATTTTGTCACTGTTTTCTCGATTCCATTGGAAGTATGTGGGAAGGCATTCCCTGCCTGAATAATCAATACTCTGTCTGATGTGAAATTTTCAGAAGCAAAGATGTATTACTTGCAGTATACAGTAGTAATATGTAGTTCCCATATCCAGCCAGAGTCTTCCCCAAGTGTCTGTATGAATCCCTAGGACAGAGGCTGGTGGTTTGGCCTGAGATCCTGATTCAGTCTCCTTTTGCTTCTGATACAGTTAGGAGGAATACCTTGACTGGGTTTTGACCTCAAACGCTTAAGTCCAGTATTTATTCCTGTGGTTCCTGTGTTTGCTGTCCAGTGGGCTACCTGGGAGAAAAAAAAAACTTTTTCAGCAGAAGAGTTCAGAAGTATTGACCAAGGATGTAGAAAGATGATTTGTATCCCAGGACTGGAATTACAAAACTCATAAGCTGCCATCTGAGAGCTGGAAGTGAAGCTTACTTAGAGAGCAAGAAAACCAGATACTGCTCGTTTCTTAAACGGATTGCTTAAACCTCAAAAATATTAATGGACAGGCTGTATCTCTTGTTATCAAAACTGGTAAATGCAGGTCTGCAAAGAGATCTTGGCACATGCTTAGAAGTTAGAAACTTAAGCCAGTAGCCTTCTTGAGTTTTCCTTTTTATTTATTATTTTATTAGTGTATTATTTATTTGTGTATTTTATTTAGTCTGGTTTTTTTTTCCAATACAGCAATATGTACTACTACATGTTCTAATTTTCCTGTTTCCATTCAGTGGAGTATATCTGTTTCTATTCTTGGAGTAATAATTTTTCCTTCTCCTGAAGTCTGATAGGATTAGAGGCCTCTCCTGCAGAGACCTGCAGAAGAGGTGCTCTGTGATTAGTGTTATATTCTCTAAAACCCTAATTCTGCTGCTGTGCATTGTATCTTATGGGGCACATATTGGTGATAGGATTGGTTCCTTCTCCTCGCTCTCTCTTCTCAGCCCCTGTCCAGTGTCACTGAGTTAGTACCTTTTGTTTATTTTGTCATGAGAGTGTTTGTCCACCAGGAATGTGTCAGTTCATGGCTCAAGCACCCAGAGATGACAGAGGTACATACAGTAAAGAGTTAGTGGTGTGCATGACCTACCTGCTGAAATAACAGCAGAAACCATGAAGAGTACTGCATTCTTCCTGTCCATCTGCTGAGGATAGACAGACTTGCAATTCCTAAAATGTAAAAACAAAATTAAGGATGTCTGCCCTGACTGTAAAAATCATCAGGAAGAAAAATGTTATTCAAATCAGGCTTCTGTTAAGATTGGTCAGTGATTACTAGTAAACACCTGTTGTGTATTGGTTTGTTTGGGTAAGGGCTTGATGCTCCTATATCAAACCTGTCTGCAGAAAGGGGGGAATTGGCTTCCCTCAGTTGAAATGTACATGTTCAGTTCCAAGCCTCTGAGCTGGTGCTCAGATGAGGATGTGCAACACATATATTTGGTAACACATCATCCCTTAGTTACCTGAAGTAGTCACTCTGCCATTAAAATGATGGCAGATCCCATAAAAATATTACCCTCCACTGTCTGCTCTCTCTGGAAATGAACTGTGACCAAGAGGGAAGTTCCTTGTGCCCTGTCAACTCCCCCCAGATAAATAATCATAATGAAAAAGGTCAGCCATTCTGAAGTTCCTGCTTAGCCAATGTGCTGCTGATTTAAGCTAGCCTGAGAGGCAGGGAAAGGCTTGCAGCCCTTGACAGCAAATGAGAGCTGTGCCTGCCTCATAAATGCCTTGGCTTCAAAAGGAGGTGGTTATGGGCATGAAATGTTTATCATTCTGTAATTGCTTTGCTGCTGCTGGGTTACTGTGTAAGTAAAAAGTAGTAACAAGTAAAGAAGAGGCAATACTGCAGCCTGCTTTATCGCTTGTCTGCACACTTAAATAGACTTGTGGACAAAAGAAGGAGCAGGTGGAGGCAGCTTGGCTTTGATAGAGGTCTGGACTGTGCACTCAAGAGGTTTTCAGTTGCCTATGAAGGGGAATCTGTTTTGGAACCTGATCAGTCAGCTGGCTTTCTGTTAGGCATCACTCTTTGAAATTATCTGTGGAAGACAATGACTTGCTCTATAGGTCAGCTTGTGCATTCAAAAATGACCTTTAAAAGATTACTTGTTCTTGGCACACAATTGGAAGCTGCACAGTTGTTGACCACCTCCTTGTAAGTCTGCCCAGAACCGCCACATTTACTGGTGCATGTTGTGTATCAGCATCTCTAACACTGTGCAGCACCTTGCATGGCTCCCTGGAACTAGCTGTTTCCTAGCTGCTTTTGCTTAGTTCCCATCCTAAATGGGAGTCCTGCAGCAGGCTGTGGGGACTTTGCTCTGGTTTTGGTTTGGGGAATGCATGTGCTTTTGTTTTGCTTTAATAACACAGTTCCCAACAGGGGACAGCACTGCTTTGCTTAAGATGCTTGTCATTTTGAAGGAACTTTTCTAAACTTGTCATCATAAAAGCTATATTGCACAGCAGCAGGCAGCCTCCAAAAATCACTGATTTCTCTTTTTCTTCTCTTCCCTTTCTTTCTATCTGGCGCTCTCTTTATTCTAAGCCTGTGGATTTGGACGCCTGGGTAAGCTCTCTTTTTTGTCTGGATCTTGCTTATCGCAAGTGTCATGTTGTTACTGCGCGTGTACAGATTGTTACTGCTGAGCGCAGATGCAGGATTTTATTTTCTGTCATTACATTTTAAAAGGTGTTCAGCTAGAAAATTGCATATTATTTCCTCCATAAAGATTTTCTCTGGTTCCTTTTGTGTAGCTTACAGCTGCTGAAACCAAACTTGATCTGGGGATGTGTATTGTTGGCTAAGAGAGTAGCAGAAACAGGAGGAAATGAAGGTTATACCAGTACTGCTTTTTAAGGCCATAAGTTGCATCTGGTTTCTAAAATAGAACCTGGTCACCTGCTTTCAATAGAATGAAAGCTAGGACAAAAAGCCAGTGATTTTGTAGGCCTCGTGTCTGGAATAGCAATTGCAGACAGCTCCATGGTAATGGTGGTATTTCTGCTGATGCTGGTGGAAGTTGAGTCAAGGCTTGCCCATGGCTACTTGCTTGGTACAAGCCTCCCTGTAAAGTTCTGCTATTCAGTCCTGGGCATGAAGTACACAAATTGCCTCTTACTATTTCAGTGTTGCCCTTTCAGTTCTGCCATTCCCTTTAGACTTGGCCAGGAACATGCCAGCTAGCTAATTTTGGAGTTAGCTCTGTTCTTTAGTGAATTGCTGTCAATTCCTTCTCGTCATCTTGGAGTCCTTAATAGCATTTGTTTTTCTCCCCTGCCACCTGGACTGCTACCAGGACTGGAAGAGACTTGGGAAAGCATGAGGTATTAGAATTTGCAAGCTGAGGCATGGCAAGCTGAGGTGCCCAGCCAAAACATCTCTGTTGTGCAGCTGAAGAGATGTAACTGCTTACCTTTGGGGAAAGCTGATAACTTCTCTCAGCAAAGACAGGATGATGTAGAAAGCAGACATTTGATAGACTTGAGATACTTTCCTTTATCCTTTTAGCTTATTTCCCTGGATTGTTTCTGACTGATTATCTAGACATCATCTTGCTAGTTTGTCTGTGAGTGGTTGAAGTGCTTTGCCAAGAAGATAAATATTTTTGCAGTAATCTTTCCAAGTGCTGTGGCTTGCCTTTTAGGAAGTACGTTATAGGCTGCAGTTTGGACCTTTCCTTCCAGCTTGTATTGCCTTTTGCAGAGAGAGTTTTCAGGTTTTTTGTCATCCAGTAGAGTCTTCTCCATACCCTCTTCCCAAATTCCAGAACCCAAACAGTATTGAGGAGAGACAGCCCAGTGATAGCTGTCAGCTGTGGGCTGTGCTAACACTGCACTGTATTCCTGGGTGCCACATTCCTTACTATCATCTGACCCTGCTAGTAAGCCTTTTTTTTTTTTCCCAGATTTCTGCCCTATTTTACATGTTTAACAAGGTGATGAGGTGGGAATGTGATTAAAATAATAAACATTTTGGTGATGTTTAGAGGGGCGACAAAGCCAAAGCTAATCTGGGAATAATTATAGCTAGAGCCAAACCCAGCTCTAGATCAGATGCACAGTCTGATGTGTGGCATGTTGGTGTCAGTTCAGGACAAGGTTAAGAGTGTCTGGTTTTGTTCATAGAGAGTGAACCAATAATATTTCATTACCTCAATTAGGAGCTTGTAAAATATTTCTTTTGGCCTGTCTGTCAGCTAGCAGACCAATGCTTGAATCCTTTATTTGAGTCAATATATAATGTATAGCTTTAGAAATGTGCTTGCACTGTTTGTTTCTAAATGGGTTACTTGATAAAGGGAGAGAAGGAGGCAGAGAATCACATAACTCTGCCCTAGCTCTTTCTGTTGAACTAGCACTGTTCAAGGCAGCACTGAGATAACCTGAAAAACTTGGGCTGCAGAAAAAATGTGAAGATAAAGCGGAGGAAAAATTTGAGAGAACACCCAACCAGTCCATGGATCCATGCCAATAGAAGCTGTGGCATGTCAGTAGTATGCTTTCGCTGTTCTTTTGTAAAAATACAGTCCTTGTGAATTCTCACACCATTTCAGGGGATTCTTGAGCATTTCTTGAATACATTTCTTGAGCATTTCTTATACCTAGCTTTTGTACAGAGGGCAATGGCTAATTGCATACATGTTCTTTTATAAATACATCCCCTTTTCTAAGTTCTGGGTGCATTCCTGTGTCCTATAGCTGAGTATGATCTTTCTTCCCTGTCTCTGTTTTGTTTCTATGTTCATACTTCTTGGACATTACACTGTCTGTGTTCTACACATCTTAGGTGTCATCTCTGGGCTTTGGTCACCTCTTGCACGATGTGTTCAAGCTCCAGTAGTTGTGCAGCTTGGAAGTGAAATGCAGCCTTCTGATATCTGATTTTCAAATCAGTGTGTTATCATGCATGTTTTCCCTTCTCTCTCATTTTTTAGTTCATAAGGCCTTTTTTCAAAAAGTGTATTGATGCTTTGTTTGGCACTTGCATTCTCAGTCCCCTGTGAAATCGTAATCATCTCCATAGCAGCCAGTTCTGTCTGGGACATCACAATCTTCTGACTTCAGGTAGGGAATAAGCAGCAGGACTAGAGGAACTCTTAATAAATATCCTATATTCATTCAAAATGTCCCTAGTTGCCTAACCCAGTTTGGAACAGTGAATATTTCAGATGACACATGCTCTGCTATACCATTTGTACTTCAAACATCATCATAAAGCTTACTAAAGTTTTTAGTAATAACAGCTGGGGACAGAGGGAAACAGAAAGCACCTTGGAAGCAGATCTGTCACAAATAGAGTTTCTCTGCATACTTCAATGCTCTGAAACAGCAGCAGCTCTTGAAAACAAGCAAGGCATTGAAAATACATTTGTGTTGCAAGTACAAGGTTTCTCTGTAACCCCTAGTTTGCATACTGTGGGTGATAAGTGGGACAATGGGGGATAATATAGGAGAAATTACTTAGGGAGAAGAACAGGGAGTACTCTGAGGTTATAGTCTGCAGTTGGGAGATCCAGTTTTGGTTCTTTGACCACAGTTTTGCAAGACCCTGGGGCAGTGACTAACAGAATGTCTGTCTGCTGCAGGATGTATGGGTGTGGAGGCATTATTCACTGCCATCTCCAGTGGGGTCAGCTTGGCAGTCCACTGATCTTCATTGTGCAGAGCAGCACACCCCTAACGTGTTTGCATCTCGGCACCCTACTTGAGAGATTAGGTATTTTGTTAGTGTTCCCTTCCAGAGGGAATAAGGATAAATGTGCTAGATTCCTTGGTGAATGGTGTCAGGCAAACTCACAGGTTGGGAAGTTGAGTGAGTGTGTGGGTTTGTGATCCACGTCTTGCCAGAAAAAGAATAAAGCCTCTTGCACACCAGTATTATGATATGTATTGATTTTGTACTTCCAGATTATCCACTATCCCAGAAGACTAGTGCTGATACATAATTGTTTAGATTAAACAGAAACTTCCTTGGGTTTATAATGATTCATTATTTGACTCGCTTTTTTTTCTTTTTTTTCTTCCATCGTATGATGCACCTTCCATCTGAATCATGCAGAATTTCTGTCTTACTCTACTTTATCTTCCTTACTTATTTTCCCATTAAGGAAATATCAGTCACTTGTGGAGTAATCTGATTTTAAGGGTGTTATGCAGAAAACCTGCAGGAGAATCAGGGTCCTCTGGTCATCCACCAGACCACCCCACCTTCTTACATCTGTTTCATTTTATTTGAAATTGCTTAGTCCTTTTCTGTGTAGAAGGTGGGTTCACAGGAACAGCTATGGTTCTTTTACCAGAAAATGGTTATAGTTCTGGCACTTACGAAGTGCCAGACACTGGTGCCCCTATTGTTGCTGTGATATCTCTCTTGTCAGGCTGCATGTATGGGGCAGCTCATTCTTGTCCCTCCCCCCATCTTATTCCAGCTAGTGCAGGTGGGAAGTAGTGTAGCAGCTATAGGTTAAAGCAAAGCCAGAGATTTTGCTTTTAATCAAGTGCCTTTGAGAGAGAGATTTAGATGAGTCTCTACTGCTTGTGCTTTATCCTGGTCCTGTTTTCATGAATAGCAAACATGGAAAGCAAAATATTTCTTTTTCTTTAAAAACAAACAAAGAAACCCACATCACCACCACACCCCTACAATCTTCCTATTTCATATAATCCTTTTCTTGCTTGCTTATCAACCACCCACCCTCACTGCCTAGATAAAATCTCTTCTAAGCCCTATTATACCACTGTATTTCCATCAACAGGGGAGCAGAAAAGAAGGACATGCACAGCAACATGCTTTCAGATGTAACTTTTCTCATTAGCAATGCCTTTTGGCTGAAAAATGACAGGTCTGAACCCAGGAGGATATTTCTGTCCCAGCTGCTTAATCGTGTTGGACCAGCCTTTTCTGTGGATGTACCATCATTAGAAGTTAAGAGAATGTTGCTGGGGTGCTATGGACTGACAGGGTTTGTGTCCATGTCAAGCAAGCTAATCATTCTTCATTAGCTTAATCATTCATTGAAAGGTCTTCTGCCTGCTGTTAACTTCCGTGGCCCCAGAGATTTTGAGGTGGGATGGGGGATGAAGAACAACTGCCCTCTTTTCTTGCTATTGTTGCTTGTTACTTTTAAACTTCAAAAGTTTGATTCAGTTCCATCAATGTCATGTTTTCTTAATGCTAGTTCAGTTTAGGGGTGGGAATATAATGAAATGGTGCTGGCTGTAAGGACCTAGAAGGCTACAGCTGTTGCTGTGCCTACACAGACTTCTTAATTGAGCACTATGCTGATGAATACAAGATCTACTGTTTTGAAAGTGTCATGCTTATAATTTGGAAGACAGAAGAGAAATTCTCTGACTGCCATCTCCCCTCTGAGTCTGCAGCACCAGCCAGAGGAACTCTGAAGGTGCCGATGGGGAATGCATAGAGAGCATGTGGAGAAAGTACTTAATTATCTAGATAGTCCTGTGTATGTCTGTTGTAGGGAAGTATTAAATCCTTAAAAGCTTTCGGACACTCCAAGGGGCAAGGATTTATGAAGAGGAGGATTTGAGGGGATTTGTTTTGGTTTTTCTTAAGGTAAGGTAAAGAGCATTTGAGTAATGACTGTCATGATTCATGGAAAAACAGGCATGGATAAGTTGGAATTCTGAAAAAAAGGAATGGGAAAGTGTCACCTTTCTATGATTATATGCTTTCATTTAATAAGAAATGGTGTAAAACCAAGGGTTTGAATTCGAATATGCTAATAAGATAATAATAATAATGCTAAAAATGCTAAAAATGCTAAAAATAATAATCCTAATAAGAGCATTTCAACTGTTGGGGGATAACCCAAAATGAGCTGCAATTCTCAAGGTTTGTAGTCCCACTGAGGGGGATCCCATGCACAAGTCCTGAGCAGTGATTTTTTTTTAGTTCCTTCCAGTCTGCATCTCATCTACTTTCCTTGCATGACATTGTTTATTTTTCATTTCTGCTTCTACTGATGCTGTTTTGTTGTCCTTCTCAGGCTCTGCAGCTGCAAGGCAGGGAGGCAGAGTTGAAGCTGCAAGAGGTCTTCTATAAAGAGCAGTTGGCCCGCATTGAGAAGAAGGTAAGGCTGAGTTGTCTTTATTTTTGCCCTCTGCAGGGATAGGACACAGATCTGTGTGGATCCAAAAGATAGAGAACCAAGATCTCTTGTGCTGCAACCTGGAACTGTCAATTGACAGTATCTTATCTGCCCCCCACCCCTTACGTAAGTGATGAAAAAGCTGTACATATCTTTTGAGCAATTTCCGTTTGAAAGATAAAGGGTTTTTTTAACTGGATGATTTAAAAAAAAAAAAATCTGGTAGTTCAAACTCTTTTGTCTTTTTCACCATGGGATTTAGATGAAAGCTAAATTGAAAAAAACACGTGCCTTTGTTTTTATTCTTTTTGTTAAAAATACTTTACTCAATAAAAAAAAATCAACCATCACAACATAAATTTTGTTATAAATATGAATTAAAGTTGTGTTATTAATTTTTCTCTGGGGAGCCAAGCAGTTCAAAGAGTGGTGCTGCAGTACACTGCCTGCTTCCTGCTGGATAAGCCTTTGAAATGAACATGATTTAAAGAGACACTGTCAAGCATCTTTTAAGCCTGAAATGACCTTTGAAAATCCATTTAGGGATTTGAATCTCTCCCCTAAACGTGGGATTTGCTTCTCTGTTTAATTGTTTACCATGATGAGTTTTTAAAAATTGATGCTATAAAAATAGGAGCAACCATGCTGTTCCTTATGAACTAATGTGTTCTTCACTTCCTGGCAAAATGAAATAATGTTATAAGTAGTCTTTATTTTTTAATAAATGGTGAGAATAATCTTCTCCAATTTGAAGCAATTAGACCTCCTGACAGGGAGTTGCATACATTTGACTTGTAGTTGTGTTATATGACTAAAAAGAAGGGCAAACAATGAAAAGGGTAGGTTGTGAAGAGACAGAGAAATCAGTCAGTTTTACTACCAACATGTAGTAGGATGGTGAGTATGGAACATGGGAAAATTGTAGATTATAGAAACGGTAGGAAGCTGTTGGCATATCTATTGCTCTTTTCATTCCCTCCTACTGGATGACTGTCCATGCTGCATTTTTTTCAGCCATCAGTGGTAATACATGCCTGTGAGGAAATTCACATGATACAATTTTGCAACACTTTAATCCATAAAATTCATTAAAAATAAACTATTAAAACTACCACTCAGTGTTGCATTTGTATTTTAAATTCTATTTCTAGATAATGGGGATTGTTCAGTGAAATTGGAAACAATCTAGCAGCTATCGTTCTAATTATCACAGTTGTCCATATGTTCATACGCAAAGGGAATTTTTGCAATTTCTTGATCCCATGCTGTTTGCTTCTATTATGTTCTTCTCTCCAGATCCAGTTTCGTGAAGCGGAAATTACAGGGAAAACCCATGTATCTGTCCTTTATGGACAATGGAGTGGGGAGAAGTTTGTGCCCAGGCTTCATTGTCCTCTTTTTGAAATCTTTTGGCGTAGTTTGTGTTTTCAAGTCCATGTGCCTTACTACAAGCACACCTTTATAAACAATGTGATGGATATTTTAGTGCGGGATCTTCTTGGGGTAGTTAGGTGGGCTGCCCATAGTCCTATTCAAACTAAAGAACTACAGAGAAACCATCTTCTAGTTGTAATGCGTACAAAAGCAAGTAGATAAACAAAACAGGTTTTCTTTCTTCTCTTAAAACACTGGATAGTTTCTGACCCTTAAAGACTAGCATTTTCCTGGTAATAAAATAGAAGAATGCCTCCAACCATTAGTCTGGATTGGAGTGGGAGGTGGTAGGGGCTAGAAGGGAAAGGAGAGAAATGTACTTGAAACAGTGTAATAAAGCTTAATTGTATTAGTTTAGAAAAAGGTTTTTGATCTTCTCTGAGGATAATTTTATTCCTATAATGGTTGGAAAGATGGAAAATGCAGCACAGAACAATCTTTTTTATTAGCTCTTGCTTTTATATAATTCTGCTTTTATTTGTTGAATGCACGCAGACCTTGACGTTTATTTATTTATTTATTTTTCCTTCCACTGTGCTAAAGCTTTCCAACTCAGGCTTGGATATATATTTATGTATCTATATACACACATGTTGTGTCAATATTAGGAAAAAAGCTCTCAGTAAGGGGATGGTGGGGGAGAGCTCTGAAATAGAATTTTGCTTTCTCTGCTGTTTTAAGAAGGGTTGGCCACTTGAAATGTGGTCACTGGTAATTCGGAAATGTTTGGCTGTGAGTGAATGAATATGGCTCAGTGGAATTAGCAAGCTGAAATTTCTGCTTCTAAGGATCAGGCTATCAGGAATTCCCCTCTCTCCTCCCCTGCTGTGCCCAGGTTGGTTTTGTCCCCACTTCTGCATGATAACAGAATTCAGCAGTAGGAGACTTAAGAGACTTGTTTTTGAAGGATGTTTTGAACTATTGATGTTAAAAACCCAGTATTCTCCCAGTAGGATGCCAAGAGTAATTGTGTTACATACTCCTTACAACATAAGAGCTGCTTAATGAATCAAACACAGAGCCTGTCCTGTTTCCTCTGACAGTGGTCAGTTTGCAAAGGCTTTGAAGGAAGCAAAAAAAATCACCAAAACAAAGCCACAAAGAAAATTTTTGTAGAGGAGCTTTGAGAGGAGTCTCCATAATTGTTGTCAGTTAGAGGCAGACATATATCCTGCTGCACAAGAGTTTATTTTCATTCAGTATTTTTATTCACTGAAAGTTGGATTAGTGCCATTGTTCTTCTGTGCATCTCAAGGCATTTTTCTTGTAGCCCTGTTTAGCTCTTTGCCTCAAACATCATGTGGTGGTATGTGCCACAGCTTAACTTACATATTCCATAAATTCCCTGTTATCAGTTCCAAATATTTTTTTGCATTTAATTTCCTTTATGTGAAAGAGATAAAAGAAATTCTCCTCATTATTCATTATCTGTAGACTTCTGTTGCCTCTTTTACTTTCCCATTAAACTGAGCAGTCCTTACCTTTGCAGCCTCTGCTTGTGTGAGTGATTTTTCCAGGCTTCTCATTCTACTTGTTTGTCTTTTGGCACTTTCCCCTTAGCAGCTCTGTCTTTGAGATGTATTGACCAAAATTGAACTCAGTAGTTCCTTGAATGCAGCAGATTGTGTGAATATATTATCCTTTTATTTTGTAATCTCTGAAGGAGTACTGTAATCTACTGGACAGAGCATAGAATTGGAAGGAAAAACCTGCTCATTTTCTAATAGTCGTTTCTCTTTTGGGAGTTTGAAACAATTATTTAGTCCATCTATCTCAGTTATTCCATCTATATGATGGAATAGCTTATAATGGGAGGGCAAAGTGTTGTGGAACAGCAAAGCTATAAAAATGCTAAAAAGGCTTTGCCTTTAGTTTTGCATGAGGTGAACCATGGATGTACTTTATTTCAAACAGATCTTGAGAATCTCAGTTTCTCCAGACAATCTTATTAAAATTTTCACAGGAAAAGACATGTATGAAAAAATAATTGCAGTATTTCAGCTTTTGGGGTTTTCCCTGCATCTTTTACTAAAGAAATGAGACAATGAGTACAGCAGTTCTATTTCACAATAAGGATCCATCTAGTCTGGCTGTGATTGAAAGTGAATGTCTAGGAGTAACTGGAAGAACTGAACTGATGGGCAAAGAAGTTGTAGAGTCTCCTTCTGTGGAGACAGTCAAGGAGCGTCTGGACACAATCCTGTGCCATGTGCTCTGGGATGACCCTGCTTGAACAGGGAGGTGAGACCAGATGACCCGCTGTAGTCCTTTCCATCCTGACCCATTCTGTGATCACAGCAAGGTTATGGGGTACTTGCCCCAAATGCTTTGACCATCCTGGCTAGTCATTTTCGGAACTTCTCCTCATGTATTTAATACTCAGAGGGTTGTGAACCAGGACTGTGTGCACAGTGCTCAGGATACAGGGGGACTGTGAACATGTGTGACAGCTGTGACAGAATCACTGTTTGGTTCTCTGTTTCTGTGTAGTGCCTGACACTTGATTTGCACTTCTGACTTGTGTTGAGCGAATGCCGCACACTGCTGCTACTGGCAGCATTCCACTGTTTTGAGTGCAGACTTGAATATGTACAGTGGGTGTACTGGGATTAAACCAATGCTGGGATTAGTTATTCTAATATATTCTTCCCACTGCAACCTTCACTGTGAGTTTGTCAAGGGTTGTGTGTGTGGGAAGGGATGGTGGGCTTTGTTCTGCCTGCAGTGTGGTGCATGCTTCTTAGATATTTTTCTTTAATCAAGTTTTATTGAACAAATTCCTTGCAGAGAATCATTACACTGGTAAAACCCTTCACCTTCTTTGCTTTAACTTTGATAGTTTGTGGTAGTTGTGTTTTTCTGTCTCTTGGGTCACTTAAATGTTTTTGTTTTGGACTGCCTGAAATATTTTCCTAATCAGGAAAATGATAGGGAAAAGCTCCTTTGAACTGACTGTTTCTTATATGACTCTGTGTGATTGCAGTGTGTGAACTGGTGATACAGACTTGCCATTCCACACCTGTGTTTCTAATATGACTGTCTAATCTCCAATAAGTAATCCAGTAATGAGACTTGACTAATTTGTTAAAAGTGGTCAAACTTCTAACTCTATTGTTTCAGTAATTTTACATCTCGTCCATGTAATTTGAATTATTTCATAAAATGTGTATCTTCTCTCAAGTGTTTTGAACGAGGTTTTCTACTGTAGTGTTCCTCTGGGTAGAAAGAATGAGAGACTAATAATCCGTAGGGAGAAAGGGAGAACCTTAGACACACTCAACTTGAGAAGCTCAAGTTGATGTTTTTTCATGCATTTTTTTGTTACTGAGAAGCAAGGAGGGAGATGGAGGGAGCTTGTAGTAAATAGTTAACATATATACTGCTCAGAACTGGTATCTTTGTTAGGCATTCTGTGTATGCTTTGTCCTGCTTTCTCCAAGTTGTAGAAATGTCCTTTAAAAAGTATAGCAAAAAAGAAGCAGTCTTTCCTGGAACCCTTCAGATGCCAGGAGATTTCACTTAGCATATTAGTTGTAAACTTTCTCCCAAGTAAATATTTGTTTGACTCCTTTTGCTATTCGGACTCTTGTTGAGTTTAACCTGACAAAAGCTAAGGGCAGTGCTACACTACAATAAAAACACGAGCAGTGCTTTGGAGTAGTGTAAAACAGCAGAGAAAGGCTGAAGGTAGTCTTGGAAGATAAAGTGAAACTCCTTGCTGTAGATGATGCCTTTTCTTTGTTCGGATTTTCCTAAGCTCCGGCTCCCACGTTATCTCTTGTTAGGCGCCTGTGGACTACTGTGAGCAGTGGGTGCATTTATATGCAATGTTTTTCTGCTTGTAGTTTTTCAGAGCAGTAAGTAGCACAAGAGGTATTCATAAGCTGTAGAGTATTTGCGCAAATGGGAAAGGAATGCATTGAATACATACCTTTTTTATTAATAAGGTTGACTGCACCTTTTTTTCTGCTTGACCTCACAAATCTTGTAATTTTGTATGTGGCATTCATCTTGTTTGGTTTGTTTAAATTAATCTCTTTTTGCCCTCGTACTTTCCGTTTAATTCATGTTTGTAAAGCATTTAGGATGTGTAAAGAATGGGAGGCAAAGTTGTTTTTGTTTGTTATTCTTCTTGGAGCTGTCTCCCACTTTGGTGCGCCAAGGTCACCCCTACATGCAAGTCCATTGTCATTTCTCGTTTATGGCCAGTAACTTGTCCTAATAAAAAATTCTGCAGAAAAAAAGGTGATAGAAGCCTGAAAAAAAAAAGCCTTCCAGAATAATATATTCATGTTGGATCTTCATCATTAATTTAAAACAGACTCTGTGGGGCTGTGTGTCACCTGATAAAGGTGGGAAGGGATTTCTGTTGAAAGGGATGAGAAATCCATTCCTTTTGTGGGGATGCCAGGCTTGTCTGTATCCATGAGACCTAAGGATCACCTGACTACCTTTGAAAAAACAAGCTGTGTTCAGGTGTTATCTCCAACCAAACCCTCTGCCCTCTCAGAGAGAGTTAAAGATTCAGTGCCCTTTGATAAACGAGTTGGTATGTCCTGGCAGATGTCATTTGCTTTCTCCTGTAATGTCTTGGGGCTGCATGTGAGCTGTTGCCATGTGTGTAAGGGCTGCTTTGTTTGCCTCTAGTCACAGTCTTGCCAGCCACCAGCCTACTGCTCTAACTGGTGCTGTGGGTACCTGGAGGAAGAACAGCTAGTATGAAATGAACTTCTGGTCTCAGAAAATGTGTTTCCCTTTCAGAAGAATTTTTTGTCCCTATCTCCATAATTGAACCTTACAATATTCTTTAGTATTTCATTTTAATTTCTTATCTAATTTGTTTGGTTCTCTATTCATCCCCAGCCCTTCTTGCAAATCCTTCCTCTCACAAACCCACCAATGCCTTCTTTGAACTTACAACATCTATGATCCAAAAAACCAGTTTGCCTTTCAAACCAGTAGAGCAGTACAGCAAAGCACCCAGTTCACCAAAGTGTTGATTTAATCTTTTGAATACAAGAATAATCTCCAGTGTAATTTTCTGAAATAGGTTGACAAGGTCCATCCTAATCAGATCACTTCCAATTGCTCAGATTTCCTGTCTGGGTCTGTGTGGATGCTGCTCTCAGGTGGCAGTGGGTCTGTCAGTCTCCCAGGGCACAGCCTTTGATGTTTAGAGAATGGAAGATCCTGTCCTGTGTGTGAATTAAATTTCTGAATAGGAACAAACTGAAAAGGGAATGAACCTGAAATCATCATCTGAACCAGTTTCAACCTTCCATCCTCTTTTCCTTTTCAGTTTTTCTCAGATCTTAAGTGTCATGCTGGGGTAAGAGTATGACAGGGAGGGCAGCATCCCTGATTTCTGCTTTCTGTGGGCATCCATTAGGGCTGAACAGCATCTTTGGAGGAGGCTAATGCTGCTCATAGTCTCCATCTGCAGGGAGAGAGGTTCCTTCCTTGTTGCCAGTGGCCAATACACAAACTGACTTCCAGTACCTTGTGCTCAGTTCACCCATTTAATGGCTTTTTCTGCTGAAAGCTTGTGAAGTTTAGTAGTTAATATACCTCAGTACACAGCTTTTAGAGATCAGATAAATTGATTGGTAATTTGATGAACTCAACATCTGTAACAGGGTAACTAAAATGTGTTAGATGTCAGCACAGCCTCTCTGCCTTCTCTGTAGTATGTATGTTCTCTTCAATATGTGTTAACTGCTGTACAGTACATTACATCAAATTACAAGCAGCCTCTATGCAAACAGCAGCTAAGTGTTTGCTTCCTCTTCAGCCTGCACGATTAGTGCAGAGATGGGTTTGCAGTCTGTGTGCTGAAGGGTGAACTGTCAGGGCCTTACGGTGATTTTGTTTCCCTGGCATTTAGAGTATCTTTGCAGAGGGAGAGAATGATGCTTATGGGCTGCTTCATCTTGGAGGAATCCATCCTCAGGCTCGACTTGTGAAATAAATGTGGCAATGTGTGGTTTGAACTTAGTGTCTTAACACTGAATTTAGCAGCTGAATTTAGATAACAATCTGGTATCTGGTCTCATCAGTGTATCACTATGAAGACTTGTTAAAGACAGAACAAAAAGACCTAGAATGTGATCTCATCTCTTTGTTAGAACTCAACACTGGAGCATTTGTCAAGTCTAGTCCAAAAAGACCAAAACAAGAGGTTATTTTGTCTTACTTCTGAGAGCTTTCCCCATTATCTAATATTTCTGATACCCTCCCTTGGCATTTTTTATTCAACCCAATTTTCTTTTAATTTCTTTCATTTTCTCATTGCCTAATAGTTTAAATTCCTGGTTCCTTCCTCTTTGTGCTGTTCACATGCTTATTTATAAGCAGGATTGGTTTTTATAAGTGTATCTTTGTATATTTATAGAGATAACACTGTTACTAGTAAAACCAGTACTACTTTTCTAATGGGAAGCAGTACTTGCACACACACCTTCCCCCTCTCTCCCTTCCAGGTGTGGATACACACACTGTCTCTCACCTGTTTTTACTGAGGCGCAGTTGTATCTCAACAGCAACTACATCACCCTGCTGCAATAAATACCAGTGCTGCCTGTTATTTCTGTGTAATTCACCAACCAGTGTACAATTAATTTCTGGCCCTGTTATTGCACTATTGGCTATTTTATGAAGCTGTAGAGAGTTAGCACAGTGAATTGATTAAATATGTTCCAGACCTTAGGCTGGATTCTGTGTGTCTGCTGGGTATTCGATGATTGAAGCTTGTGCTTCTCTTGGGATATTCCAGATTTAGACTTAGTCTTAGAAATTGGTTCAGGTAGACAAAACTTCCCTATGTGTGGAATTCACTTGCATAAGATCTTGACTCTGGGGAATCTGAGATTTCGATTTCAGCTCACAGTGGCCCTTCCACATGTGGCAGGAGGAAAGGCATTACTATTTTGACTTGAAAATAAAACCAACAGTCGTTGGCTTTAAAAAGGTCCTTAAAATTATGGCTCTGCCTATACATATGTTCTGTCATCATGTTAATGGAAAATGTGGCTAATAATTACTCTATAAATTGACTCCTCAGAACATCTCAAATTTGTGCTGAATTACATAGTCCTAAGATCAGACTTTAAAAAGGAACTAGTCCGTATTTACAGTGACTGTACCTTCTGAAGTGTTTAGTAGTTTACTGTGGGTGTGTTAAATACATGTTTCATGACAGCCTGGGGCCACTTCTCTGAAGGTTTTTTTCCCATCTGCCAGTCATTTTAAGAAAATGTAAATAAAAGAGCTACTCCAATTTCTTGAACATATAATGCACATTCCCCAGAGACCAGGGTGACTCAGAAGTAGCTTGTAAATAACATGTTCAATGTTTTTAAATAGATGTGCACCATGAAGCTTGCAATGAGGTCTTCAGCCACTGCAAACTTGCTTTGCCTGTCACAGAATCTCCTGATTCCGTGATGATGAGAGATGGGGTTTTGTTCGGTTGGTTAATTGGTGGTTTGCCCACACATTCTGCTGCCCCAAGGATGATCCCAGCTGCAGTTTGGCATTAAACACCTTGGCTCAGATGATTATTTCCTAGCTCACCCATTGGCATTTTAGCCCCATTGTAAATAAATATGAAATAATGGCTAATTTTGTTTTATTTTAGTTAAAAATAGTAAATATACATCTCATACGTAGTAGAGCCATCTGGGAGTTGAACCCTGAAAAATGTGGTGAGGAGGTTGCCCTGACAGGTGTTCAGCAGTGGAGTGGCCAGCAGGTAAAAGATGTTGCCCTGTACAGGAGACAGCAACAGTGAGGAATGGCCACAGAGCTGGGACACACTGAGAGGCTGCTGAATCTGTGCCCATCTCCAAGAGGCCACAGAGGAGCAAGAGATGGGAGAACAAAATGTGGGAGTTGAGATAAAGCTCTAAGCCTCTCGTTTGAGGAGACTTATAATAACTAGGTTATTTTATGAGAAGAGCTAGCTTTTCCTTCCCAATCACTGCATTTCAAGTCTTTTAATAAGAAAACCAGCTTATTTCCTTCTCCTTTCTTCTCCTTCCCCATTCTTCTGAACAGAAGCCAAATTTTTTTCTTTCATATTTTCAAGCTGCAAGGTTGCTTTGAGCTTGCATGCTTGGGTCAATTGAGGAGTGCCTGGGTTGTGGATTTTCTTTCCTCTGGAGATGTCTCATGATGTACTGGACAGTACACAAAAATCATCTAATTTACCCTGACATTCAGAAAGCTTTGAACTGGCTGGACTGTGCTTCTTGATCAGAGAAGACTACTCATATAGGTGTATAAAAATGCTGTATTGTGTGCCTGTCTGAGCATGTATATGCATTTTTTAACCTCATTTTTCGTAATAGTTAAGTATACCACAGAATTTCCTTTGGCTGTTTAGGGAAATAATTGTAGTATATGAGACCTTTGACCTTTAGGTCATTTATTGAGATGCAGCTTCCATTTGTAACAGTAGAAAGCAATTACTGCCTGATAGCTAATCACTCATTCATGTGGCACTGAGATAACCCTTCAGTTGGAGACAAGAGTTTGTTGCAGGAAGAACAAAACAAGTCCCCCATAATAGTGTCCTAAGTGTCGATGTCTGTGATAGGCACAGGGCATCCCAGGGACGAACACAGCATTTGTCCTTGCCAGCTGAAAACAGAGCAGGGTTGGGTTTTAAGTTCATTTTTCTGTGGAGAGAGGATTTACCTCCAGGTCTGAAATGTTTGCTTTTATCCCCTCTTCTTGTTCCCCAGAAAAAGCATAGTTCTGTCCCTTCTTTGTGTTCCTGTTGTCTGAGCTCAAGCTGTCTCCAGCTGAAGAGCTTGATTTTTTTGCTTGGTCTTGCCCAGATATAGGTGAAATACTGATAATTTCTTTTTCACAAGCCTGAAAAAGTCCATTTCTAAAAACGGTGTTTACCAAGCCTCTTTTTCTTGCAAAGTTTATTAGCTACAGCAACAAACACTTGATAATTAGGATGCTTATACTGAAAAGTTTCTTCTGAAACTTCAAGCCTACCTATAAAAAGCTTTCCTTTTCATTTAATTTCAAGTTCAAAGTCTGTTGTTGCTTGTATTCAATAATCCTTACTGTGAGATTGTGGTTAGAGATGAGTAGGTATAGCTTGCATCTGTGGGCATGTGGTACATGATGCATGTGACATTCTTCCATTTATGTTCCTGAGAGGCCTTGCCAGCAAGACATTGTGAGATTTTTGAGATTTAATATTAATAAGTAGTTATTCCTATTATTGTTTAATGGGCTAAAATTGAGACCTGCCTTGGTGCCCTTTTTTTGCCTGGATTCTGTAATGAAAGTACTATAACTAAGCTGGTAGTACCTGAAAGCTGTGTAAGGCCACAGGTGACATCCTGCCCCAGCGTTGTGTCCAGAGTACTCTCTGCTGAAGTATGGGAATGAAGGAGTTGTGTGGCTGCTCCTGCTCTCTGTGGGTGTTTGATTTTCATGTTAATATTTACAGCTTAATAGCCCTGCTTTCTCCATTGATTGGAGGTCTGTGGTCCTTATGGGCTTCTATTTGGAGCCTTCTCTCTTTGCCAGCTGCAGAGTATCTTTTCAATGCCTTTTTAGAAGAGGCAGAACAGCTGCATTAAAAAACAGGTGAAAGAGAAGATTGCTAAAAGCAGAGAGAATGAGACTGTCAAATGATGGAAAGGAAATTGCATACAAATGTTTTCTGATTTCTTTCTTATCCCTTCTGCCATCCTTTCTCCTTTGTCCTCCTTGTGGTTTATTTTTATCTTAGGATAAACATAGTATTTATTTTTTGTTTGCTGTGTGGCAAATTTCAATCTTTTGAATAGCAAAATACAAATAAAAAACACTAGAATATCCTTTCTCTGGAATGACTGATGCCTTGCAGGGCGAACTAGAGGTTACGTGATAGTGGTATTGTAAAGGGAGACCAAAGGAATCAGTGTTAATCCATTTTCTTTTTCTTGTTATCAATGTTTTGTTTTATTTTCCTTTCTAAATAGAAATCAGTACTTCTTTGTAGAAATAACTTTTTTTGCCACCTATAAAATATGTTGTTGCTGTATAATGTTTGTCCAACTATCACTAATAAGGGAGAATGACATAAAGTTATCCTTTGGAATACTATTTTTGAGCTGTGGAGCTGGGAACTTTTTCCAGGTATTCATTAACTGAGGTTTCTAGCTCACTGGAAGATAAGTGAACAGTGTCCCCATTTTAAAAGTGAGATCTTAATACTTAAGGCTAGTATTTTCTAAAATAGCTTTTGTCTCTTCACTGTTTGGTTATGAAGGTATGGTGTATTTCTTCAGATGTACTGATTACCCATAAGTTGAGCTTGCAGTTTTGAATAATGAGCTCCTGAGCATCTCCAGACAGAGCCATGAGCCAGCAGGCATTTCTGAAACTGCGGATTTGTTTGTGTCATTAACCGTTTATAGTGACCTGTGAAGTCCTAGGTCTTTTTGGCTGTAATCATTAAACCAGCCTCTCCTACTGGATAAAATGGGAAGAGAGCCTGCAAGCACAGTGAGAGAACCTTGACTGAAAATACAAATATCTTCAGAAAATGCTCTGGGAGTAATAGTAATAAAGAACAGTACAGTGACAAAATAAATTGCTGCTGATACAATTTTTCTTCCTCTCTCAAGTTTGCCTCTAGTATGGCAGTTTGTCTCCCTTAGATAAATAAATGCAAAGATGGGAATTGCTGCCAAAAACTGTCACATTTCTGGAACTTTCAGCCCCTGATTATTCACATTAAGCCTCTCCTCCCCCTTCCCCCCCCCCCGCCTCCAGCAGTACAGTATTCTGAATATGTACACCCACCATTCTGTCAGATCTGTGCAGTCTGTGTCTGGTTCATCTTCTGTGTCTTTGATGTGCTCCATAACATAGGCAAAGAGAGGTCTGATAGTCTCTCTAAAAACCTGACAGTTTGTGTGACAATCTGTCCACGAATCCACAGGCTCCTTGTCAACCAAATGAGCCTTTGAATATCAGAGGTTTCAGAACAGCGCTTGCAGCATTGCATATGCACCAAGGGGAGAGTACAACAGGCTTCCTTGTAACCTGAGAGATGTTTGCATTTTCCTTAATCATTCCAGGGACATCTCATCATTGCTTGTTGGCTGGTTCTCAGCCCCACACATGTCGGGGTTATTTAGCAAAGCATGATTTACTGGAAACTGCACATGGAGAATAATTTTTAGTTGGGGCTAGAGGAAAAACTCTGGGAGGAGGTGGAACTTCCAGGCTTTGGCTTACTTCTGTTTTTCAGTGTTTTTTTGTTTGTTTCTTGTAGTGACTCTCTTCCCTGTAGTTCCTTTACCCATGCAAGTGTATGCATATGATGCGTTTTCTTCAGTATTCTCCAGTTCTCTTGCACATCCTGTTGCCTTGGGTTCCTCTATTCTGCCTTCCTCTGGGAACCCAGTGTATTACATTCCTTAGCTACCTATTGTGTAAAAGGATGGGGTCATGAATTTAACTTACTTTTTTTTTTTTTTTTTTAATTGGGACAGGAACTGTTAACCGGGCCAGCTGCTGCAGTTTATAAATGGGACTTAGGGATATTCTCAGCAGTGAAAGATGGAAGTTTTAACAGCAGCATGACTGTCCGAGGTGGTGGGAGGTTTTTTTGGAGCCTCTGTCAAATACCAGATTTGGCATGACAGCATTAAACCTTAGTTAAAATGCTCCTTCTTTCCTTCCTTCCTTCCCAAAATAATCTCCTGTGACAGGCCTGACAGGAGAATGTGCTTCATATCTTTTTTATTGTATGACAAGTATTTGATGGCTGCCAATTTTGTTTGATGGGGTTTATTCCCCCTCTTTATTCCCCCCAAAAATGCTGGTCAGAAGCCTTTGAGTGAAACTTCCACCTGCATTTCTTAGCACTCTTGATACTCCGGCAATTTCCTTTTTTCTTCTCCGTTTCCCTTAGCATCGATTCTCTGCAGTCCTCTCACTCTCTCATGGACAAAGCCCGGTTGTTTGTAGGCAGCATCCTGTGATCTTGGAGTTCATCCTGATTGTGTGGTGGGTCTGCTGGTAGGACCCAAGTACCCGTGCAGGATGAGTTGTGCAGCTGCCCAGCAGAGGTGCTGGGATTTGGCAGGCGGTGCTGTGCCCTTAATGCCGTGGGCTCCACGTTGTCTGCACAGGTCAGCCATGTGCAGGACTTCTTTGAAGCAGATGCTGAAAATTCTTGATGTTTAATCAATGCCTGGGAAGCCTGTTTACCTGCACTTGTCAGGTGTAATTGATTCAGGCATTTACTGTGAATTCCTCACCTTAACTAAACTTCCAGCTGGGAGGAGAGCAGGGTGATATTCCCCTTCAGCAGTACTGGCATTAATCTGGGCCTTTCACAATGCTGTTGCTGTCCTTGTCAGAAAGCCTGAGTTACCTGCTGGAATTTTATGGCCTTTCTCTTTGAAGCTGCTTTTACTTTTCAGAGTTTGTTTGAAGAATTGGAAATGCCTTGTTTGGAATCTTTCAGAAGGGTGTGCTTTAAAGCAACCTCATATAAATACAGTGTTTCTTTCTCTTTTCTCCTTCCTCTTTTAATTGCTTCTGTAGTAATAATTTATTTTTTTCTGGTTGCCTTTCCTACTTGAAGATTACATTAGGCTTTTCTGAATGTTTCCAGTGAGGCACTTGAAGCTTTTGGAAGTACCTAATACCATTTTGCTGTGGGGTATGTGTTTTTAATTAGACTCTTTCCAGAGTACCTTCACAGACAGTCTGACTCTGGTGTGGGATTGCAGTGTGGGTCTGTAAACCCATTTTCACTTGGATGGAGTATCTCAGTGTGGGACCCTGGTTCTGGGAAGTGCTGGATGCATATTTTTATTTGAGTCACCACGTGCTGCTTTAGGGACTGTAGCTTAACCTTTTTGTACCTAGGTTGTTATTTGCAGGATAAACCCAGTAATGTTCCTTCTCCCCAGCTCTGCCTCACTCAAGCTTTGTGGAGATCGGTATTCTGTGTGATTTTATCTTGGAGAAGCTCTCAAGATATGCTAGAGAATTAATATTTTGCTTTCAAGGCAGGATAATACTGCAGATGTGAGAAAATCTGTTCAAAGAGGAATGTACTTCTGCTCCTGACTAGTTTAACTTGCCTGTGTTCTTGCTGTGGACACTACTCTCTTTATGCTTTCTCTGACTCTTAATCCAAAATTTATGATCTCACAGCTTATTGCCGAAGGAAAGAATAGAATGACATAAATTCAATGCTCTAATTTCATTATTGGTCTCAGCGGGAGGAGTAGATGAACCCACACACGAACAGCAAACAACAAAGCTGTGTTTAGAAGTTGGCTTTGGCTGAAAAAACCCTTTTTTCCCATATCAGCAAGCTGTTTGTAGTTCCTTGCATCTTTTCCCTGTTACCTTTTAAGAAAAACAGCATATGAATTTTCAAAAAAGCAGTTTAACCCTTAACTTCTGTGCTCTAATGGTATGCTCTATGGGCATGTTTCTCTTCCTTGTTAATTGTCTTTTATTTTTATGTGCACTAGATGGGAAAGAGGAAATGTGAATGATCTCTTTCAGCTAACTGCTTCATGATACCAGCAAATGGGCTGAGCAGAAACGCCAGAGGAGTGAGCTGAGGAGGTGAAGAGATTGTTTCTCGCAGCATATCCTGAAATTCCCAAACTCTCTGTTTTGGACCAAAGCTGATAGCAGTGATTGATTGTGTGGGTTGATTTAACACATCCATCGGGTCATCCAGATTGGTTTGGCTCATCTGCCTCTGTACCTGTGGGAGGGATGCAGGTACATGGGGTAATTTTTCAAATCTGTTAGGAGCTGTTTGTGTGAGACTTCTGAGTGGTGAGAATGAACAGCCTGATCTACAGTGCATGTGAACCAGCGACCCGCTGAGGTGTGGAGAACCTGGGTGTAGCTTTGCTTCTCTGAGGCCCTGCTGGGACCAAAGGTGGCTCCCGAAACTGGCACTGACTGATGTTTCTCTTTAGCTTCCTGGAGTTCCTCATGGCAGCAGCTGCATCCAGGGTATGTGTGTGTTGCCTTGTCCCCAGGAGTGTGCAGACAGGCCTCAGTTATGCTGCTTCTCAGGATGGTGTGAGGTCTTATTTCTGACTTTAGAAGCAGCTGGAAGCAGGAGTTTGAATGTCCTCCAGCTAACATTTGATATGTAAAAAGTAATCTTTGCTTTTCTTACCTGTTTCTCTCAGAAATTTGAGGTGCCCTTGTGGGGCACAGCACGTATTGCCCCGCTCACAGCACTGTTCTTGTGCTCTTTTGGGTTTTTTGGGTTTGAGAGAGGCTTGTAAAGGGCATTTTGCTGCAAGTTGGTGAGCATGGATATGAGGAGAAGGGATTGAAGCAACATCCCTGTCAGGTATGAGGCAGATTGTACCATCTAATCTCCTGGCTGTCGTCTGCAGCATTTGTCAAGGCCTCCACTGCCCTGCTCTGTTTCATCAGAGCTATCACTGGTATACATCTAGGCTGCAGCATGTCAACAGCTGTTAATCCTTTTTGCAACTCTAAACACCGTGACCACTGACAAGCTTCTATACTCTGAGGAGTCAAAATATCTCAAGATACCTGTGGTGATGGTGGTTGGGTTTGTTGGTTTTAAATCAAGACACCTTCCAATCTATTGACCTGGACTGAACATGATGGAGAAATCTTTGTCCCAGTGTCAAGTTTTTAATGCTGCTGCTTGATGTTCACAAATAATTTCACCTAAAGTCTGATTAATTTAAATTTCCTCATGCTTGTTTTGCTCAGTTTTCTGTTTTGCATGTTACTGCAAGTAGCACATGTTTCACTGAAGTTGTAAAGAATGTGGTTTAATGTCAGTGTGAGAACGAGCTGGCAGGGTTTTCTCTTTATGTTTCATTTACTTTCCCTCCTGAAATAACCCTGAGAACTCAGTCTTCTGCTAACGTGTTTTCTTACTTTCTTTGCTATATGTTGCTGGAAAGGCCTGGGCAGTGTAGTGAGGTGTAGTAGTGAGTGCTGGAGTCTCTTTGCGTGTTTGCAGCCAAGGAGGAATGCTGAATTAAAATTACTCCAAATTTAGCTCTAGGTTTTGAAATTGATTCCCTTTGGAAGGGAATTTTTAGCACAAGGGTATTTTGAAAGAGTGGAGAGCAAGGGTATAGCAGCAAATCTGTTGTAGAAAAACAGCAGGGTAAAGGAAAACGGATCTGTTGCACTTTAGGCTCTGGTTATGTATGTTTACAACTTCTTAATGTTTTTCTTATTTGCTGTGAACCATCATTTAATAGCAGGGAAAAATCTTTCAAACTAACATTTCTTTGCTTGGTTTGTTTGTCCTCTCTGGAGAGCTCTCTCCCCATATGATAAAGCTCTAATGTTCTGAAGTTGACTCCCCTAAGGCTCAGCTTTATTGACAAAAGTGAAACATTTTAGGTGGTTCATTCATTCTTTCTGTGTCTTTTGTTATTTGAGCCTTTACAGTGTCCTTTGGTCATGTTTTTAAACTTATTTCTGCAACTAAGACTGCCAGGAGCTTTATTTAATAATAGTTGAAGTCTCATGTTCAACTTTTTCTTTGTGAGCTGCCATTTTATCTCAAGCATCAAATATTGTGAAAGTAAATTAAAAGCAGCGTTCGTGTCTTGTAATTTCGTATGGAATGTTCTCTCTTTCACTGTACCACTGAATATTGTTTGATGAAGATAAAGGACTTCACTAAGACTACAGGAAGCTCAGACTTTGTTTCAAGTGCAAATACTAGACCTTCATCCTGCTGAATAGCCCTTGTGTGGAGCCGACTATGCTGAAGTTGGGGGAAGTGCTCAGGTGGTTCCTGGCTTAGCTCCTTGTTTGCAGCTATATTATAAAGCCCTCAAAAGTTCTAGGTCACTGGAATGTTCTCTCCTGCCATAGCGTGGTGGGTAAACTGCTGAAAATGAAGCAGATCTTGTGTCTGAAGTAGTATAGATGGGAATCTTTGGAAAATTATTCTCTGTTAGTAGAAGCCCCAGATGACAGAACCTGCTGTGCCTGTGCCCGTTCTGAAAGACCCTTCTCTTGCCCAGTTAGCCCATTTGTTGCTCATTTAATGTTTAGGGCAAAAGGGAATGTAAATTTGCTGAGGATGGAAAGCGTCTAAGGAAAATGTATTTTAAAAATGTGCTTGCTGAACAAACTCCAATTTAAATGGTAGCCCCTTGTTTTTATTACTTGGGGAAGCATTTAAATGTGCTGATTCATAGCATCAGAAATATTGTTTTATTGGGTTTTAGAGTTTTTGAAGGGGAGAGGTCTGAGCCAACAGCAAGAGGGCCAGTTGGATCACTTGGAAAGATGTTTCCTTTTCATTTTTAAAACTCAGCAGGTTGAAGGTGTTCTATGCCCCTCCTCAATCTTTGCATGATGCCTCGTGGTTGCTTTGAGACCGACTCTTTCCTCCTTTCCCTCACTAAGATTCTTGCCTGTCTGTTCAGGCTCTCATTTGCCTGCTTTTAGCAGCTTCAGAATTCAGAACTAAAGCCCAGACCCCTTTCCCAGCTATTTTTGTCCATGTCCGTAGTTGATGTTGAAGATGAGCCTGACCGAAGTACTGGGCAGCTGAGCTCTCTCTAATAAACTAGGTAAGGTTGTGTCACAACCACTTTAATTGACAGTATATCCAGCAAATTATTCTGTTTGCTATCATTACTTTCTTTAGGTGGGTTAAACGGGACCTCATGCTGGGTCTCACGTACATCATATTTGTTCCTGTTTTCCTCTCCCGCTGCTGTTTCACTGCAGAGTGCTGCAGGCTAATAGTATCTGAGGGGACTGCTTCCTATTGCCTGAAAAATGTTGAAGTTTGCTACCTTGCTTTCTCTTTTTCCCAGTTTCTCTCATTCTGATCTCTCAGATCCAATCCCTTTGAGAAATCAGACAGTATGAAATATGAAAATTGCTTGGGTAGGTAGTAATTGGAGAAACGATGAGACCTTTGAAGCCCAATGGAGATAACGCTTACATCTACTTATTCACATTATTTAATTTTTAATGGGAAATTTAATTAATGAAGTGCAGGTCTTGTGGTTTCATGTGTGAATAAGTAACAGCAGGGAGCATAAGTCATGAGGTTTGTTTACAGGCCACAGAAAAAGGCACCATTAAAAGCTTAACTTTTCAATATAGGAAGGAGAAAAATGGATTTAATAGCATTAAAGTTTGACCACTCTGTAACAAGTAAGTAAACAAAAACATTAATGATAATTTGCCGGTAAAACGCATTTTGAAGTGGTTAGCCCTCCATGATTTCTCAGTTTAAATCTGTCTCCTAGGTCAAAGTTTGAAAAAGCAAAATCTGTTCTGTTTCTTTTGGTATGTAACATAAATACAGGCACCAGAGATAAAACATTTAAATATAGCACCTTGAAGCCCAGGTGAAAATCTTTATAAGCCTTCCAACTTGGTGAGCTTCACACAGCTTCTGAGATACAGGCAGCTGTTATCCCTCACTTGCAGGTGGAAAATGGTGACTTGCCCAAGACTGCACAAGTGGCAGAACCACTAGCAGAACTTGAGTTATATCTGTCCTTTCCTTTTTCCAACCCCTGAACAGTATCTGTCAGCTCATCATGCACAGGACCACAGCTGCATTTATGGGAAAATAAATGAAGAAGGGCAAGAACAGTCTTCTATATAAAATGACCAAATTTGGAGAGAGACGAGATAGCAGTTTGCACTGGCCCTAAAAGAATAGCTGTCCTTGCTTTCAATACCATTTTGTCACTTTTTTTGATTGATTATTGCATATTTTCTGCTTGTGCCTTTTCAGAGTAAGAGCCTTGCAGACGAGCTTTGAGCGAGGCAGTTGCCAGTGGAGTCCAGCAGCTTTACCTAAAGCAGCTTTATCAGCAGTTTAGTGACATGAGATCTTGTAGTGTAGTTGCTGGGGAAGTGCAGCCATTCCTTCCTGCTGATTGTGCCTGGGAGGCTCCTCGGTGCTGCCCAGAGGAGGAATTCATCCTCCACATTTAGCAAGTGAGGAGTTGTGAGCTGAAACTCTTTCTATACAAGTTCAGGAGAATTTAATGCAAACCTCTTAAGCCCTGCAGCAAGACACTCAAGACTCTGTTTGGCAGCGCCTTAACTGAGACCTGATATGCCTCTCTATGTTGTTAAAAGGGAAACAGGCTGCATAATTTTCTTTTAAAGAATAAGTAACATAAGTACAAGCACTGAAATGTAAAATGGATTTTCCAGTGCTAGCAGCCAATTTTGATACTTGCATGTCAGTAACTTACAAGAGCCTTCACAGCAATTAATGAAGGAAGAGAACAAAACATGACTGAACTCAAAATAACTCTGTGCTGGAAACACCTTATTTTTTGTGGTTACATGGAATAACCAAAGCTCATGGTTGGTTGGTCGCAACTTTTCCCCCTCTTGCCTTTCACAAAGGTGAACCTTGGAATGAAGGATGGGTTGTGGCCTTGATGCATTTTGCTGAAAATAAAATTGACTCTTAAATATTTCTGGTGTTCTTTGAACTGCATATTCTGTTTGTTGTTGGAAATCGTTGCTAATTATAGAAGATGACTTTGTGACAAGATATGATCTGAGATGCCTTTAATTTTTAGAGCTGAGCTTTCTATTCTTTGTTTCAGAATGCAGAGATCTACAAACTGACATCTGAGCAGTATCAGGAGGCAGCCACCAAGGCAGAGGAGCGGATGAAGTGAGGAGCCATTTTTGTTCTTTTCAGCAGTTCCAGTTGCATTTCATAACATTTTGTGTGTAGCTTCTGGATCTTCCTGTAAACAGTTACCTCCTGTCAGGTACTGAGGGCGCTGAGGAGGTGTAAGCTGGCATGCTCTGTTTCTGTGCCAAGCTTGACAGAGTTTAGGATAAACTTGATAGATCTTGCAAGGAAGGATGAGGGAGAAGAGAGGGATTTAAAAATTATAATTAAATAGGAATATTTACTAGGGTTTTCAAAATAGCAATGGAACATGTTTAATCTGTTCCAACTTTGACCCATTGTATTTAACCTACACACTGCAGCATGGGGGTAGGAAGAATGGCACCACTTCTGAAGTTTTCATTGTCCAGGGAAAAAAGGGTAAACAGTCTAAATCTCATCCCTGTTAGTTTCAAATTAGAGTTGTAATTTTCATGAATGCTTTCTCAGAATGGGTACAGTTATTGTTCTGGTCTTTTTTATTGGCCTTAGCACAATAAGTGGACCTTTAATGTTGCCTTTTTACCATGAGCATGTATAGTGTTTAAATTATATTTGTATTTTCCAGTAGTGTTATATAACTTATTGTTCCACATGCACTAACAGCTGCCCAAGAAAAAATATTTTCTGTAATTCTTTAATATTAATGAGGCTAAAGCAATTACACTGTCAAGAGCAGCACTCGCATCTCAGTTGGGTAAACAGTTGGCCAACATGCAATAAACTGAAGTAGCAGCATATGTAGTCCGGTTGGGTCCCATCCAGACTCTAAAATACTTAATTGCATAAATAGATAATATAGTAGTGATTAATATGTTAGTGGGGTGTGCAGTTTATTGTGCTGTCTTTATTTAAAATTATGTTTGACTGCCAAAGTGTCATATAACCTGTTGTAATTTCACGTTTTTGTTTGGACAGTCAAGCAATAAGTTGCTAAAGAAGCCAGAACAAGGCAGCTAACACATTGCTTGCATTTCCATCCTATTTTCTAGAGCAGAATTCGAAATTCTCTTTTAAAATAAAATTTTAAAAAATCATGGGACATAATGTTCTTATAGTCTTTGATCAACTGAATCCTTTTTTGGATTTGCTTCTGCAAATGTGTGATCAATTGTCGTGAACTTGTGTAGTGGTGATTTAGCCTTGTGACTTGGTAAAGGAAGTGTCTGGGACTTGGGATTAAGTTCTTTACTTACTATTACAGACTGTAACTACCTTATTTTTTATAGGTAGCCTGAAGGTTAGTTCCTGATGTTTCTATTTTCTTTGGTCTGTTCTGTTCCTTGTGGAAATGAAGACTGGTAATATAGGAAACTCAGGAATGGAACCATTTCTTGCAAAGGTTAGTGGCAGAGACCAAAACAAATCCTAATGAATTCCTTCTTTCAAGATTCAGAGAATGCACTTGTGGTCTCTGAAGGGTTTCTTCTGCTTTTCTTTGAGCCTTTATCATCTAACAGTCCCTGGCTTCAGGCCTTATTGTACAGTGCTCTTCTGTTTGATGGCAATATGAACTTGAGCCATTATAAAGGGACAGATTCCTTGGGCTGTCTTCTTTGCAGCAAAGAGACACCTGCCCTGATGTGAATTTTGTGTGGAAAAATAACGTGGCTGGGAGTGTCTTGAAAAGGGACAAGATGAGTGGCATGAGTAAAACTGAGGGTGAAGTTGAATATCATTCATTCTAGTTCTTTGCGGTAGAAATTGCCAGCAGTAGCCAGGATTGCATTGAACTTAGCATTGGAGTTCGTGATCTGGGACTGAAAATGCCCTTTTGCTAATTGTACATGCAGGAAGAATTATTGCTTTCCCCACCATCAGTTTGTCACTTCTATCAGCGTGCAATGAACCTTTTCAGATTGCTACTTTGTGTACAACACACTGTACAAACACTCCTAGAATGTTCTTGTGCCTCACACCTGGGTTGTGATACGGCTGGGACAGGGTCAGGGGAAGGTTCCTTCCTACACTGGCATCCATGCTTAATTGCTAGGACTTGAAGTCTGTGTGTTGTGAGGTTCTCTTGTTAGGCATCTTTCATTCAAGTCTTTCTACACCCTGTTTTTGGTAATAACCCACAAATTTCTGTGACTTCGGTGGAAAGTCCTGTTTTGCACTTTCATATTAGACATACAAGCACAGTAGGTGCTAAGATAGGTTAGACTGATTTATGCAGATCTAGTTCTTTGATTCAGAAATAAACTGACAGTCCTGCAAAATTATGCAAAAAATGGAATATTAGCCAAAGTATGAATGAAGTATAGGTCTGCCTGTTTCTGGTGCTGGAGTATGATACCTCCTTAAGGAAAGCAAACGGGGAGTGGCACTTTCTCCACCTGTAGAGAGTCCATATCCTTCACCATAGTGTCTCTTCCCGAGCTTCTGTTATCTGTGTTATACTGTGAAGACCTGCCCCTTGCATTTGTTCCTTGTGAGACCAAGTAGTTATTCTCCTCTGCCACTGTGTATCAGCAGAGCTGATGGAGGAAAAGGTAAATAGGGCTGGAGTGCTTTCTGTTTTTCAGAATCCATGTCGAAGCAAAGAGAAGAAATATCTGAAACAAAACCTCAGTGTTTTCTTGGCATTTAATGACTTTTGCAATTCTTTCATCAACACTTGCAGCTCTGCACAAGTGGTCAAGTGTTCCACAGACTGTTTGCACTCCTTAGTAATTGTCAAGCATTGCAGGATTTAGGAATATTGGGCACCTTTCCACCAGTGACCCTTCACAGCATGCCTACGAGGTAGGCAAGTAAACCTTCCTATCTCCCTTTGTATAAAAAACAGAAGTGAAGTACTAAGTGCTGAGCTTCATATTAAATCACTGACACAGTCATTAGCTCTTGGTTTCCACTTCAAGACTTGATGCCTGCATGGCCTGAATTGTGCAGTGGACTTTGTTCCTCACCTCTTCACCTGAAGCCAGCCTGCTATCATCTCCACATACCCCTATCAGAGTTCCTCCTTCTCCTTTGTTCAGGCTCTGTCCTGTTCAGCCTGTTTTATTTCCTCCCAGAAAAAAATATCCTAGCAACAAGATACCCCTGAGCACAGCTTTCAGCACCTTAAGCAACTTGCCATTGTTGCTTGCATGCTGTGGTGAATTGGACAGTTGCCACGGACATATTGTCTCAACTATGTTGTTATAATTGGTTCATTATTATTTTTCTCTTTTGTTAACCAATAGAATTAAAGTCAGGGGACCTATAACTTCCCCTCACCTTCTTTCCCTGTTTAGCAAACTGCGCACATCAGTAACCACCCACAAAGGAAGCAGCATGTAAATAAAAAGCCAGTGCTCCCCACACTTCCCTTCATTCCACATCCTTTTCTCAGTGTTCATAGAGCCATGACTCAGACTGGGTTTAGAGAAGACAACTTGCTAATCCCCTCCCTTCTACAGAGAATAAAATGGCATTTCATTCCAAGCTGCATTAATGCACTCGCTCCAGGGATAAAGCAGCACTCACAAAAGGCAGTGGCCAAATTTTCTTTCTGTTGTGTTGTCTTTGTCTTCTTTTGAGTGTTACATTTAGATTAGCTTCTGAGGATTAAATGTTATTACAGTCCCTGAATCTGTTAAGAGGAAGGAAAAAACCATCAGTAAAGAGGTTATGGCTTAGTGCAGCACTCTAGATTTATCCTCCGTATGCTGGTTTGGTTGGTGTTGCTTTTTTGGGGGGGTTGTTTTTGTTTGTTTGTCTGTTTGTTTGTTTGTGATTTCTTTTGTGAAGGTTGTCTTACCACTTTAAAAAAAAAAATTGTAGTTGTTAGTTTTTAATGCAACAATTGGCCTGGGTGGGGTGTGACTCTAAAAGGTAAAGCTGCAGGAGTGGGGTGAGGGGATTAGGAAGCTGTTAAAAGATAAAATCGTTCTGAATCTGAGTTTCCATCTGAGATCCCCTATAGTTTTCAGAACTGTTTCTGAAGCTGCTTACTGACGACTCTGTTGCTTTGCATGTTGTCCTGAGAGGACTGCATATGCTTAGTACTGTTACCAAGGAGTGCATAAAGAAAGTCCAGCTGTGAATCTAAGGCAGTGTTCCAATGGCGAAACTACCAAAGAGATTTACTCCATATAGGACTTACATAGTGAGAGTTTCATTTAATGGTCCTAAGAGCTTTAGACTTAATGGGCATGAGTATTTAAGGTGATTATGTTAGAGGAACCATCAAGTAGTGAGTATCCTCCTGGCTGAACGTGGAGTAGGAAACCACACGGACTGACTGAGGGCAGGGGAAGAAAGTTCATAGATGGATTGTCTGCTGGCAACAGGAAGTGTATGGCTTGCTTTCATGGAAATGAAGGTTTTATTGAATTGCACAAGATTTTATGAGGCTGATGGCCCTTAAGTTAGAATAGCAAGATTAACTGTACCTAGAGAAACAACCTTTTTTGTTTCTTTATGTAGATCTGTTTAAACAGTTTATAAAATAGTTATGTGGTGATACTTGAGTTTGTTAATCTTGAAGTCTACTATGAGGCCTTGGGTATTTCAATGGAGTACTCTGCCCAGGAGACAAGGTTTGAGACAGTTATTATATGGACAGTTGTGAAGCCAAAGGAGAAGGGTAAAGACATGACAGTTTTCAAACAAATTGCTCTGGGATTTCTCCTATTGTTAGATTAGATAAATAATTTAGTATTGAAATTAAGAGCCTGTTCAGCAGGGATTTAAGAATTTTCAGGAATAAGAGATTGACTATTGCTGGATGCTCATCCATAGCTTTACCTCAGCACAGTGCTTTTGTGTCCTGCAATGATGATACCTTCACCAAAATTATTTGACTTCATCCCAGTGCTGTTCTTCTCTTGGTGCTTGGTTTGTGCTAGTTGTTCCTTCTTCTGTCTGCACTGAGTCTCTTTCATAATCTTTATTTAAAGAGGTGGATTATTAGTCAAAGCTTTTCTGTTTCTCACTTTTATAAAGTTCCTCTTAGTAGGAAATTAAAATATTCTCTAAGAGATTATAATGCATGAGTTTCCTCAAAATTATTTCAGAAAAGGGTTCAAGTATATGGGTGAATTTTCACATGATGTGCATTTTACTGAAAGAAAGTTTATGATAATTTTCAGTTCTGCTTCACAAAGTTTTTCACTCATTACCTTAGAATGTTAACATTTTCCTTATTAATTCTGGAAGACCTACTACTTGTACCAGTGCATTGATTTCATGGAATCATAAGGTTGGGAGAGACCTTCAAGATCATCGAGTCCAACCCATGCCCTAACACCTCAGCTAAACCATGGCACTGAGTGCTGCATCCAGTCTTTCTTTAAACATATCCGGGGATGGTGACTCCACCACCTCCCCGGGTAGACTGTTCCAGTACTTTATCACCCTTTCTGTAAAAAAACCTTTTCCTAGCAACATATATTCTGCTACTGCTTTAGGAATATGGCATGTGGAAATAGAAGTTGAATATGTGTTGTGGATTTGCATAAATTTTCCAGTTGAGTCAGATTATTCTTTTTTTGAACCAAATTTTAAGTCTTGAAAATTTATTAGATTGTGTACTTTATCCAAGCTGTTGAATCTTCTTTCTGAAGTTCAGTTTTTGGGGACTACTAAGATGCTGCTTCTAAATAAGATTTTTGTTTTGCTGTTAGTAAAATGAGTAACTTTCAATCTAATGTTCACAGTATTGTGCTTCCTCTCGTGCCTGATGAGAGATGAGTCCAATGAACTGAGATTGCAGTTCTGCTAGCACTGAAAAACTGATGTCTCTTCAAAATTGCAGGAGCATTTCTTTACCACTACATTGGTAGAACTTGGGTATTTATAAAATAAGATCTGAATAGCAAGGTCTCAAATAGCAAAGGCATAGGTGCCAAAAACTCCATGAAGTCTGTTAGGGATGTTTCTGTTGCTATTGATTTTTACATGGAAAACACTTGTTTTCTGTAGTAGTGCCTTTATAAAGCCCTTAGATCAGGGTTTGTTGGCAGGCCAAATCCAGATTGTTTTCAAAAGCATAGATATTTATGCAGCTGTTAAAACAACCCTCAGTCATACTTTGTGCATCAGAGGACATGAAATATTTCAGTTCAAAGCTCTTTTTTGTGGAGAATACACTGAAAATTAAAACAGATCTCTGTCCTCACAATGAGAATTTCATATTCCAACATGTACCATGGTGAAAGCAAGGTTTCTCCAGGTATCTTATTGTGTATATACAAATAATGGCAGATCCACCAAAATCCAGAACTTTTTGTGCCTTTACCCTTCCCCTCCCCTTGGCTTGAGTTGAGAATGGTGTCATAAATATTAATTAATGACCCAGCCTAGCCTATTCCTACTGTGTTTTCCTGCCTGTCTTCAGTGTGTGTGTGGTGTAGTGTGCTGGTGGTAATGGCGTGGGGCTGATCTGTAAAGGACAGCGGTTAAATTTGTCTGGGTAAGCTTTCTGGAAAAAGTGGTGAATTAAAGATGTTGGAAGCAATAATGCCTGAGAAACCACTTGTTACCAGTGAATTAATGACTTGTTTGCTAATTAGCAGCCTGAGGCAAAGTTGAGGTAACACTCTAACAATCTGGTCATTAATTCAGTTGCAACTGATTTCAAGGGCAATGTTGCTATTTTGAACAGTAATTGTATTCCTGATTCTGGATTATACACGCTGTGTCCTTATTGTTGAGTCAGTCTCCTCCTGAAGTCTTGCAGGTATAGCAGAAGACACCAAAGGTAAGTACCAGCAGGGAAAATTTGAGGAAATAGTTTGTTATGTAGGTCAGAGCTTCTGTTTTTTGTCTTGTGAGGAAATAAGGACTGTGGCAGGACTGCTGTGGACACCTTGCATCATGGTGATTCATCTTCATAGAGGAAGTTGGTGGTGTTTAATGCTGAGCTGATGAGATATTTAAGTTTTTTTCTCCCTTATAGAAGAGAAAAACCATCTCTGCCATCAAATCATGCTTCAGTAATTTTAATTTGTTATTTATTTAGTTGTGTGATTTTGATCATTTGTGAACTTTACTCTGATAAAATGGGTTTCTAGGCTATGAGATACTCAGCCTATTGTGAGAGAACCAACCCTACTGGGTTTGGTTCTTTATATCCTTGTATTTTTCTTGTTAGTCCTGACAGTGTTTCTTTCCTGAATGTCTGGGACATATACATACCATATCAACTACAATTCAGACTAATTTTACCCAAAAAACTGGCATTTGGAAGGCAGGAGCACTTGTTCAGGGATGAATACTGCATCCTTGGAGAGAGCTAGTCAGTGTTGTGCTGACTTCAAGGGCCACCAGCAGCACATTGGAGCAGCAGTGTCAGGAGGCACAGGCTCACTTTACCCGAGACACTTCATGTGCTGTTTTCCAGACTTAGAACCATGTTATGTAAATCATTTTCTATTAAGTTTTTTTCTGTTTTCTGAGTACTTCTTGAGCTTACTTAAAAACAAAAACAAACAAAACCCCCCCAACCTCCCCCCAAAAATGGACTTTCAAGACTTTTTGTGTGTGCTTGCTTTGAAAGTACCATTATTGATATTCTCTGAGGGGTGAATACTCCTTAATGGAGAACTTTGCTGAGTCAGTGTTCAGAATTGCTCAGCTTGATAAAAGGGGGCACTGGGGTTTTGAAGATTAGAGAATGTGGGCAGAAGCAAGGGGATTTTTTAATAAGGTGAATGTTTAGCTTCAAATCCCAGCTAAACATTAACACTGGCAGCTTCAATCTCCTCTCTAAATTTGTTTTGGCATCTTTAGCGGGATATGCCGCTCTGTCAGTGCAGAATGTACCAATGGACTCATATTTTTGTCCATCCCTTTGTGTAGCATGAAGTAAACTGTAGGAACCTAGTGCAGTGCTCAGTGGCATTTTAGAAAAGTAACTGCTGTTCAAATGGGTAGTCAGATTTTTCTTTTAAAAAAAGAACATTTCATTTGCAGTGTGGCATTATTATAAGATCATTTCATGTAGGAGAAATTTACTGAACCTACTATCCCTTATGTCTTGTGGTTATATGAAATCAGCATATGACATCTTCCGTTACTTTCTTAAGAAAACTTGCTGGGAAGGTATTTAATAGACCAACAGTTTCCCAACTAATTCTCAGACATTATAGCACTGTCACAACCCATATATTCTTAGGGCTTGTGCTGAGTATCTTCTACAGACTGCATGCCTTCCCTTTCTGACCTGAGATCTTAACTAGTTTCTAGATGATGCTTTTTATCTGAAGAAAGAAAATCCCTATTCGGGTCACTTGTTGGGCTGTGTGTTGTTTTCAGAATCAGTTATTGCTTGCTATATTGCTTTTCTGCCTTGTGGGAGCTGAGCCAGCTTCCCTTCTGATTCAGAGAACTCCTTCCAGCAACAAGATTCTGACTCATTCCTGCTTGGCTTCCAAGGACTGTTTTGCTGCTAACTTTAGGCTCCTCATCTTTGCTAGTCAACTTCTAGTAGCTTAGCATCTTTGGGAAAAAGTTGTGCATGGCTTTGTGGGCAGGAGATACAGTTTTGTTAACTTCTGTATCTCTTGGCAAGTAAAGGAAGAGGCAGTAGTTTCCCTTTCATATTCCAAACTGGCAGTTTCTCATAGCTCAGTATTCTAGCTTCTTAATCAGTAAAAAATTTACATCCAAATGTACACTGGAATTTTCCACTTGTGGGGAAAAATCTCTCATTATTCTAAACCACTTGCCTTCTGCCATGCAGAATGCTAATATGGGTGATTAGTTATTGCATTTGCAGGTTCAGTAGGATATGGATAATTTTATTTTATAAGGTTTAGTATAGATTTTTGCTTATTGCTACCCTTCTGCTCCCCCAGAGACCCACAGCCCACCACCACAACCCCAGTGTCTGCAGCTTATGGGGTCTAAGGAAGAAGTTAAATTTGGTTGAAACTGTACTTGGCGAAACACAATGAAGTAATAGTCAAAGTCTTTCTGGATGACCAGTTGATCAAATGGGAAATGACCACTTGTGTGTGAGGATAAACCGTGTAGGAGGACAGGGGAGTTTGTGATACACTGGAGTTAAGTTAGATGGAGAGCTGGAACCATCATTGCATGGGTCACACAATCTCTTTGTATCAATTTCATGACTGAAATGAAGAAGTTGTTGATTTCCAAAATGAAAGTTTGTTACAGAAAACTGCTAGATTTTAGTCACTTTCGATATCAGTCAGTGCTTTTGTGGTTTGTAGTTGTTGTTGTTGTTTGGTTGTGGTTGTTTTTTGTGGTTTTTTTTTTTTTTTGTGAATGAAATGTGGTTGGGGTTGGCTATTTCTGGTGAATGCAGTATAGTGACACAGTAAGTAACTGATGCTTCAAACTTGGACTTTTGTGATAACTTTTGTTCTCAGTGATAGGATCTAATTACTTACACAGAAGAAGATTTCAGAACAGCTTCTGCATATCTGTGATTGGAAGGAAAGGAAGTATCTGTCCTGGAAAGAACAAGGGTGCAGTGAGTGCATGAACTCAGAGTGGGCAATTGGATGGCAGTTTCAAACAAGCTGTCAAAACAGGAATTGAGATTGGGAAGTACTTGAGTGACAGATTTTGTAGGATCACAGAGTCATCTAGAAACTCACAGCTCTTTAAAATATTCATTCATTAGGCATTCCACGAACAATGTATGGAAAAATAGAGTTGGATGACCTGTTATTGAAATGCAGATGTGAAGAAAGAGAGAGGGGAAATACTGCAGGTGTGCAGGAGTGTGCTGTTGACAGTTTGACAAGGCATGTGAGAAGGATTTAGACAGGAATATAGTGGCTTCAGCTGAAATTTGGAGGTAGCGCTCCTGTTCTTCTGAAAATTGTCATGAGGTTTCACCTTTTCTTTTAATCTGTCCCCTCTTCCTCTAAACAGTATGTTACTTCTGCAGATTTTCTATTCCTCCTGTATCAGTGGCAAAGCCTGATGAGCAGTGTTTTGAATACTTGAGGCTGATCAGAAATACTTCCTTCCTGATCACATTCATTTAGCCTGATGAGACATACAGTTTGTTTACATTGTGCTAGGTTATGTAGCTGAAATTACTGATTTTTAGTAGACATTTGGATAATCTATGAAGCTTCTTCCATCTCTTATTTCCCTTGCCATGCAGCTGCAACACAGCTCTTACTTCTTCCATTAAAACAATGTTATGAAGCTGATGTGTAGGATCGGGGAATCCCATAGCTTGTAGTGAGGGTACAGTGTTTGTTTTGTGATAGTGCAGCATCCTGCAGGCTATGCTAAAAGTTAGCTTGCCTGGCTGTTTGTTCTGTGCTGATGAGTTTGTTATATGTGAATGAAATGCTTCAATTGTGTTTAATTTTCTGCTGTAAATGTCAAGGATGCAATAATGAGAGAGAATAAAGCCTTTCTGTGTGCTGTGTATTGCATCTGTCTGGAGTAATTTTCCTGACATGTTAGAGAAGCCATCAGAGCCAACTGCTACCCAAGGGAGAATGCAGTTTTACAGGTCAGTTAACCACCTATTGGGTTTTATATATGTACAGTGTGGCCTGGCAGCACACGACATTTATGTGACTGAAGCATCACTGAGCTTAGTCTGAAACGTGTGTAATGGACCCTGGATATATAAACATACTAAGCAGCTATATGGCATCTCTGATTCCTTCCCAACATGCCGAAGCTGCTGCTGTGTGCCCTGGGATTTACTGGCAGCGCTGCCCATGCGTCTCGTTGCTGGTGCCCAGGGCTGTGTGTGACAGTGATGACTAATATGGTTTGCTGAAATCAGTTCAGACACTGGTCTTAGTCAAATAATGCAGCAGAAAGCAGCTAATCCAGTCATAAGATTCTGTAGTCCACAGGAAGTTCCAGGTTGCTGGCCCATTTAGGTTGCTGCTTGCAGCTGTGTGCTGAAGCCAGCTACTTTTAAGTTGGCTTGTATGAGCAACCCTGAGTGTTTCTGTTTATCAGTTTCTGAGCAGAGGTATCAAAGTGTCTGAGTTTAGAAACCATCAGACTCTGTCTTGAGTTTTTTTGTTCAGCTTGAAAGGTTTCTCGGAGTAAAATGTAAAAAGGAGATCTTGGTCTTAACTGCATCTGGAATTACTGTTTTTCCCAGTAAAGCCAAGTGATGGTGTGTTACTCACTGTGGAGTTACTGGTTTTGCACTAGGCTAAAGACCTGCCAATTCCTAAAGCACTTAAGTTGTATCTCTGCTTGAGCAGTCTGATCTTCCGCTGAGTGGGAGGACCAGCAAATATACAGACCTCTTCCAGCTTTCCCTTGCTTTCCAATATTGAGTCTATAATTCTTTCAAAAAGGGAACCTGTCAGCAGCACCTAAGTAGTAGCGCTAATGATGTGTGTGGAGCCTTCTGTCTCTGGATCTGTATCCTGATATGTCCTTAATTGCTTTCTACAGTGGGTTTCGGTCTTTGTGTTTGGAAACTGTTGCTTCTTGATCAATTGATGGACATTTAGACCAGCACTTCTCATACTAGTGCAGTGCTTATGATAGAAATTCTTGAAGAACCTTGCTTTAAGCTCCCAGACACTTTGTACTTCTTCATGGGGTTTATATCCACGTAGGAATGAATTTTCCAAGACAAATGAATGCAGTTATTGACTGAAGCAACTGTTACCTGCTGCTATTGAAGAGTTAGGAGAGGGTTAAGAAGAAAACCTCTTCTGAGCCACTAGATTGGCCCTGAGTAAGATGAATGTCTAATTCACTCCCAGCGTCCTTACTGCTGCCAGTAATAAAAAGCTTGCTTCACATATTCACCCCACTGTAGACGTTTCTCTTAAATTAAATATCAAGAGGACATATAATAGCACGATTCCACGCCAAGCCAATATTATCAGATTGATGTCAGCAGTGATAATAGAAGAAGTATAAGTTGATGAGATTTCATTTGTTAAATAAAGGGAATACGCAGTGATTGAAAGGATTTGGTAACTCTTGGTGTCAAAATGCAGCAAGATCATGCTTATTCTGTCTTAACTTAAGGGATAGTAGAGAGAAGGATGCCCTTTGTTTCATTTTAAGAAAATCTCACCCTTCTTTTCCAGACAAAGAACTGATTTAAAGCTCTCCATGAGAGTGGAGAGGAACTTCTGGAATCATGGATTTTGTGTGTATGTAGCCTTCCTGCCCATTGCACAGTGCCAAGGCAAAGGTTTCTTTCCTCTCTGTGATAGTCACAGGAGGCACTGCTAATGAATTTTATTTGTAAATCCATCTTTTCCTTTTTCCAACCTGTCATCCTTTCTCCTTTCCTCCTTCTTTAAAGAGATGAGAATTATTGATTTAATCTTTCATGTTCTGTATGTTCTGCAGGTATTTATTCCCAAGGCATTGTCAGAGCTTGTCTTCAATACTTCCATCTGCAGATACCGTGCTATCACCTCCCAGCCCAGCCTTTCTCTCCTGCCTTTTTCCTAGCTGCTGTAAATGAGCCTCTTACAACTGTTTTGATAAGAGTTGTAGTGGTTGCAATATATTTTATTTTAGATAAAGGTCAACTGTCTACTTCATTTGGTAATGACATATGCTTAAAACTTTGACCCACTTTAGGAGAAAGTTGAGGGTCAAACCCTCAATGGCACATTAGGAGCAGTGTGGTCGGGTATTGAGAACATGAATTTTTCTAAAGACTAGTTAGTGCCAACAGCCTTGAGCTAAGCTGAGGGTAAGGGAGATAGTTGATGAAAGTCCACCTCCTTTGGAACTCAACTCACAATGTCACTGCGTTCTACAGATGTGTTTGTGATCAGACACTGCTGATTTAATTCCTTTTTGTCTCAGATATGTACAAGGAAAGGCAGATACCTGTAAGGTGCAGCTGTTGTATGTGTATAGTTCCCCCTGTGTGGAAATGTTGCAACCTGAAGCTGAGACTGAATGTGAGCAGGAGAATGGCATTGATTCAGACTGGGCAGGCATTGTGATTGCTGCACAAGGAGGAAAGCATCTCAGGCAACTGTTCACCAGAGCACTTCAGGTACCTCTTTCCAGTCCAGATGGGTACCAGAACTAATCTGCTGGATGTGGATAACTTGTGTACTCCCAGATTCCGCAGTAAGTTCTATTGATAATTACCTAAAGCAACTTTGCTATTTCTTGATTAGCATCTCTAAATCTGTTTTGAGAAGCTGGTGCAATTGATGCATAACCACAGCTTGAGGTTTTATTTTGAAGAAATAAAGGAAAATAATCTTGTTATGATTTTGGGTACATGGTACCAAGTAAATCCTCCCAATGTTGTGGGAAGTGGTGTGTAGGAATGGTGGTTTAAATACTTACTGGGCAATGCATACTGGTCTGTGCTGATTGATCCCCTGCCTCTGGTAGGCTTTAGGCAACAATTCTCTTTTTTGTGGCTTCTTGCTTACCATTGTGTGGCTTTTAAATAGCCCTGTGGGCTGAGGACCAAGGGGTCTGTTAAGGAAGAGGGCCACAGACTTTTCAGCACTGTCTGAGCCTACAGGTGGGTCCTAACTTCATATTTATTCTAGGCAGTGAAGATAGATACCATAGGAAGGACAGTGATCTAAAGCAAAAACAATTCCTGTACCTCTCCCTGCTGACAGTGGCAACCTCTAAATATTTCTGAGATGTTTGTACTGTGTTGTTCAGTTCAGATGAATACAAACTGGTTTGTGGTATGCTGTACCTTTTAGCTCTTCCAGATTTCTGTATGAAAATTACAAAATGCCCTCCAGTTTAACATCGCTAAGTTTAAAAAAAACTAATTTTGAAAGTCTTAACTTTTTCAATGAATTGAAGGATTTGGTGGTATTTCCTGACCTGGTATTGTTTGGTATCATTTCCACAGTCTCACTGATTTGATTAGAATGATATTAAAGTTAGTGACGAAGCAAAATGCCAACATTATGAGTTTCTGAAGCTCTCTCTGGGTTCTTTTCTATCCCAAAATTTGAAGATTTTTTTTAGAATATGGATTTTCTAGGCTTTAAAAGTGATTTGCTATATAACATAGAAATTAGAAATGAACACTAACCCTTAGGGACTGTGCATGGAGTAAGTTTCTTCTAAAAGCTGCAAGATTAGTGAAGAGGTAGAAAAAGAAGTCTGTATAGTATCTTTGTTGGTTTCTGATCCAAATCTCAGTGTTGCAGAGTGTGGCTGTCATACTGATAAATTCCTCCTCTGTCTATGTATGTTGGCAGTAAGACTGAGAACTGAGGAAGTATCAGTTAGAGTATATCTCAACCAAATTATTGTGAGAGTGCACACAGGTTGCTGATATGGAAAAGACAAAATTGTTCTTCTTTTGTTCCTTCCACTTCTTTCCTGAGCACCTTATGCAGATGTGCATGATTTGGTATCTCATATCTGAGCTTTCCAAAAGCTTAGAAGATCTTAGTTTAAGATTTCCTGTTTCTTAGAAATCTGTTCCACCTCAGAGACTGTGACATGCCCAGGGACAGGTCATATTTTCCCTCTCTCTGCCTTGCTATGAAGCCCGTTTGCTGAATGAGTGCCTGTTGTTACTGTGGAAATGAATACATCGTGGCATGGCATTAACATCTCCTGTAGCATCAAGTGCTTTGGAAGGAAGAGGTGTGTTTGATATTTGGGCACAGATCTCTAAGCATATTGGGTCACAAAATGCAAGGAATTAAATGGATTTATGGTTTAGGAGATGACATCTGACAACTGCTACACCTAAGCATATGTTCTCTTATTGTCTGGTAAAACATACCAGGGCCATGGTGCTGTGAATGCCTGCAATTTGTGTCTGCCTGTCTGTGCAGCTGATGTCACTGTCATTACTGTGTTTGTGCCATTGTTGCTGAGATTGTTTTACAACGACCTTCCCCTTTATTTGTACTGTTGCTGATGATGTGCCATATGTACACATGCACATTAGAGTAAAAGAACATCATCCTTAATTGTTCTTGGGTAGCTGTCAATGCCATTTACAGAGTATGAGTACTAATTTCTGCAGAAATACAAAGAAACAGATATCTGGTCTTGCTATTATTCTGGGTTTTTTTTTTCTAGTCACTAGGAGAATTGCAGTGCTTCCAACCATGCTGGATTTCTTGCAGTGTTTAAATAGATGAGAATTCAATAGATTGAGGTGGCTTATTCAACGAGTCTGTTCAGTTCCTTGTCAGACTGTTACAGATCTAGTGCAGGCCCAGCCAGGATTCTTGAGTTCTGCCAAAGATTTCCAGTGTGAGTTGAGAAAATCATTGAAACTCTTGAACTTGGGGATTTTTTTTTCTTCTGACTGCAGAGGAGAGATGATGTTTTATATAAGGGTGAAACAGCCTTCTACCACCTGAAAAAGATCATGTTCCTTCTTTCTGCTAAGTACCTTGGATTTTTCAACTGAAAGACACTGTTGGTCATTTGACCCACTTTAGTGGTTGCTGCTCCCACCAGTTTCTCTATTAGGACTACATGATTCCAGCATAAAATTAGTGTGTGTGTTGCTGGCAAATTGGTAGTAAGTGGTTGAAAACTCCTCTTCACACATTATTCTGTATTTGTTTTCCCTGCAGGAGGAGGAATGCTGATCCTATCTGTGTAAACCTGCAGTCTGAAATTCTGAAGTGCTACCATGAAAACAAACGTCAAGTGCTCAATTGCTCGGAGCTAGCGAAGGAATATCAGCGCTGTGTTAGTGCAGCTCAGAAGGTAAAAAGCTTCTGTGTTGTACTGGCTGGCTTTGCTATCTTGTTTTGCATGATGCTTTCTTCTAAGAAGTGTTTTTGAGAGCTGTGGTATCTGTTAGTTAAATTGCAATCTTCATAGGAGACATATCTTCCTTGGGATCCGTTTTCTCACGTTTATTACGCATTTCCCAGTCACACTGTGGTACATCCCAATTTCATTCCTGTCAGTGGGTCCTGTTGTACTGAGCTGCCACCAAAACAGTAAAACCAATGCTCCCAGGTTTCAAATTCAATCCATGATTTTCCCTAGTCTTAACCTTCTTGGATGTTGTATACTGCAAACAGGAAGTAAATCCATTCTGGCGATGTCTGCAATGTTTTCAACAGGCTCTAAACATCTCCTGTTATGGGACTTTGCAGTTCGAGATCTTGCTTCTTTTCATGGCTGGATGGGGAAAGGTTCTGTACTGGACAAAACTACTGTCTGTTAAGAAAATTGCACACTTCTAAAACCTCTTTGTCCTGTGTGGGAGGCCAGGAAGCCTTATGGCTCTTCCTTCTGAGATGCAGAGTCCCAATAGGTTCTGTTGATGCCTTAGGACAGTGGCTGCTCAGTACCTTGGAAGAATTTCTGGCTATTGAAACAAGTGAAGGGGAAAAGAAAATGAAGTATTTGGACATTACAACTAGGGTATGGTCCTGGGCCATATGAGAATTCAGTGGGTCAGGTGTCCCTCAAGGGCAGACTTTTCTGTTTTGTTTTTGGGGTTTTTTGGACAGTAAAAAATTCTCCAAAAGGTGCTGAGAGTATAGTAAAGTGAATGTAGGGAAAGGATGGTAATAGAAAATTGAGACTTCTCTCTTGGGATTATTAAAGCAAAGGGTGGGGAAGAGGTGGATATTTTTGCTCTGCATTAGCATTGTGAGGGGAAGCTGTATGCCTGATCTAAGTATAACATGAAACAAGCTGCCAGCCAGCTCCCAGAAGAAGCCCGACAGAAGGAGATGGGAAAATTGTCAGGATATATTAGACCAAATGTTGTTGCTAGTCCTAGTGGAATTTTTTTCCTTCCTGTTTACAAAGAAGGTCTTTGTATGTCTGCAAATCAGCAAGGTTAAAGCTGCCAGGGAAAGGGCTTTTCTCTGATATTTCTAAAGTCCCCAGCTCCCAAAACATGTGGTTTCTTTTTCTTCCTGAGCTCTAAAGTAAAGTGGTGCCTGTGCTGTTGCTGCACAATCCGTGCCCCTGGTTGCTGTGTGCAGAGCATTGGTGCATCTATTGCCAGCCTTTGTTATCCTCCTTGCCTTCTCTAAATCAGGCTTGTAGCCTTTTCAGTAGAGTATATCTTTAGCAAATGCATTTACCAACACATCTTTATTGCACGCAGTGCAAGTGGAATGTGATTACCAAAGAAGACAGATTGCATTAAACTTCAGCATATTTGCAAGCTGCGTCTCCAACCCGCCTGAGAAAGGAGCTGGGATGCTGCCAGACCTGAGCCCCAGCCCAACATTATTAAAGAGTAAACTGGAAGCTAAATGACTGGTAACAGCAGAGGGCAGTGAAAGATGTAATAACTTGGATCTTTTTTGGATTTGGTGGAGGTTTTGGTAGGTTTTCTTTATAAACCAAAAACTGGGGGTTGTCTGGTTGTCTGTGTTCCCAGAGTCTTCAGTAAACTTCAGGATTTTTTCCCCCACTATTATTAGAAACTATCTGGAAGGAGAAATGCATAGGACATTAATTTGTTAGGGATGATGACAATGTGGCAGAAGATCTTGCTATGTTTTAAGATGGGGCTTGAGAGACTAAGGACTAAGTAACTAACACCTTGCAGCTAGAGAAAGGCACCAGAGGGTTCTGCAAGTTCAAATTCAAATACAAGTTTTTTAAGGTAGTATGTCTTCTGTAGTTTTCTTTTGTCCCAGAACAGCTCAAGCCCTGCCAATTTGCCTCACTTCTCTTACTGACTCTTCTGACTCCCGAGATACATGCAGCAATCACAAGCTATTGTTTTATGATGTAGGATTTAAACTCCCTCCTCCCTTCCCCTTCTTAAGCTGTTATTTTTCTTTAAGTTTAAATTAGCATCTTATACCAAATGGCTTTGTCTCGCGCATTCCTCTTTCAGGAAATTTAGGTTAGAGGAATGTGGCAAAGAAAGGCTAGAATCTCCTAATTTCTGGGGTACTTATAAACATTTTTTTTAAAAACAGTTTGTTTTCCAGTCCAGGAGGAAATGTAATCAAAGCTGGATGTGTGACCAGCTCACTTGCATGGTGGTGATTTTTGCTTCTGCTTTTTACTAAAGATTTTGTAAGGCTTGCGGATTATTCTTTAATGAGGCATCTGGTTCTCTGCAAGTTCCTTTTGATGGGTGATAAAAATGACTCTGGGGCATGGTATACATTAGACTCAGAGAAAGCAAGCTCTAGATTTCTACACTGCAAATTACAGCTTATAGTGGATGAGAATAATTCTTTGCCTCTTCTGCCTTTCTGTGTTTGAGACCTTTCCTTTGGACACCTGTTTCCCTTTGCCTGTTGTGCACATTTTTGAGCTGGGAGCTGAGATACACCCTCAGTTATTTATGCCTTATGAAAAAATATATCAGATAATCATTCAGTGAGTTTTAAAATTTATTTTCTACTGGTTTCCTGTACACCCCCTCCTCCTGGAACAGGTTACTTTATTGTGGTGCATGATAGAGATATGGCTATTGTTACCTGTTTTGTATATTTTCTGGCTATTGGGCCATCTCTAGTAGTCAACAGAGAAAAATAGGCATATGTAGAGTATGATGCATCTAACTCTAAAAAGGAATCTGAAACAGGCCAGCTGAATTGCCAGCCTGAGATGAGTATTTCCCTCTGCCTCTTGGTAGGCACACAGACTACAAAGTTGGTGCTTGTTCTGGGATAGTCCTGGTTATGGGAGCAGGATCCTGCTCTGGTTTTCCGCCTTTGTAGCCAGTGTGCTTTCAACTTACCTTGCCTAACCTGCTCATGAGCTTTTCCATTTATACCATCCTGACTGTTGAGTTTTGGTCGTGTCACCATTGATTCAGTGCAGCAGCATCAGCCCCTTTAGGCACTGGGTTCCTTGCTGCATCCCCTGCTTTGCTTATGTGGAGGTTCTCTGACTTTAGGGGGTGTTACTGTGATAGCTCCTGTTTAATTTAGGAGTGTTTTATCTTTTCTGGTGGTCTGTTTCCATGGCTCTGCAGAACTTGAGCTACAGCATAAAAATCACTGGCTTTAAATCTAATAAAAGCAGGGATAATGGGACAGCTGTAGGAGGGGCAGTTCCCATTGTGTCTTTCAAAATTGCCTGTAGTTTATTGACTGCAAGTTTCACCAAGAACTACTGCTGCTGTTAGATAATGAGAATTGAAAATTGCTGCTGCTGTTTCCCCAAGGTTTTATCTCGTGCCAGTGTGAAGGGGGTGTGGAAGGAAAAAGAAAGTGGGCAGTGGTAATTTCTTAGTTTGTGTCTAGATGGAAGGGGAAAAGAAATTATTTTGTTTTAAAAAGTCTGAGTCCTGTTAGTGAATTGCTTCCCTCCCCCATGCAAATATGCACTCACATGCAGGCTTTTCAGAGTGTGACCCATTCTGCTGCCCTTGCTTCTGTTCACACCAATAGGCAAATCTGAAATGAAGGCGAATTTTAGTTGGATACTTTGTTACATAATTGGTGGTTATACCAGGGAATTCCCAACCAGCTGCCACTTGGAAAATGAGGTCTCCAGTGACCATATATTAATGTGATTTGAGATTTCAAACAGAATCTGCTTCCTGCAACTACATGCAGAAAAATATCTATTAGTGGGGAGTATGGATCCCTTCTTTTCAGGGGTTTCCTTACTGTCTCTAGGTGCCTGTCTTTCACAGAAGGACCAAGGTGAAATTTTTGCGCACCAGCTCCTGGCCAAACCAAGCTATCAGGAGCAGTGTACTCAGACATATGTGTTCCCTTGTCAGTAGGAGCTGTATATATTAGCTAGGAGCCATTTATAATCCTACACTCTTCCTGTTCTGTGTTCAGCTTCTCACAAATCTGCTATTTATAATAGACAAAGGTAAACCTACTTCTGTCGAGGCTTTAGGGCTTGTTATGTAAGGAAATGATGATGCAATAAACTGGTGAGTTTCTCTGTATATGAACATGAACATTTAGGGTTTGTAATGAAAGTGCAGGAAAAATTCACACACATTTTTTGTGAATCACTCTGCTGTGTGCAAACAAGCCCTTGCTGAAGACTGATTGTCTGAATTCCAGTGAAGGGAGACTTTTAACATAACCTTGAGTCCATTTGGATTCTGCTTTGCTCTTGACTATAATAAAAACGAATGTTGTCAATTTATTGCAATTTATTTCCAAGTGATTTCTGTGAAAACCCAGTTCCATTTTGGGACACAAAGCAAAGCATTACAGCTCTGCTGGAAGTTTGTCTCTAGTTTGTGGGCAAGGGCTTAGATTGCTGAGAGGATGCTGCAGGTGTTTCTGCAGTGTCCCATCCTGATGGAGCAATTTTGCTCAAGCACTTTTGATCCTGCTGAAGCTTGGCCTGCTGGGGGCTTTCATTTCTGCGATCTGGATCTCTCTCTGCTTAAGAGAAACAGAGTTGGATGCCCTGGGCTGCACTGCAGGTATCCGATCATTCTGGATCATCAGCCTTTTGGTGAAGTGTTGTTTCCATTCTGGTGGATTTCAGAGTGCTTTATGGATTGGTTGTGTACTTACTGGGATAGAGAGGAGTAGTCAGTGTGTGTGACTGGAAAAAGAAAGTTTGGAACGGGTATAGCAAGATCTGTATCTGTACTTGAAAAATGCCAGGATTTCTCCGGCCCCCTGGGATTCTGGAGAGGCAGATCTTGGCTCATGAAACCTCATTGAGGAGTTCTAACACATGGTGTGCTACTTGAAATACAATATATCTAACTTGAAAGGCTTTAGGGTTGCTTGAGCTTTCCAGGATTCAGGTTTGTAGTTTCAGATAAATCTGTGTATTTCTTGTGTGGAGTATGCTGTGCCCAGCCATCCTCAGCCAGGTATACATACAGCTGTCCTGCCGACCTGTCAGTCAGTCCTGGCTCAAAGCAAACATATCTGTAAAGGGTTTGTCTTGCCTTCTCTATAAAAATTCTCTATTTTTAAAAATCTTTCTCTCTTTCAACCTTTATTTGTGCAACACTATCAGAGTGTGATAACACTATCAGAGGAGTTTGTGGCTTGATGAATGGCCCCCACAGGGGAGTTGGGGGAGAGCTGCAACCTGAAGGCAGCTGCTGTTTGTTTAATCATAAACACAGAGGAGGAGTGGATTAACTGTACCCAGGCATACCCTGACCTGATATTTGCAAAGGTGAAGAAGATCCATATTTTGCTTCTAACTATGAAAGATGGAAACAGTTATTGTTTTGATTTTCAAGGCAGCAGTTGTAGGTTCTGATGAGTCTTGGGTCTATATTTTTAGTTTATGAAGTTTAGACACTTCATATCCTCAGGAGTTCACTGGTGGATAACTAAAAATATAGAGCTGCCTGAAAGGACATAAACCACCATCTTAATATATGAGCCATGTTCCAGAGTAAATGCTGGCCTACTTCAACTGGAAGTGTCTGCTGCCTGTACCTGGTATTTATGAAACTGGAGGCATAAGTTCTTTATTTACTCTGTGTCTCAGCACTTCATGAAACTCTGATGTTCCCCACAGCCAGGTGTGTTGTTAGCACTTACTAACCCACATGAATAAATTCTTCTCTCTCTCTGCTCTTTGTAGTCTCTGTAAAGCCCAAACCTCCTCAAGTTATAATTTGGGAAGAAAATAAGCAGAAATAAGTTGGAAACTTGCTTCAGGGCTTCTCTTTCAGTGATACTTAGTCTATATTCTGCATCATGTTTACCTCTGAAGTTCTTGTATCCATTGTCTGATCTGGAAGGAGGACTTCTGACTGCATTTCTCTTCTCATAAACAGTCTATTTTCTGACAGTTGGACACCCAAGTCCCTGTACATTTATATTTTGTTTTCTGTTTTTTGTTTGTTTGGGGGTTTTGACATTGTTAATATGAGGCATAATTGCTTTTGAGTCTAGTGTCTCGCTTGATGGTTCTGATTTCAGACATATTTACAGGTAAAGTTAATCTAAATACATATGTTTTACAGATGATTTTGAAAGCAACTTCTGTAAAAGAGGGAAAGAAATCAGTATGACATTACAATTTCTGAAGTTGAATTTTTTGGCATTTTGCTACTTCTAAAATGTGGTCTTGCTACAGTTCTTGCTTTAAAACGTTGTTCACCTGTCAGTGTTTAAAAACAGTCTAAAATTTTTTTTGCAATAGATTACTATAAGAGTTAGCTGGTCAGGAATGAGACATCTTAGCTGACTTGATGCTCTAATGAGGTCTTTGAGTGGGTGTATCTGAAAAGTCTTATTAGACATCAAAATTTCATTCTTGGTATCCTCTCTCTTCCTTTTCAAAAATTATTTCTTTTTAGGCTTAAATTAGTGGGACTGCATGGATCAAACTTTTCTTTAGTTTTGTGCTCTCTGTATGGTGTGTTAGGCAGCATTTTCCTGAGAACTGTAGCTTGTATTCAGTCAGGCTTATCTAGTATGGAAAATAGTTGCTTGGGAATAAGAGACCATTGTGATACATCTGGCTGTTTCAAAGCCAGATTCTTTCACAAAAGATTTGTAGCACCGGTGGCAAACGGGAAGTCGAACTTCTTACTCAGATTAATTCCAGGAGACCGATGACCAAGCAGTCTTGGACAGAAAAAAGTTTATTTCCAATTTTTAAACTATGTGTTTTGCTGCTGAAGTTAGATTGAAACAGATCCACATAAACTGCTGTCAATAGCAACTGCTGGTTAGAAGCACAAGGTCAGTGGTCAAGTGCATTCAGACTCCTGGGAAGTTCCAAAGTAGCCCTGACTTCCATAACTTCCATACTAATGTTAGATCCATCTTCTGACAACTTGGCTATAACTTGGGAAATTTTATTAGTGATGCCAAAGCCTTCATGACAAACTGGGGAAACCAACGATTTGTTATGCTCTTTGTTGGTCGTAGTCTGCACAGGATTGTTTCCTGCTGTGTGCAGTTTGCAGTCTCCACACACCATCCATCAGGTATTTTTCTTGCAGGTTTTGGGGCTGAATACTTTGAGGAGTAGTGGGATTTAAAGCCCTCACCACTCAGCTGAATGTGTCTGTGAGGGCAATGTATGGGGGTTGGTTATTGTGGTAGCAGTGGTCCCATTCCACTGGAAAAGTTGCTCCAAAGCAAGCAAGACTGCTCCAAGCAGCCCTTCTTTGGAAGGCAGTGAATGATGAATGAGCCCTCCTATTAGTGGGAAAACAGTCCTTTTCTCTTCAGAACTGTGGCACACTGGGGGAGGAGATTTGCAGAAGTTGTCCCGATGCTGCTTGCTAGTGTTTGTTCTCTCCACAGAGCCTCCTTGCCCCAGGCTGTAGAGCATTCATCTCTTGCAAAATCCAAACTTTGAGGGAAAGTTTCTTTCTGCATCATGCCTGTAGTAATTGTTTGTGATTTTCACCCCTCTGTGACACTGACTGTCTGCACAACAGGCCTCCTTGTCTGGAGATACTTCCTGACATAGTTGTGATGCTTCCAAAACAATTGAAAGCTTTCAGTCCTAGCTAAACCTTTGCAAGCCAATTGAAAAAACCTTTCTGGAAACCAGTCCTTCAAATACAGGAACAAGACATGTTGAAGACAGTGTGTTACAGTGATCTGAATGCAGTGTTAGAGTTAGCTCTGCTGCTGACACTTCTATCTCTGGCAAGAAACATTCTTCTGGTTACACCTTTTTTGGTTAGAGGCCTTTACTGGGGGCCTTTAAGCATTGATGAAAGGCTCTTAGAGACCACTGCAGTCACAGAAGCTGTCCAGAAAGACAGCACTTGTTATAATTAAAGTTTGTTACCTTTGTAATGTGAGGGAAGCAGGAAGAGAAACCTTGAGTTAGGATGGTGCTGCAATGTCTGGTGTACCTTGTTTCTGAAGCTGGAGAAATGCTACTGTACTGTATTGAGCCTGAGTGTGCATGCAGAAATGCAGACAAAATTATTTTGACAATGTGTTCGCTCCTTGTCCCTGCTGAATGGCTCTTTGTCCTGTATAAATGGATTTCCAGATCAGCCAACCTCCACCTCTGAATTAGTCTAATAAGGCATGTTACATAGGGTTTAAAGGTCATTTTGCAAGCAGCTGGCTTCCTGCACATACTAAGGGGAATGATTTCTTAAATAATGGTATTGGAAAGCTGTTGATTTAACTTTTAAAATACCTGTATACTATAAAATTTCAGCTCTTCTGCCTCTGTCCTTCCAGCACTCTGCTTGCCCTCTGCCTGCTCATCCTTCTGTCATTTCTGATTACCTCTGCCCATCTGCCTCTGCATTCTCTCCCCTAAGGTTTATCAGTCCATGTTTGCTGCCCACAAGGACTTGGCTTATATTTCTGAGGAGCTCATCTCTTGGGTTACTTCTCTGAGCTGTGGAACAGAAAGCTCAGGGTTACTTGGTTCGGGCTGTTAATAAAGCACCATTACACTGTTCTTTTATTGGGGCACTGGGAGCTCTCAACAGTCACCACTACACTGGCAACATTTTTGTGTCCCAGCAGATACCTAGTTCCCTCCTCAGGATTTAATATTGGTGAAAGAAGATTATAATTTATTTTTTAAGTCCTGAACTGGTTCAGTTGTGTACATTGATTATTCCAGTTTCCTCTCTGTGCAGTGTGTACTTCAACCGCAACCTCATCCAAGTGTTTCATATGAAAATGGAGGATGTTTTTATTCATTTGCTTGTCCCTTGGATTCCTCTTTGAGTTTGCTGATGAGGGTGATTTTAAATGTTCTGATGACTTGTAAAGTATGGACACTGTCTTAAAAACTGAAGGGAGCACCCACATGCCCGGGTCATGCAAGCCTTTGGCAGGTGGCAGTGTCTTTCTGCCAGGTGGGAGATTCCCATGGCATTCCCATTACAGTTACTGGTATATGTACAGACTCATAGATCTTCAAATGTTCTTCCTTCATGTTTGAAGTTTTGTTCGCAATATATATCCTAAAGAAATCAGATAATTGGAAAAAGAGTTTAAAATTTAGGGATGTGGTAGCAGCTCCAACATTTTTTTCCTCTTGCATTCAGACCAAACTGCTGTGAAACTTTTACATTTGTCTTATTTTCTGAAGGATGTTTCCTTCTTGCCGTTGTTCTGAGTTTATTCTGTTTTTGGTACCATGCAGTGCCCTGGCTCAGCTACTGAAGTAGTACAGTGCAACAGTTCAATTTTTTGTCTAGGACACACCTTTCTTCTTTAGATGTTATATTAAAACCACCTCCTTTCTGTACTTGAAGTTTTTCCTCTGTAGAACTCTCCTGACTGTTGCGCAAATAGGAGAGTGATACAGGACTGTCTTAGTTTGGAAAGACGGGTATCTGTCAGGGAAAAACTGGAGTTTCCCTTGGAATGGAGAAGGTAAAAACCCTTCCCTCCAGATTATTGTAATTTTGCAATTAGGAGCTTTCAGGCAAAAAATAGGAGTAACAATTCTTTGCTAGGAATATTTAAAAACTGCAAATGCAGTAATACAAAAAAAAAAAGCCAAGCAAGCAAGCAAACAAAAGTCCTAGAAAACCCTGACGGAGTCAGGAATACAACTTGACACCCTGTTGGCCAGGGTGTTGGAAGCAGTCCAAATAAGTCCTCCTGGAGTGATAGGTGTGTTTGTGTTGGAGTATAGATGATCCTGTAAACAGGTTCAGTGGTAGTGAGATGAGTCTGGTCTTCCTCTGAGAATAATCCAGTGGAAGAGTGGATGCTTGGTGTTCCTGCATCTCAGTTTTTATCTTGGTAGGAACAGCTGGCTCCCCCCTCACTGGGTGGAGCATCTCACAATGGGATGATGTAATGTGTCATGTCATTGGTGAGCCTTAATGGCCCATTAACAGAAGATATTCCCCAAGGGTGGACAGTGGTGGAAGAGATAAGAAACACTGCCCCACCTGGTTTTAGCAGCTGGCCTGTTATCAGAAGGCATCTGCCCCCTCTCCCCTGGAGTTACAAGAGATAAAGGAAAAAGAAAACATCTCCTCAACTGGTTTCAACAGATGAAATAGAATACAGATTTTTTTTTTTTTTTGTTACATAACCCAAGACAAGGACTGAACTGATTGGTGGATTCTCTCTGGCTGCCTGTAAGGGCTCAGTCAGACAAGCAGTGCCCAGGTATTTGATGAGTCCCTACTCAGCTACTGTTTAAAAAATACTCTTACGTTAGAGTCTTTTTGCTGATAGAACTGTAAGTCTTGCAATTTGGAATGGTATTGGCATAAGATTAAAAAAAAATCCCCAAGTTCCTAAATATCAAAGAATTGAGGTTGTTATCTTCTGTGTGAGGCAGTAGGGCAAGTAGTACTCTGTGTTTCTGTTACCTACTTGATAGCTTTATAAAATAAGTTCTTTGACAGAATAGGAGAGCTTCTGGTTATAGATAGGATATAGAGACTTGTTGATCTCTCCAAAGGATTTGAAAAGGAAACTGAATTACTCTTTGTTTGTCCCATCTCAATGCCATGTTTGAGAATTTCTGCTGATTCCTTCTCATGGGTGGAAGAAGGGAGGAAATGTATCTTTCTTTTGAGGCACTGCCTGCAGCTAACCACAGTGTGCTGAGAAGTAATATGGATACTTCTAATAATCCTTTGGGCTCTCTGACACTGTCACTTCATGGATTCAGGTGTATACTAGTTGGTGACTTTGAACACAAGAGTTTCCCTCAGACCATGTCAGCAGGAACTATTGAAAACTTTTGTCTCCAGTAGTGCTAAATGTGGCCTATTTAGGATTACCATAATTTAACAAGCTCTGTAGTATTTCTGGGCCCCTGAAGTGTTGTCAGTACTGTTGAACATCCTGTGGCACATCAAGGTTGTGTTTTATCTTTTGGTACCAAACCTAAGTGCATTTAGGAGTATTCTGAGGCTCAGGAAATCTTTTCAAATCTTGTAAAAGTAGACAGCCACTGAAAAATATATTGGATGCTGTGATCCATGTAGGAATGTTCCTTGCTGTGTATACCTTGAGCTGACATGATGAAGGCACTGTGGTAGAGTTGGAGTGTACTAGAGAAATTTTTGTGGAGAGTTGTATGACACCGGTCATCACTGTATTGTTCTGCAAAAGCCAGCCTTAAAGCTCTACAGCTTGTATAGACTCCAGCCTGACCTCTGGAGCAGAAGCAGGTTCATTGCTGAAGGTAGACTGGGTGTCATGTTCTAATGCATTTCCCTCTTTGTAGTCTTCATCAAATGTCTTGAGGCACATGGACTGCCACTTGGTTTAAAAACAACAAGCATTTTGGAAGCCATTAAAAGTGAAAGTCATACTTTGTTCTTACAGTTGCTGATGGGTGGCCTGTGTGCACACAAAGCTGTGTTGTGAACTTGAGATAACAGAATGCTCTCAAGTTCTTTGTTTAGTCCAGTATCAGATGAGTACTGTTTGGGTAAGAGTCCAGGCTGTGTGAGGCACTTCTTAGTGCCTTCTTGTTTTGCTGGGCCTTGACATTTGCTATAATAGAACCCCTTAAAACACAGGAAACTCTCTCCAATCAGTTGAGTGTATTAGCAGGCTTGTTGCACTTGATGGATTAGAGCCAGGCTGTGTTCAGTAAATGTGTCTAAATAATAAAAGGTGAGATTGTGTGCAGTGATCCCAGGTCTCCTTTGTCTAGCTGCTGCCTCCTGTCTGTTTGCTGGGAACCTTTGCACAGGCAAATGGCTTTGCTTGAGAGAACAGGCTATGCACGATTTTCTGACACAGCCAAAGGTGGCTGACACAAAGCCAAAGGAGAGCTTCTCCCTGAGGGACTGAAATGTCAACAAAGATGTTGTACTGCCTTGCAGAGCCCTGACTTGCTTTGTATAAAAACTGAACTGATGTTGATAGGTCAGGAGCTTTGCCATATACAGTGGGACTCATGTAACCATGTTGTGCATCCATGAACCTGGTTTATGTCCCACTCTGCTTACTCTAAACCTGCTGGTAGGTTGCAGTGATGTTCCTCAGAAGCACAAAGGCTCTGAAGTAATAAGTTCTTGTAAAAACAGACAATTAGGTGGAGAGAAGGGACCCCAGTGGTGCTTGTGCAGGGGGGAAGGATATTGACTCATTCTTTATTAGACTTGAGTTTGGTCACAGAGAAACTTAACTTTGAGCCATGAATTTGGAGGAATCCAAATGGCTGCCTATGAATAACCTATTTCCACTTGAAGATTCTGGCTCGCCTGAATGAGGGGCTGACTTCCGCCTGCCATTGTGATCACCTTCATTGGAGAGACTCAACAAGGGTGGCACTGCTGCAGCTAAGAAGATTGTCCTTTGGAATATGCCTTCTCTGTCTAAGCATTGATTTTCTTCTTTGCTTTTGACAAAGGGAAACAAGTTCCTTGTTGCTAGAAGGCTACAGAAAGCTTTCAAAAGTTTATAGCTTGATCATCTAAGGCCTGTTCTCCTATTTTAGGGTGAGATAAAAGATAGAGTATTAGGTAAGAGCAGCCTAGAAAAGAAATGGGCTTGTGGATTTAAGGTAGCCTGTGGTCTTGCTTCCTGCACCTCTTTTTGTGTTGTTCAGGCAAATGTTTCATGCTTGGAAAATCTGAGCTCTGGGGATCACAGCAACTGCAGATCCTTGCTGGCCTCAGCACTTCCTGCTGCTGATGAGCAGGCAGTTGTCAGCTCCTAAGTAGCTTGTTTTTGCTGCTGTGTGTTGAGGCAGGACAGCAACTGACATGAAGCAAGAGGAAACTTTGCAGTGCTGTGGTCCTGTGTCCGAGGACTGGTGTGACAGACAACTGTGTGTGAATGAAACAGCCTAAGGTCTGCCAGCTAACTGATGGGTGCTCAGTGTGGTTGTTGATTGTGGGTGGCTATGCTGTCACAGCTTGTTCAGAGGTTGGTCATAGGGTAAGTGACTTTTGACTGGGTTTTTTTAGTCCCTACTGGTCATCCTTGTCCATGTGTTTTTAAGCCCACTTTGTCATGGCTGATAGGAACTTATTCCAAAGCCTGATGGAAGTGAGGTGTCATAGTTCTGGAGTGTGGCTGTTGAGGAATTGGTTGTGTCAGCAGGTCTGCAGGTGGGCTTTGGACAGGATATCAGGGGTTTGTATTTATAAAGTTTTCAGAGGCCCATTGAGTACAGTGATAGGCTTTGAAGCATGGTTTCCTCTGAGCTCTGCTTTCCCACAAAATCTTCAAGCATGATCCATCAAGGAGTGTGAAATATAGTCAAAATCCCACTGCTGCCTTTTTCTCAGTCAGTAGGGTTGTGCTTTCTTCTCTGGTCTGGAGTTGTTTGCTGTTCAGAGTAAGCAGTCTCTTTTCTTGTGATTCCTTACCTCTTTTTGGGACATGATGCTATCAAGAAAACCAGCTGTTCCAATCTGAGAGTTGCCTCTGCCTCCACGCTCTCTTGTCAATTGTGTTGAATTAATGAAGTGCTGCAATACTGTAGAGAAAAGAGGGGTGTGAAAGAATGAAGAGGGAGATTACACAGAGGGAATATACAGAAGAGGATTCATATCCTGTCACATGGTTCACAGTGGCTGTGTCTGGAACTAGATCTGCTATAATAGCAAAAATTCCCTCATGAAAACTTGAATCCCAGGTCCAAATCTTTGTCTCACTACGTTGTGGGTTCTGAGAGTTCCACACACAGAAGAGAGCTAGCTAATCTCAACATCTGGGAAGACCTGACAAGTCCTGACTGTTCCTGCTGAAGAGGTGGTGGCTTTGATAAGTGCTGTGGGAAAAAATATTTAAAGGGGAGAAGGAAGGGAAATAATTGCTGGATGCCAGCTGTAGCAGAAGGATAAGGTTCAAAATATACCTTTTGAAAATCCTGCAGATTGCAATTCTGACTCCCTTCAACTTCTGAACCACTGTATCAAACCTTTGTCAATACAGGCTTTTTTCCTGTGAAACTCAGCTTCAATGGCATCCCTGCTCAGCCAAGAAAACTGCCAGGTTGTGCTTTGACTTTGGTTCCAGATGTTCAGTGCAAAAAACTTTCATTGCTGCTGTGAAAATCTTTTCTTAAGGGACAACATAAAGCAGGAATGTTATAGTGCTTGAAGGCTGAAGTAGGCATCTTCCCTTGAGAAGAGTCTTCTAAAGCACAGATGTCTGGTACACTGTCACGTGGATAAAAGGTTATAAGGATTATGTGTTAATCTGTAGCTGTTAATCTTCCCAGCAGGTTTGGAGTCAACTGATGTTTGGGCCCACCAGCCAGGTAGAGAATTTCTTGCAAGAGAATTTCTTCAGTGGCTCTGAACTGCTCCACAAGCCTCTAGGCTGTAGCTGTTCATCTGGGTCCTGCCTGTTTTTCCTTGTGATCCTTGGTTCCTGCTTTGCTTTCTCTGTTGGTGCTTCCCTTTATCAATTTTGATTTGCGCATACCATGATACCTGTCCGTCCTGACAGCAGGTATACTGTGTGTTTTACCTCAGGCAAGCCTGTGTTCTTCCAGATAATTGCTTCAGAATCAACAGTTGAAAGTGTTTTTTGATTTTGGCACAAATGTCTCAAGTACCACTGAAGTTTCAATGAGTTTCTGGAAGTGCACATTGTAGAGCTGTAAGAACTTGCCCTCCTGATTCCTGACTTGGCATTTCTTATTTGCAAGTTTACATCTAGGTATGCACTTGATTATCTGTTTAGGGTTTTTTCAGTGGACTAAATATATCTTTTTATGGTTTTGAAACCTGTTTCCCTGAGGTTGCTGCTTGGAATCCTTCTCTTAAACTTAAAAATACTAGCAATAGCCAACCCTTTTGGGCAGGATGTGGAAACATGAAGGTTCAGGAATCCCCATTTAATCTCACTGGCACCAGAATCAAGTGCTGTATAGCACTTCTAAGTTATTGTCTCCATTGTAGTTTTGATTTGGTTGATTTTGTGGTGTGCTGAATTCCAGATTGTTGCAGTGCCACACTAGCACTGGCGTTGATCCCCATGAGGTCAGGAGAGTGCATAACAAATGTTCAATCTAGAAGTAAGGTAAATTGTTCTAAAACTCTTCTGTGATGTTCTGTGATTGAAACACAGACTGTGGATATTTAACATGTTTTATGTGTGGCTCACTGATCTCCTCCTCACCACTTAGCATGAACAGTTCTGGCCATGCGTAGATTTTTTCTTGTAGTATGAACAAATGAGCTAGAGATATGCTATTGCCTGGGTTTGCTACCGCCTCTTCCTCCTCCATCTCTTTTACTCGCCTATTTCTAGTCTGAGCTCAGATTTTTGCTTTCCCCTCTGTCTTCATTTTTGCACCTGCTTGCATCCAGTGTCTCTGCACCTTATCCCTCCCTCCTCTCCTCTCTTCTGTCCCCTTCATTTGCATTCCTTTCATTTCAAAACCTATATCGAAGCTGACACCAGGCTGCCTATTCCCTGCAGCACTGAACTGGCGTTTTGGAAAGAGGAGGCTGCAATTCCCTCAAGGGACAAGACAGAGTTCAGTGTCTGTCTTATTTTAAAATATGCATCTGAACATGGCTGATCAGAGGAGCAAAAGAAATCTTCGGATTCTGAGTGCTGGGAGCTCATAAGGACATAATGTAATCCTCTGTATCTCCCTGCTCCTTCTGCACTCCCCACTGAACATGAAAGCTGCTTGGCATAGGGGACTTTGACTGTAGGAAGGATGGGTAAGAATCAGAGATCCCGTGAAGGAGGGTAGAAAGGGGTGGGTGCTTTGCAAGCCTCATACCTTCTTTTACTGCTTCAAGTTCTTTTAATTCTGTCAGGCTTATGCCCTCTTTTGAACCCTGGAGGCCCCACAGTACATTACAGAGTACCCAGCTATACATCAGCTTTGCAGGATGCTGTTTAACCTTGGGCAAGTAAAAGACCGATGATTTGTCATCATGCAGGTACAGTGAGGGGACAAGCGGAGATATTCCAGTCCTATGTTCTCACCACAACCACTGCCATGGCAAGATACCAGAGATGTATCTGCAGATTTCCGAGTAGGAGTAGGAGCTCTGCTAAAGCAGGTTTTGTACCCAGCTGGTGAATTTTGTAAATGATTTTGCTGTGCTCTAGCTGCTGCAGCTCTAGCTGCTGGCATCTGTTCAGGCAGCACAGTGACGACGTCACCTAAAGGGCAAAAAAAAAAGGCAGGTGCTTACTGGTCCAACAGCTCCTGCCAGCAGATTAGGTTCGGAAATAAAGGAGAACATATTGAATTAAAGCCGTAATCATAATTTCAGTTTAGACAAAATGTATGTAGCTTGGCAGAATACCAGGGCCCTGACTCTTGTTAAAATGTGTCACAGGGTCCTTCGGGACCTTAGGAAGATCAAGACCTTTATTGAACACCTTCTGTCAGCTGTGTTACTTTCTGTGGCACAGGCTACTTTGGTTTCTCATAGACACAACTACTCCTTTCTGCAGCATGCTGGACACTTATGATCCTGAAAGTGGTCAAACCTGGTGTGAATAGGTAAATTTGTAAGCTGGTGTGGTTGCAGCAAGTTGTATGGGGGAGGCTGCAGGCTCATTCTCTTCATGTTTTCTTTTAGTATCCTTGCCTAATGAGCAGCCTAACCCATCAGAGGATATACCTGACAGCATCAGGACTTAATACCACAAGATTGTCAACTGTTGGCAGTATTCAGGGAAGACTGAAGTAGGCTCTACTTTGAAGAGAAAAGGCTGAGGAGGAATGCACTATTATATCTATGTCTTATACCTTTAGAAATGCCCAAATCATCCTGGAAAAACAAATGCTTTTGATTAGAGAATTAGAGAGGATTAGAGATCCTCCTTGCAGGAGGATCCCAGTGTTCGTGCTATTTTCTTCCTTTAGAAAGAAAAAAAGTAAGACTTTCCAGTTGGAGACTGGTGAAATGATATATGTGAATGATAGTAGAGCTGACTGCTGGGGTGGATGGATTTGGCTTTCTGATTCTGCCTTTTCTTGCCAAAGGATCCATGTTTTTGGACTCTGATGAGATGTATCCAGTTGCTGTCCTTTTAACAGTTTGCATGGTGTTTAAGTGGAAGAGGTTGTGCATTTGCCGTGGGTGAGGCACAAAAACGGGAACTTGCACTGTACAGCTGATTTCTTCTCTACAGTTGTCTCAGTTTGGACAGACAGGTATCTGCCAGGGAAAACTGGAGCTTCCCTTGGAATGGAGAATGTAAACCCCCTCCCTCCAAATTATTATAATTTTGCAATTAGCGGTTTTCAGGCAAAGATATGGGAATAGGAATAACAGTTCTTTACTAGGAATATTAAAAAAAATACAAATGTAGTAGTACAAGAAAAAAAAAAAAAAAAACGCAAACAAACAAACAAAAATCCTAGAAACCTTGACAGTCAGAATACGACCTGACACCCAGTTGGTCAGGGTGTTGGAAGCAGTCCAAATAAATCCTCCAGGAGTGACAGATGTGGTTCTGTTGAAATAGCGATGATCCTGTAGAAGGATCCAGTGATGGCGAGATAGGTCTGTTCTTCCTCTGGGAAATCCAGTGGAAAACAGGCTGCCCTGGTGTTTCTGACTCAGTTTTTGTCTAGGTAGGAATGGTTGGGTCCTCCCACTGGATGGAGCATCTCACAATGGGGTGATGTAATTTTATCAGTCATGTGGTGAGCTATAATGGCCCATTAATAGAAGATAACCCCCGGAGGGAGGATGAGTTGTGGAAGAGGTAAGGAACATTGCTCCACCTGGTTTTAACAGCTGGGCAGAAGGCATCCGCAAAAGGCACCCGCCCTCTTGCGCCTGGAGTAATGAGGAATGAGTTATACAAGGGATAAAGGAAAAACACCTCCCCAACCGGCTTCAACTGATGGAAAATAGAATACACATTTTCGGTTACATATTGCAACCAAAGACAACAGTGCTGCATATTCAGTTGTCAATTTTTCTCTACTTGATGAAAATTTTTGATTTCTTGTTTTAAAATAGCTAGTAGAGAGAGAGGATCCATGGCCTACAGGGATAGCTGGAGCCAAGTGGCAGATAAACCTTCCCTGGTTGTGTTCTTTCAGTTTCTCCTGCCCTAGGGATGGCTCTGCTGGAGCTGTGGGTCCCCTGGATGTGTGTCTCTGTGTATCCAGTCCTGATGAGCAGCATTGTGGACACCATGGCTTGCACGCTGCAGTCTTGACTGGCATTATTCTTCCAGTTAGACCTTTCTTGAATAGCAAAGCTACTAGTTACAAACTGTCTTTTTTTCCTGAAAAATCACATATCACTGCATTCTTGCCAGAGCAAGATTATGTATATGGGGAAGCCGTAGATAACAGCAGTTAAACTACCAGAACTCGCTGCTCTAATTGCACCATTTCCTGGAGTCATTGGTGCTGGAAGAATTCCTTGGGAAACAAACTGCTACAACAATTCCAGCATGCACCTGTGACCTTGCTTTTGCTATGGTGGGGAGCAGTTTCCAAAAAAACAGTAGAAAGAGCATGGCCAAAGTCACTTTTGTGTGTAACTTGAAGTATTCAGGATATTACCCTAGGTCCTTCAAGGTGTTAACCCTAGCTCTTCATCTCTTTTGAAGTCTGGAAATCTGGGTTCTTAAGAGAAGCTGTTATACTTGTATGACCTTCATGCGTGAAACAGTTTCTCCTTTACAATGTGTTTTCCCCTTTATCAGTTATTCATTGAGGAGTCTCTTTGCATCTGTGGAATTTTGAAGTGTAGCTATTATTTTACCATTTTAATTTTCCCAGCTGTTCAAATAATTGTTTTAACCTCTCAGTGACTGGAAGCGCTTTTCACATCCTGATAGCTTTGCATTGTATTTCTTTGGTTTCATGGTTTAAATTGCCAACTGTTTTCTCCCTTTTCCAATTGGTTACTCTGTGAATTTCTTCTCTATAGCTTTAAAGTCTGCACTGTTCTGAACGCCACTGACAGCAAGGCACTTAGGAACTTCCTTGCTGGGATACCAGGCTCTCACATCCTGTTTTGGGGTTTGGGCTTTTTTGTTGTTGCTCTCCGCACACACACACACACACAGACACACACAGACCCACACACACACAAACGCACACACAGGCACATGCTCTGTGAAAAAGAACTTCAGTACTTAAAGATCCCATTAAAAGCAGAACAAACTGATTATTCTGAAAGATCTTGGCTTCTCTGGAGTTGCATTTCACTGTATACAGGGAAGGGGCTCTGACAGAGACAATAAAGCTGGCACAGAATATATTGTCTTCATGTAGTTTTACAGGGAATAAAGTCAAAGCATTTAATTTTGTAGCCAGGTCTAGTAGTGTTTCTAGGCCTGACAGAGGCTGTGATGACTGTGGACGAGGCAAAGCTTCCTGCTGGTCTGGCAGAGGATGTGGCTGATTGAGCTGAGCACTCAGTTCCATGGCAGTGTTCCCAGCCCAGAGAGATGCTTGAAGGAGGAGGGATGCATCTTTTGTCCTGCCTGGGGCAAAACACTTCTGTGTGGGAGTACCTCTAGACCAACAGTATCTCATTCCATAGCTTCACTTTTCTTTTTGATATTTCTATTTCTGTTTGTGTTTATGCTTATTTTCAGTGAGCATTGTTTCTCTTGAGTATGTCTTTAATGGCCTTGCCATGGGGACAGAGGTAATATTTGAAAATAAGTAATTACATTGTGATATTCTGGACATATTGCTGTAGTTTCTCTTATGTGTTCTTCCCACGTGTTCTGAAAGTTGCAAAAGGTGATTTATAATTCATCAAACTAAGTGTAAAACATCTGACTGCAAAGCCTATCAATCTGATCTCATCTCTTTCCAGCCCTTTAATTAGGGAAACCTTGCTGAAAAATGTACCCATCAGCTACTGAGAAATAGTGCATTCCTGGACCCTCAGTATAGATCTTGAGTTATCCAGGTGCCAAAATGCTGTCAGAACTGACAGATCTTAGAAAATACACCCACAGGCAGAACATTATCCATTATACCACCACTGAGCAGTGGGCAGTAAGGAAAAAATCAGCAGAGAGTGTGTCTTTATCAACTTTAATGGGCTTTTCCCATTGCTAAAAATCAGTGTATCTGGCAAGGAAGAGAACCTATCTAGCAGTTTGATTTTTCCATCCCAGAGCTGAAGGGTGCAGTCCATCTTCACTGATGTGTGATGTGGACTTGTCTCAGCACAGCACCTGGCAGCACAGTGGAATCCACAGCCCACAGAGAAGGCTGCCAGTCTGTCCTCGGTGAGTGACCATGCTTAAACAAGTGTGAAGAATGAATTACTCTGGATAGGTTGGATCTCATCTGTGCTGCAGTTGCTGAAATTTTGCTTCACACAGAGCCAAACTTATTTAAAGTTTTCTTTGGGTGCTGGCTCCTAACTGCCCCTGGAATACTACTGGCTAGAGTGTGGAATCAAGGATCTGGGCAATGGATATACTGATCAGAAAGGAGACAACAGCCAAAGGAAGCAGGGACTTGGCCAGAGCTACAGGAAATGCAGAGATCTGGGGAACAGAACAAGCTACTTTTGAGTTGTTTGACGCTCCAGGTTTACACGTAGCTTTACATCAAAGGCAAGGGGAACAGCAACTGTGTGGATTTCTCCTGGGAGGGCTATTTTGACACTTTGTTGCAGCATCTTACATGTACTGAGCTATGTAAAATGTTTCAGTTCTTCTTTGGTGCTTGTGTCTGTTGCCATTAGTTGTATGAAAGTTTTGTTAAATAACCTGTTCAAGATCATTGCAAATCTATTGTTATACTGTGGGGTTTTTTTCTAATTGATTAATGAAAACTACTGATTTCTTTATTTGTGATGTATCGTTTCTCTTGCTAAATTCCATGGAATTTCTGAGAGCGCCTTTATTTTAACATTCTATTCAGTTAAGTAACTCCTCTATCTCATTTCTATAAATGCTAGAAAAGTACTTTCACTCACAAAAGGCAATTTAGTAAGTGACCTTCATTAGAAAAGTTTATTTTTCACTGTCCTTGGTGGTCTTAAAAACAAACAGTAAGACCATCACAAGATTGCAATCATGTAAATATCAGTTCAACCCTTGTGTTTAATACAAAAAAACCCCTTGTGTTTAATTAAAAAAAAAATTGTAAAGGTTTGTTGCTATGACAAATGAAGGAGCAGTCTTTTATCCAAAACTCACTCCATAGGGAAACATACTGCCATTGGCATTGATCACTGTGCTGGTTTGGAACGGATCGGCTGAGCTGTGGCAGGCCAAATCAGTGTTCTGGAAACTCTTGTCACCTCACTGAGTGGGCATTGTTGAGAAGGGAGGTGCAGCAGTGAACATACCGGGGCTCTTTGCTCTGGCACACTGTGCAGCGTGAGCCTCCCAATCACAAGCAACCTCTGCCCTTGCCAGGCTTGATGCATGGCCCAGCACAATAAGTTCCCTGTCAGGATAAATTCTGGAGTCAGCTTTAAGAATATGATGGACCTTATGGAAAAATAAATGTTCATTGTGTGTTTTTTAATTTTTTATTTCTGCTTATCATATGGTCGTGAGAGACACAGCAATTTCTTGTGGTTGGAAGGTTTCTTTAGAAATTTGAAGCAAGTGGGAGGAAGGGATAACAAAATCTATTCTGTTCCTCTAATTCAATCTCCCTTTTTACAAGCCCAACTTGTCAAGTATGTTGTCACTGGTCTTGCAGCAAGAGGAAGACTGAAGCCTTAGAACACTTCTGGAGAATATCTACAAATCCATGTGAATAGCCTTAAACATCATAATTTGCGTGGATGCTGATCATGCTGCAGTTGGGGCAGTTCTGGTATGTTGCTCCAGATGCCACAGCAATTTTACCAGGATGCAGTATTCTTGCCTGCTGGCCCTAGACTCTGGTGGTGTTGCTGTCTGCTGTTAAATAGCTATCTTGTGCCTGTGTGAAACAAGGGATTCCTGCGTGTGCAGCTTGAGGAGGTGGTAAAGAGTTGTAAGTTTTATTATGTACTATAAAATAATAATTCCTGATGAAATGTAACTGCATTAAAAGATCAGGATTTTGACATCTTGTTTTGAGATAGTAAGTGCTTCTTTTGTGGCCTGGAGTTACTAAAGGTGTTACTATCCTAGAATCTCAATTTACCAATGCACAGTGTAAATGTGGATGGACAGTGCCTGGCTCTGGCTCTGTGTCAATCATTCCCTAAATGCCTGTTGGCACCTCAGTGACCAGCTTCTCCTTTTTATAAAAGCAAGGCTGCATGATTCTTCTAGTTTTCTAAACCATTTGCTCTCTTTAATTGAGCACTGGGAGCCATTGTGTGCGTGGTGCTGCAGGATTCTTGTGTAAGGGCATTGATAAATATGTATTATGTTGTCAAGTGTTTGTAGCTACTCTGCAGGTACTAGTGGAGGAGTGAGCTGCATACAGTTAAGAGTTGTCCTTGTGTCTCCGGGGTCAAAAAAACCAAGATGGCACAGGGAATTATGGGAAATGGAGCCAGGCTAGATGCATTCAGCATCACCTGCTATTAACCAGCTATTTATAGATCAGCTGAGGTTTTGCCAACTAGATTGTTAAATTAGAATTTACATACTGGTCTCATTGTCTTTTACAGAAAATGTCATTTGCATTAGTGTTTGGACATAAGTGCAACTTCCTATGCTCCAGATACATGAATGTGTTTGGTCACAGTCCATGGCTTGCAGTGTGTGTGTGAAACCATTCCTGATAGAATCTTGCCTTGCAAATAAATCCTCTTCTCCCTGTATCATCATTTCCCCATCTTTCTTTGCCTCTCATTTCTTGCAGAAAAGCTCACCTTTGTTTCCAAATGTCCACAACTCATCATGAGGCTGATCTCACTAGAGAGATGAGCAGCATTTCTGCATAGCAATTCCTAGTTAATCTCTGCCTCTCAGAGAGAGACTTGAATTGTTCATGGCTTGTGGGTAATTTAATAACTAGCAAACAAATAAGATGTGTGGATTATAGCAACTTAGCCCAGATGCAAAATCCCCACACCTATTTGCAGCTGTTTGAAAGAATTCTGTTATAAAGGTTTGCTTTTTTACATTTTAGCACCAGTGAAACAGCATTGAGAAGAGTTGCTACTCAGTGAAGCTGTGTTGATCACAGCAGGCTCCACACCTGGCTAAGCAGTTTCAATCTCCTGTGCGTGTGTGTGTCTGTGTGCCTTTCAAAAGGGAAGAGTAATCTACTTGCTAGATGTGTGTCTCTAGTAGTCCTTGGATGACCTTGAACAGTTATTTAACTTGTGTTTATTTGCCCATCCCTACTTGGACAGATATTGCTTCTGTGGTTTGGAGTGTGAAGGTTGAATGGATGTCTTGGATTCGTTATGGATGAAAAGTGTTACTGAAATGTAAAGTATTCATACTGTCTCTTCAGACAGCTGATCAGAGTTCAGATTCACCTTCCTGTCCTGCTGCTTCTTGCTTCAAAGCCATTTGGATACTTGGATTGTGCGGGAAGTTGGAAGGCAGTAATAGCAGGGCTGATGCAGACAGGTGTCACAGCCTTCACTCAGATTCACTTCTTAGCACTTGCAGGGCTGTTGATAAGGTGCTGTTATGCTGGTATTGTGTTATTCCTATTCTGTCTTTGGCCTGCAAAGGGTCCATCAGCATCAGTTTCTCTGACACCTCGGCAGGCTCTCTGGATACCTCATTACTCTTTTCAGGAACAGAGCATTGCAATCCCGTTACTGCGTTACTGCGGAGCTCACCTGCCTGTGCCAGCCCAGTTACTGTAAACTGAGAGCTCAGAATGAGGGTTGCAGTTTTGCTCACCAGTTACATGAAGCACGTAATACCACAACAATAATACAGTATTTCCTGAAACGATTCACCTTTTGTTTATTCTGTTTAAGACAGCAAAACCTTCTCTTCTCTAGGCCCACAGGAGAGGGTGTGGGACAGGCCAGCTGTGGACATGGATTTGGGAAACCTGGAGGTTGGTTCCTTGGTGCATCAATTCCAGTGACTTGGCTGTGCTCATTTCACCACTACCTCTTCCATTTTAACTTTAATCCTTGCTGAAGGCAGCACCTGATTGTTTCATTTTCAGATCTACCAGTCTTTTTCTGCCTTCTGCTGCTGTTCAGCAGAGATGGGGGTTGGGATGTGGTATTCTGCAAAATGTCAAGGTCTCTTCTTGGAGAACTGACAGTATAGGTGTTTTATATGTACATGGACTATCAGGATGAGACATTCCTACTCAGAAACATTGGCTGAGACAGACAGGCATTCCTCCTGCCACAGAGAGACAGGCAGGCTCACTGTTGCCAAGCCTTGAAATATTTGGCATGTTTTCTATTGCCCTAGTTTTGTGGAGTTGTACCTGAAGTTTTATAAGTATAGGAGAATTTTAGTTCTAGGTTTTTACTGAAAAAAAGAAAAAGGAAGGAATAAATAAAATACAATAAACTAACCCTCCTGCTCAGACAGAAGTGGTGTAAGAATGTGACTCAATTGCTTAAAACCATAAGACAAATGAAATAACCTTAATGTATTTCTAAACAGTTTCACAAATAAACCTTGTGGGTTTGTGGGAGTTTTTGAATTTCCTCTTAGGTTTTCAATATGTGAGCAGTCTGCAGGAGGGCTTGTTTTCTTGAGTGAAGGGATATTTGCAGCTCTCTAAGATTTCATGCATCTGCAGTGCCCCCTGCAAGCAATAATGAGCTGACCAAAACAATCAGTCTCCTGAATTAGAAGAGCCCTGCATTTTTCAAATTTCTTTGCATTCTAATTTGTGCTTTTTTTAGTTCCAGCTTTCCAGCCTTTCTTGCAAGCAGCAGCATCTCTTAATTTCAAGTGGAAGCCAAGATTTCTTGTGACAACGTGGTTCAGGATAGCGGTGTTTTGACATTTTCACAGTTATGTCATATATCATCACACCTCCCTATGAGCTGGCAACACCATTTACAGGGAGATGAACGTAATTATTCACAGAGTGGCCCTGTTAGAGTTTTGGACTCCCTGGCTGATCTAGAGGAGACCGACTGGCTCTACAGGTCTGTGTCTGTCTTTCATGGGCTCACAGCAACATGCAACTGCCTGTGCTCTTCCACGTTGGTTCCATAGGCTGGCACCAAGGCATGTGCTCCTGAAATCACCGATGAATTCACAGACCCACTCGCACCTCTGTGTCGCCTGAGCGGAGGGACACATGCAGCCATGCTCCCACAACAGAAAGCTTTCCAATAAAGCTGAAACACAGAGTTATTGTTTGTCCAACCACTGGCAAATGCACAGAGCCATTGTGTAGGTCCTGAAAGCCTGGGCGCTTTATTCTCTGCAGACTGAATGGCAGCTGCAGGTAATAATAACACAAGATTAAAAAAGCCAACATTATAGGGGCATTTATAACCCGCTGAGAGAACGAAATCCCAGCAAGGCTGAGCTGTGTCTCTAGTGATCCTGTGTTTTTACTGCTTGATAAGGAAATGATGGGCAGCTCTGGAGAAATGGCCACCACAGAGCAGATAAAGAGGAAGCAAGTTGGCTGTTCGAATGCTGCAGTAAGTAATGGAAGAGCTGTCTGCAAATCAAGTGACCAGCCTGTCCTTCCCTGTTCTGGGTGAGCTGGGGGATGTATATGTGCAAGCACACTGTTTCCTTCCCAGGCAGGCATCAGTGGGATCAGGATTGGTTTGTATAGTTTGTATAGTTGTATAGTTTGTATAGTTTGTATAGTTCAGAGCCTTGTGTTTAGAGTTCTTTGGTCATCATCCAGGCTGGTGCTTTGGTAGCTGTTAGCAGGAGAATTTACCCACTGTTAATTCTCCACTCAGGAGAATTTACGTATGAGAAAAAGACTGACTGTGGAAAAGAGGTGATGGAATTAGCTTTTTGCCTGTGGGAGCAGACACTCTTTCTGTCAACTTAAATTTAAGGAAACAATAAATATTGAGCTTCCTGAATGCAAGTTCCAGTTCTAAGTCACAGTAATGACAACTGCCTTACACAATTTGAGTTCATCTGACACCGTCTTACATGTGGAATTTTATTATTTTCAAAACAAAGAAAGCCTACTCCACAAAAACACCATCACCACCAAAACAGAAAACAACAAAATCAAAAAACCAGTGATTTTAAAGGAACAGCTCCTTGTCTTAAAAATCAAGTCTTTAATTCAGTGCTGGTTTTAACTTTTTTTTTTAACACAAATGTCTTATAAAATTCTTTGTGTATGTGTACCTACCTAAACAGCTTTGTAAGACTCACTTTCCCCATGCACACATGGAAACTCTACTTGGTAAGTCAGAGTACCAGCCTGTAGCAAGATCCTCTCAGGATATGCCCAGGCTGCAGAATAATGATGGCAGATCAAAACAGCCCTAACCATGCTAGCCTTGAGTATTTCCAGCAGGCTAACCCTGACAGTGCTGAGCCACAGGAATTTTTACCCACCTGTTCAGACAGGTCGTGCAGCTCACTGTAGCTCACTACTCAGCAGGTTTCTGAGGCAGCATCTTACACATGTGACCTTGGTCTTTGGCATTAATTATGCAATGAGTGAAATGATGGGAAGTATTTTAAAGTACAAATCATGTGTTTTACTACATGTCTGGGGCAGGTGTGATTTAATAACTGTACTTTTCCTTTCCATAAACATTCTCATCTGTTTAAGTGTCTTGCTTGGCTTGTGGCAGGCAACATGGCGTGGAAATTTCTGGGCCCTGGGTGCTGTTTCTAGTGTAGGATATTATGGGGATTCAGAAATTCAGACTGCTTCATGGATTCATTTACTTGGATTAATGAATCTGTCTCTGCCTCTATTTCTCCAAGAGTAATGTGAAGTTACTTACGTCAGAGGGATTTATGAGCTTTTTTCTATATTGGTCATTTTGCAGGGAGTGAAATTCAGCGCAGAGGGCTCTGCAGAAGGACGAAGTACTTGAGTTTATTCTCTTAGAATCTTGGCTACAGAAAATTGGCAAGTTCCTGTTTGAAGTCTCTTTAAACATGAAGTATAAGAACTCTTTGGGGTTTTTTTGTCCTCTTTCTTTCTTCCTTATTTTTTCTCTCCTTCCTTTATGTGTTTTGTTTTTATTTAAAATGTTGCCTTAAACTGCAAACTGCTCAGGTTGTGACCTGAAGGCTCCTCTGTGCTGGCACAGATTTGCAGAAGGCAGCTGAGGGCTTGCTTTGCTTCCACAGGTTGCAAGTGTGAAGTTAAGTGTATGTTAGTGGTAAGGTCTTCGTGGGAAGGGAGTGTAAAGAGGTGTTGAGTGACAGTAGAAAAGAATGGCCTGTGAAGGGGGAAGAGAGGATGTAGCTAAAACTAAATATGATGCTTGCTTTTTTCCTGAACCTTTACAGGAGAAGCATGAATGTGTTCCCAGTCCACAACCGCCTGTCTCTTCCTCCCCCACCCCCCTCTCTTTTTTTTGCTCTCGCCCTCTGGAGCTGCTGTTTTAGGTTCCAAATAGACGGTACTTTCCAAGCAGATCAATGGGCACCTAAGCATCTGCACTGGTATCTATCATGAACAGACATGCTGCACAGTGAGGAAAATTACAAGATGGGACTGGCATCATTTGTCATATAAAAAAATACAAAGCTCCCCTCCACTTGAGCAGCGTCCACAAGACAATTGAACAAAACACTTAAAAACTGTCTTTTCCAGTCTCTGAATACATTTTCAAAAGCTAACGTTAAACATTCCACTTTCAGATCCTCTGTAAAGAATGTGTTTTACACAAATGGAAGCAGGTCTCTGTCTTGACACGGATGCAGGACTATAAATCTGCACAGGAGGTGATAGGAGATAATTATTTAGAAAGCTTTTGTGGCTTATTCCAGCATCTGGTATTCTACTGGGGTGTCCTGTGAAGAGGGATAGGGACAGGATGGAGTTAGAGAAATGCTGAGCTTGTTTTTCACTTGGTAAAGGTTTTTAATCTTGAAAGAAAGATTTGGAATTTACACAGGAAGAGACACTGAGAAATCAAGATGCATCTCCCAGTGTTCACCATTTTTCCTTTGTTTGCTCAGATCTATGGTTCACGTTGTAGGGCATTTTATCTGCTGGTCTCAATTGCACTGGTTGAGCTGGGTGCCAGTGGGCAGCTACTCAGAGCAGATCCCTGTTGCCTAGGGACTGACTGTGATAGTGCCATGTTCAGGGCAACTGAGCTTGCAGCTTCCCACAGGTGCTGCCTGGATGTGCCTGTGGTTGGGCATTGTTGCGGTGTGTAATACACACCGCAACAGGGCATGTCCATCTAATCTCATAACCGAACATCTCTGTGGCCTCCCAGTCTGTTACAGCCTCTCCGTTCTGATCCATATGTTATGCCCTGTGGGAACACCCAGTACTCTCCAACCCCGACTGCAGATTCCCTACCCAGCGCTTCCCTGCTCCATGGCTTCTTGATCTCATCAAAGGGGAGTGGCACAGTGAAATGTTTAGTGTTTCTTGACTTCTGAAACATCTGTCCAAGAGGTGTGGCTCAGTCATTTGACTGTCTGGGTTCAAGTCATTAACATTTCAAATGGGCTGTTAATTCTCTGTCTGGTTGCCTGAACTTGATAGAAGATTGTCTAATTCGGGTTTGGTGAGGTCCAGCCAACCAGATATTTCTTCCGTGAGATCTAATCAGATCTTGCAGCTCCTGGGACCAGATATTTCAAGATACTTGAAGTTTGGCAAGAGTTAGACATATAATTAATTCTTTACAATCTGATACTCAAATACTGTAAATGCTCAGTCAGCAATAAGCTTCTGGAGCAGGAGAGTTCAGTGCTGAGTCAAACAGACTGATTCTGCTGAAATAATTTCAGTTTCTGGTTTGTATCTGGGTAGGGGAGGATAGTCTTCCAAAATAATATTTTTACTTTTTTTAATTTTACTTGTAGGTGCCCCTAGTCTTTGGGAGGTGTTTCACAAAAACAGGTAGAAGTCATATCTCACATCTATCTGCACACAGACCAGAGAATTCCCAGTTTTCACTTGACTCTATAATCGCTGATTTTTGCCTCTTCAGCCAGAAGGAAAGGAGAGCGACATCTACACCCATATGGGTGAGATGAATACAGCTATCACACAAATAAAATTACTGGCTGCCGAGTAGCAACAGCTTAATGAAAATGTGAAGTGTTAAACAAATAAAGCCAGTCAAGCTCATAATACTTCTGTGTGGAATTTCACTGTATCACTGAACAAAAATAGAATTAGGCATAGAAAAAAGATATCTGGAGAAGTCTCTGCTTGTCTCTGTTCTTGGTGTATGAAGCTGGAGTAGACAGGGTTGAACCATACTTTAAATGTGGACATGAGACCCTGACCCAAAGAGGTATTCTCTTTATCCAGACCAGGATAAAGCAAGACAGAAAGGAATGAGATAAAGGAACAAGATAAAGCATCAGATTTCCTCTGAAGTCTAAATGCAAATTATACAAAGGAATGGATCCCTTGAGAACTGAATTTTTGCATTTCTTTAGCATCTTCTCTTGGTGAATAATTATCATAACTGTGTGGTTGGTAAGTGGCATTACTTTTAGCTACAGAAAGGGAAACTAAGGTGGGGATTTATTTCAGCTGCTGGAAAAAGTTGGGAGGTGACTGAAGTAGAGCCTAGGACTGGCTTATGCACTCCAGGCAGTGCTCACCCTCCTGGAGTGCACAGGAAAACTGCAGGGTTTAGTAACACTGGCAAGCACCTGGTGAAATCCTCAGTATGAGAATTTAACTATCACCATTGAGGTCCCACGTCTCAGAGGCACAGTGCCATACCTGGAGTGTTTTCCGCTGTTCTTTGCACTCTACCTGAGGACTGAACTTTCCTGTGCTTCCATCTTCATGAAAGTTTCTGGAGCTAAAGACGTGCTCATTAGAACTAGTGCAGGTTAGTAATACATCCTGGCATGAGTTCTGGAAAGGCAAAATGCAGTATGTAAATCTGGGATCAGCTTGTGAAGAAGCCCTGCAGCCAAGGAGCTGCTATATTTGCCTCCAAACAAAATTACATCCTCTTTCCCTGTCTCTCCCATCTGTCTGTGTGGAGCTGTGAACAGTCAGTGAATGGGATGGGATGATCCCTAAAATTTGGGAGGACAGCTGGAGTTGCTCCTTCTGTCTCCTGTCTCTGTCTTCCTCCACCTGCTCCCTGATGGCATTTCTTCACAAATAAAGCATGTCTCAGCTAGGCTTGGTCTCAGGTTGTGTGGAGTTACTGATGTATTGAAGATTTTGTGTCTGAGTCACATGGAGCTTCAATGTACTGGGGAATTAGAAATGTTCTAGGAGTTTAAATTTTAAATGCCTTTATTTTTCTGGGTGACCTTGCGAAATTTCCTTGCACCAGACCTGTATCTTGCCATCCTGCTGCCTTTATCTAATTTGGTTTTTTGTGTATGTTACTGACATCCAGAGAAGTGTAATTTATTTGAGAAGTGGCACTTGTTATAACAAGGATCCTGCTAGTAATCCCTGCATTGAATCCCTATATACACAACATTCCAGGAATAATTAAAGTCACAAACTTCAATCTTGAGGGATGCACAGGGGAAACCTATCCTGAAATGAGGCTTGCCATATCTGACTTTTCTACTTCCAGTGCTTTTTAGCACTGTAAGATTTGCTATTTTTGTTCCAGGACTGAAGTAGATTTAAGAGGAAGTCTGACATCCTGAATTTACACATCCTAACAACAGTGTTCATCAGTCAGTCTTCTTACCATGTCCTTTCTCTACCCCTTCTCTCTATTAATTTTCCTCAATAGTCTACAGGGATCATTTGCCAGCCTGATTCAAATTCCTGCACCTCTCTGGCATCTTGTTTTATAACATCTTGCATCATGTACTTTCCATTTCTGTAATCCATTTAATCCAAGATACTGAGATGGCTTTGCAGGTATTTATTGCATTTCTTTCTTCCTCATGTAAGGAGGTAACAGGTCATTTATACAACTTAATCCAAAGTCTCTTGGCTTTTAGGGTTATTTTTTCCTTTTATTTTCCCACTGATTATTCTGGAGGCTGGTAGCAAAAGCAGGAAAGAAAGTACAGAGAAGTTGCCAATATTTGCGTCTATGGTTTCATTACCTTGTGCCTAGAGCATGGCTTGGTAGCTCAGCAGTTAAACCCCTGCAGCCAATGTCCCCCAGCAAATGTTACTGTTGCCTCTCCTTAATTTTTGGAAGTCTTGGGCTTAGGGTTTGAAATAATGAAATACTGTTGCATAAGTAAGTGGTTTTCCATTCCGTTTGGCTCTGGAATCGGATATTCACAGTTGGGTGAAGTTCATTTTAATCCTCACAAAACCAAAGCTGGATTTGTACAAGTTGTCATTGTTCTGCTTTGGAAACACTCTGTGCCCTCTGGATCCCTTTATCCCTCCCAGGGGCTAATCCACGAGCTTGCAAAACATTTGGGATGACTCTAGTTGCAGGATGGAGGGGTGTCCAGTGTTATCTCCTTTCCCTCCTGCATTGCCTTCTACCATTCAGTCCAGAAAGGCACGGTTTGGACTGTGCAGTTTCTGATGTGTACAGATGGTGGGATGTAATTACCTTCCTCTGAGATACAATCATTGCACTGGCTGTAAAGAGAGAGGGGCACAGCCTAATGGGAAGTGATTTTAAAGCAATCTTGACCAAGTCTAGTGGCACCATTTCAGAGCGCTTAAAACTCAGCCAGTCCTTCATGGCACTTGTGATATGTCCACTTCATGTGGTGAGAGGCACTGGGATTAACACTTGTTGAGGGATAAAGAAAATCCATGATAAACTGCAGCATTGGCTTTGGGCAAGTGTTGTGTGCTGCCACAGGGGAAAGGCACTGACAGAGCCCGGTCTTGATTATTATTGTTCTTGATACTGATTTGGAAAAATGCAAGGCTTTCACAGAAGCAGTAAGCTGGTAGTCATGAAATCTGCCACCTTGGGCTTCCTGTGCTACAAGAGCTGCTCCTCTGTCCACCAGCTTGATTCCTGCAGAGGCAAGAGGATTGTTCCCATTTCCCAAGCAGGTAGCTGGACAGATAGAGATGCAGTCCCCAGATCTGAGCCAGATCACTGGTGGATGCACTGTTGGTTTACTTGGGAAGTTAAGGCTTCAAAAATGTTCTGTCTTACAAGGCAAATTTGGTCAGAGGTTGTTTAATATCAAATACTATTTTCTGTTATGTTACAGAAAGACAGCTTTCGGTGTGCTCTGGTGCCTGCTGGGGTTGTGCTCAGCAGCAAGGTGAGGAGAAGGATTTCAGCAGAGCTGATGGAAGGTGGCAGTCAGCAGTTGTAGGTCATATTAAGGGGCTCTGGCAGGTCTGTTGGGATCAGCCCAGGACTAAAAAGCAAACACCATTTCACATAAGCAATTTTCTGTGTATCAGTCCTTTCCAGAAGCACAATAGCCCAAGCTGTACAGGTTAGCAAAGCTCTAAGCTGGTACCTTGGAGAGCAAGAATAACTAGTAGTGAAATGCTCTATGTCTGATTTTCATTCTTTGAGCTCTTCTGCAATGTTATTGGAAAATAAAAATTGTTTAAATAATGGAACAGACCCGATGAAATTGTGCAGTGATGCAGAAGGGGTTGAGGAAGGGTTATTCCTTTCTTTCCATTACTTTTCTCCTGACTTGCCTCCCGAATGTGGGTGGAACCTACATGTCAGGCGCTAGTGACATCAGCCTGGCCCGGTGGCTTTTCTTAATGGCAAGAATGAGATTAAATGCAATTAACATCGATTGAGCAAAAACTGCCCTTGGTTTGTGTGTGGATTAATTAACAGTCATCCTTTCAGCAACAGCTCTTTGCAGAGCCGTGTTTGTTCCTCCTAGCCCTGCTCTTTTCTAGCATGCATCCAAAATCAAAAGTACTGAGCTTGTTCCCTATTGTGATGTCTGGGGTTAACAGCTCAGCAGGGAGATGCAGCCCCCAACCAGGATGATTTTTTGTGCAGTCTGCTGACTGCAGAGCTGCTCAGTCAGTGGCAAAATATTTCCTTTTAAGCAAGGCTAATGACGGGAGCTCTCTGCGAGTCAGAACAATGATCAGAACAATTGTCTGGAGGAAATCAATGTTATAATGCATGAACAAACAGGTGAGTCTCACAACAGCTGGAGATTAGTTGTGCTGGTAAATAACTTTGTGTTCGGGTGATGCAGAGCAATAGGGAGGTGCAAAGGCAGAGCAAAGCAAGCAGTATGTAGGCTCTTGTGAGCTGAAGGAGAGGGAGGAGGAAACCAGAAAAACTGTTTCTGTTCCTAGCACTCTGTTGGGGGGATTTGTAGACCAGGAGACTTCCACGTGAAAGCACTTTCTGGGATGTTCTAACAATGCATCTGGTGAGTTTTTTGAGAAGTGCCTTTTCTGCTGTCAAGCCAACTTTGAAGACACCATCTGGGGAAGTAGCCAAGAAGTCATTGGGTGAGCTTCCCTGCTTTGCAGAACTATTAACATCAGTACAGAGAAGAGGGAAAACAAAACTCTCTTCATAGCTTTTTGAATTAATGTTTTTTGTTGCTGCCAGGCATGCTCCTGGCCCTCCTTATTCCAGTCCCAAGGACAGCAACTGTTGGACTCCTGAAGGATGAGAGAGACAGAGAGGCTTTTCTGTGCAATAACTATATGGCACAGAAGTACTGTGATCCATTAGTCAGCACAGCTGCTCCACAAAATAGCCAATACTCTGAGTGTAACAGAACAAATTGCACATAACCAAAAAATACCTACAGCATACATCAAACCAAAGTGACTCAAATGTCCCTTGCAGTGCTTTGGGGTGCTAATAGCCCTGCAACAAATGCCTCATCCTGTGTAAAGGCCTTGAACACCCATCTTAGGGTAGGTCAGGATTTTTGTATTTTGTTTGTGCCTCTTTCCACACTAACTGAGATGAAAAAGTTGTGCGGTCATGTTGCTGAGGTCTGCTGTCTGCCAACAGGTATTCTGATGTTGAGAGCTGCCTGCACACAGCAGGGAACTAGGAACTATGGAGATTAATTTCTACTTTGTCACTGACACTCCAAATGCACCAAGTCATTTATCATGGGATCTGCTTTCTGATTCTTCATTGCTACACAGTGCCCATATGTGTGAGCACTGTGATGGGACTGCTTAAAGAGATGTTAAAACAAAGGCAAGGCACATGCTGGAGGAAACTTGCAGGGTTTACCCTGTGAGACTAACGGCTGGTTAAATAAATATGTCTTGACTCGGTTGAGGCTTGGCAAACAGCATGTCTGGCAAACACTGAGAGGAGGAAGTTCTTCAGGATCTGGCTTTTCAAGGAGGGAGAGTCCTCTGCTGGCTGAGAACCTCAACAAGGCCGAGAGCTGAGGCACAGAGCTGGCCAGTAGCTCGGGGAGGTGGAGAGGATGCTGCAGATTCACCAAGCAGCCCCGAGCTTCTGCTCTGGGATGCAGGCTGAGAAAGAAGGAACAGGACAGAAGAAGAGGTGCATTAGAAAATCTTGCTGAAACTTGCTCGCCCCGGTGCTGGGTACCAAGGCCTCAGCTCTGTTAGAGGACAAGGACTCTGTTAGGCATTGACTGGACTCCTTTCTCAGCAAGGGAGAGATTTGTGAGCTCACCCCTTTCTCCTCACTCAACTGGAACCAGAACTGGAAAGCTACTGGCTTTCCCATAGGGGCAGCAAAATAGCAGGCTATGTCAGCTGGGCAGCCCATTTTGACTGCAGTTAGCTCCTGAGCAGGGTGCCACAGTGTTAGAAGAACAAGGGTTAGTGGCTCAAAGGTCCCATTTGCTGTGAGAGGCATGGAAGAAAACAAGTGCTGTATGCCCTCCATCTGGACTTGCTGTCAGGATCGAACAGATTGCCATTCCTGTTTGTGCTGGTGAGGAATTTGCCTTTTTATGGACACTGTTTTCATATGTAGAGGTGCTGGGCTGGAGCTCATCAAGACTGGAACCTAGTCTCTACCTGGATTGCATTGGCAGTGGCATTAAAAATAACCTGCCCTCCCTATGCAAGAAGGGCACTGTTCCCTCTCATCAGATTGTGGGTGTGGTGTGCTCTCCAAGGCTGCTTATCTTCTGACTTCCTTGTTCTTCTAAGACTGCAGCAGAGACCAGCTAATGCCAGCTGTGGGGCAATCATTTTATGAGGAGACATCAAAACTTTCCAGTCTGAGCCTCGACTCCATTAATTGGGAATATCCTGTCATGTGAGAACAGTGGTTGCAAACTGCCTGGACTTGTTGCATGTTCACCTTGCCTGATGCATATGAAATGGTAAGGGCATGGAGAAGAGGTAGAGCTTCTCCTTCCCTGTATGGGTTCCTGCTCGAGGTAAGTGTTTTAACAACCTGGTAGCATCTTGCAAAGAGGATTCTAGGTTGGAAGAAAGTGAAGAGATGCCAAGTCTGCATTGGCATGGTTGCAAAGGCAGGTGGGGTTAAAACATGGACAAAGAATGGGTTTAGTCTCAGAGACATGATTTCTCTCAGCCCATCAGTTCTGGGTCCAGGATCACTGTGCAAAAGATGTGCTGAGGAGGTTTAGAGATCCAGAGTGAGATGGAACCTGATGTTTTTGCACAAGGAATGTTTGTGAGCCTCCAGCTCAATGCATATCTGGTATGTGGGTAGGTTAGGCTGGAAAGAATTCATTGAGGTTAAGAACTGTGTTTTCATTTTCTCCTGAAATAAGTAAAAATATTATAGAATCATATAATGCTTTAGTCTGGAAGGGACCTTAAAGATCATCTAGTTCCACCCCCCTGCCATGGGTAGAGACACCTGTAACTAGGTGAGGTTAAAATATGAAGTTGTGATTTTGAACATGAAATTATGTACCTATGATGTTGTTTAAAAGTGTTTAAAAAAGGAAGTTTTACTGTCTTCCAGAAGGGTTAACCACTGAGTAGCCACAGAAGTGATTTTGGTTTTCTTTCTTTTCTTTTTTTTTCCTCCACAAAATGTAGCATTGGTGGACACTTTACTGAAGTGTTACAATGTGAATACAGCAATTTACTTCATTGCAAAATTGATCCTGAGTTGTTACGGCTTCATTCATTGCAATTTCTGTGAGTGCTGTTGGAGTTTTTAAAGTATATTGCTCCCTGCATAACATCTAAATCAGTAATGGTGAGAAAAATTACCTGGAAAATTAGAGTCAGTGAAGTATTATTGATGGTTCATTTGTCAGATTTCTGCATAACCTTTATCTAAATAATTTGGTGAACAATTTTCTCTTTATTCTTGAGTCCTTTGAAACTTTTCCAATTCATTGTTGTCAGAGATGGGGCTATCTTTGGAGATTCAAGGCCAGCATATCCAGTCTACAATGGCCATGTATCAGCCAGTATTAGCCTGCTGTGCAGAAGCAGCCCAAATGACATCCTCACCTTCTGACAGACAGTGCCAAGTGTGCTAGCATCATTATTTTGTGATGTTTTCCATTCTGATCCACACTGAAGAAAGCACAGCTCCTCTCCTCAGAAAGGCAAATATCTGGAGAGTAGAACTGAGCTCAAATACAGCCCTAATAAAAATGGGCAATGAGACTGTATACAGTTGAATGTTCAGTTGTCTTTCTCTAGTTGGCTTTAGCTGAGTCATCTTAACATGGATCGGTACTGTCTGCTCTGCAAAAGGAACCTGCACGTATCGAGAGCAGGGGAAAAAAGTATCCTGTTGATGGGCTTACCCTCTGTGGTTCTGCTGTTCCTGTAGCACTGACACAATGATGCCAGTGCTGCTGCAAGAGAGCTGATTGCCCATATTGTGAAGTGGGATCCAACACTGATTTCTCAGATCCTCAGAGGGAGAGGTGTTACCATGGTGTCATGTATTTTGTCATCCAGTGCTGATGGCATTTGATTTCTTTGATATTACAGATGCGATAAGATAAAAATAGGAAGAGACCACAGCAGACTTTGCAATCTCCATCCTAAACACGTTGGAAGCTTTCTGTCTTATAAAAACCCTCAGAAGTTCACAGCTAATATGCAGATACCTGCAGGGTCTGAGGAGGTACCTCTTAGCAGGTTTCTCTGGGGACAAAGCAACATGATTTTGCTTTGCATTTTAGGAGGGTTTGGGTCTCAATATGATAAAGGCTGTCAGATATGGCAGGAGTTAGGGTGGTCTCTGAGTCCTCATCTTTCTTCTTCTCACTTCTCTGGTGCTTTTATATTGATCCTGATCCACAATGAGAGAGGGGGAGGGAGTGTGTGTATGTGTGTGTGTGTTTGATGGCAGTTAATCAAAGTGCTCCTGTGTCCTGCTGAGGCAGGACTTAGTGTGGGGCTGCACTTACTCTTGTGACCTCACTGCTCCAAGGCTTGCCTGGAGCCACAGCTGTGCTCTTTCACTGTAAGGCAATGGGTTCACAGTCCTGATCATTGCAACTGACCATAAGTTCTTGATCACCAAATCAGCCGTACCTTTGGTACCATGAGCTGCTTTGCTTCCACAGTCCTCTCCCCTTGAATACTTTGTGTTTTACAGTAGGTGAAACCTGATGATTTTTCTGTGGGATTTTCACCGTGCCAGTACTACTCTTTCATTTCTGATGGCAACATTTCCAAGTCAAGAACTGCATAACTAGCTTGCTACATTTTTCTTTTGTCTCCTTTTTTCTCTAGGAGCTGTTAGTTAATTCTGGATAAACATCATCCGCCAAAGAGCAGAGAACAGGGACTACAGACGTCCTTGGAAGCCGCAGCATCCTTCTGGACAGACACTGACCGAAACCAGTGCCTTCTGCCCTGTATGACCAAGACAATACAACATGATTCCTCTTCTAACTGCCTGCATGCATCAGTGGACATTCCTGGAGTTGGGAGAATGGCCCCAGGACGGGGGGATGCTATAGTTTCTTTTCATTGTTTTGCAATGTAAAGAATTGTGTTGATGCCACATGCTTCCAGCACAGCTTGTAGCTTGGGTCTTGCCCAAACATGAGTCTGGTTCACTCAGTTCTAATTTTGGTTTTGCCAACCTACATCTGAGTTTCAAGAGCTGTTGCCTCTGTTTGTTTGTTCTGGAGAAAGGGGTCTGAGGTATTTGGAAGTAACCCTGAGTAGCTTGTTAGGATTAACTGTTCCTAGCATGCTCGCATTGGTTACTCCAGCAGGCGCGTTCCTTCCCTTCCAGGTTCCCTCCTAAACAATAAAATGTTTAATGGTCACTTGTGTGCTGTGACATACTTTCAATCCCACAAGGTTGTAAACTGCTGTTTTCTGCCTATTGCTGATGCCAACAAAAACTCCCAATGAGGGTGAGGAATAGCAGTATTTCAAGTTACAGTTTATAAATCACAAAACTTGTTCATATTGGTCCCAGGATGACAGGCGTGTTTGAAAGTACTTGATGGCAAAGTCCTGGCGGAAGGGAGCTCATGTTGGGGACTCATACTGGGAAAACCTTTGCCTGTTGGCTACAGGGCTGAAGTTATCTTTCTTTTCATGAGCTCTGGTGTGCAGTTCCTGCTGTGTCTGCCATAAATCACCATCCTTTTCACCTTTGTGCTCTATGTTGAGCCCTCTTCTTGCTGCTTGAGGAATGGAGGAAGCTGGATGCCTCTGGAATCTTATTCTCCTAGAAGTAGGTGTGGCAGAATTGTAAAAGACCTGTCAGCAAACCAGGGGAGCGGTCTAGTTTGGTACCCTGATTCCTTTTCTCTGGGTAGAGCTTCTCTGTCTGGCAGCATTACCTTTCTGTGTCCTCTCTGACTGTATCTGACAGGTTTTGAAGAATGTGAACATGGATTTTTGGAGGTTGTGTCAGAGTTTAATGCAGTGTTTATGAAAATGAATGAGGGGGGCTGAGAATTGTTTTCTGTGTTATATTCTGCTTCGTCTCTTTTCTTTAGATAGCAACTTAGTGCTTTACATCTTCATTAAAGCAACAAAATGCCTTTCCTTCTTACCGAGAGCTGATGCCACAACACTTTTCATCCTCAGAAGTGATCTTTGCTTACGCATGGCTTATCTCTGTTACCCTCAGATCTTGCAAAAGTTCCAGCTCTGCATCTTTGTGTAGGTCAAACTTGCTGTCCCCAAGTGAGGAAGAACAAGTTTTCCAAAACAAAGTAGGACAATTAGTGCCCTCAGATCTGTTGGAGCAGGAGTGGGTGGGGTTTTGCTGCTGCTGCCATGCCAGCTTTTGGATCTGCTTGGGGTAGCCACAGAACTTCTGACTCTGCAGGCAGAGATTTAGAGCACCAAGGTCTGTCCCTGACTAGGTTTGAAATTATTGTTGGTCTGAAAAGTATGCATTTTTGTCTCTTCCTCATTTTCCTCTTGCCCCTATCCAGCATTGTCTTGGCATGAGCAATTTGCATGTTATTATTTCAGCTGCCCTAAACTGGGGGGAACTGTGATTCCAGGGCTGATTATTTGGCGGCACTGGGCAATTTTCTCTGTTAGGCAACTGTAATACATTTTCATGTTTTTTTATAATGAGCTTTATTTACCAAATTGGCAATTCCTCTATTGAGAAATAACTGATTACAGCATTCAGGGAGTTGCTGTCATCTCAAGATACGCAGGTGTCTGTGGAACATAAACAGATGTGATCATTCAGACAGTGAACTCGATAGAGGGTGAGGAGGGGGAAATCAGCCATAAAATCATAAATGTAACAGCTACAGCTAATGTTGGCCAGGTGCATTGCGGCTGTTTGCAGCCCAACAAGGACAAAGTGGCACTCGAAGGCCATGCACTACTGCAGATGAGTGACTGCTTGATTGTTAGCTGAAAATACACCTCTTACCTGTCACTGCACTTCAATACTGGCTTGCCTAACTCAGTCTCCAAAAGTTTCTGAGGACAGACACTCATTTGTGGAGCAGCCTTGAAATGAGAAACTCCTCTGTCCTACTGTGTTTGGTTTGATTTTAGCTTACTCTGTGCTGAATATCTACAAACTTCTTGGTGATCATGTCCATGGGGACTGTGGTCCCGTCTGCCTTTCAGTCAGTTCCTTTCCTTTGGTGTTTCCCAGTGCCCAGGAGCAGTTTTGTTGCTGCTGTTGCCCTAATCACCAGCTCGGACACCTGAGTCTGGGGGAAAATATGATCACCAGGGATGTCAATAAGAAACTGCTGAAGATGAAGTTCAGTTGCAAAGTCTCAGCTGCTATCCAAGTAAAAACTGTGCAGGTAACAGAACTCCTTGAGTGAATGTTTTCTCTTCCCCCTCATTCTTTGCTGCTCCTGTAGTACCAAGGCCCTTGCAAAAGAGAAAGAAGCCCTGCACCTTCTCCTAGGCTCTCTCTCCTTAGGTTTCTCCTTGACTGCTTGTTGGATATTCAGAGCCATTTTTTTCTGTGCAAGATTATGACAGCAAGTGTTAGTTGTACTCCAAAGTGGCTGAGATCATTATTCCTGGAGCCTGGTGTCCAGTGTTGAATAGATGTCCTTTCCACACCACTACCACCACAGCTGGCATTAATGGACAGCTAGGACAGCAGGATAAACAAGGTCTGAATCTATTGTAGAAGCTGAATTAGAGACAGTTTCCTCCAAAGGCAACTTTGAGGTGCGATGGAGGCAGCCAGCCACACTACTGTCTGTGCTGCATGTGCTGGATAAAAAAACAGCTTTTGTGTCCAGGAATATCTGCAACCTGTTTCACCAACTAAAACCAAACCTACCCATGGCCAGGTGCAGTTTGGCCACAGTGCTTCCTTCAGCTGAGCAGTGCATGTCCGTTTTGCTTGCCTGGTTATTGCAGTTCTCTGCAAACTGGGTAATTTTGTGTACAAATGCATCCAGTGATTTGGATGCAATGTGCACAATTGTAGTAATTTCATGTGAAAATACAGCTTGCAGAGTGCCTGCTTTAAGAGTATGAATTGTTTTAAAACTTGCCAGATGAATGGAAAGAACAACTTTTTTATTCATGCATAATTTCTTAGCGTTGCAGGAAGGGAAAAGAACAAAACCAGAGAAGTTAGAGAAGATACAGGAAATAACAGAAAAGATAAAAATTTTCCAGTATGCTTCAATAGCTTTGTAAATGAAACATTCAACATGCAGCACTTTGAGATTCCAGTGTGTGAGAACATCACCAGTGCTCTAAGCACCGAATTTGTGATCTTGCATAAAAACTCAACCCGTTGCCTCCTGTTGTTAATATTTCACACTTGACTTTGCAGGATGCTTTATCTAATATCCTTTCTGCATTTAGGCAGCTACCTTCTCTGCCTTGTCCATAACAGGAGAGGCAGAAGGAGGAAGGCAGTTGCCAAGTGTGTCTGTAATCTGTGTAGGAGGGTTTTGTGTAGCTGTAGGGGGAGAGGAGTAAGTCTCATTTCCTATTTTATAGTCTGCAGAGTCCTGTGATCTCATGCTGTGTGCTCCTTTTCCAAGCAGAATTTTTCAATTTGTCTTTCAAGTTGTTGTTATTTTTTATTTGCAAACTGGTTAAAAGTGTTTGTCTGTAACTTGTTGATAAATTATTTGTGTCTGACTGCCTCGGGTGCTTCACTACCAGTCTTGTATGTGTCTCCAGACAACCTTTTTCTTCTCTCGTCTTGTGCCCCCCGCACTGGGCTGTTGCATCCAGCACTGAAGCATTATCAGCCCTTTTTTGGAACCCGTGGGAGCCTGAAGGGCTGTTCAGGGTCCTGCGATGTGTAACCACACACCTGCTCCCATTCATGTGGGTTTTTTCCTTATCCAAATTTGGGTGTGATATTCCTGAACTGATTCACCTGCCTTGTCAGCCCCATCAATCTGCTCTTGGTGTGTGTTGGATTCTCCTCACTTTCCCTGTTTTCAGTTCCTTGGGGGAGTGAAGGTTGATGTGGACTGAAGTGATTAGGCTGTATCACGTTTGAGCTGAGTAATGAAGCACCTGTGGCTTTAATGCTGCCCCTCCATCTCCCACTCTGGTGTGTAATTGTGCTGGCAGAGTGGTAGTTTTGCAGCCTGGGGCAAAGCCAGAGGAAGCAAATGGAGCAGCTGCTGGTCTCAGGAGAGCTCCCTGTCAAAAGTGTGTCTTGGGTTTAATGACACGTGTTCTTTCAGACTTTTTATAGAGGTCAGAGCATGGCAGAAAACTTTCCTCTGTTGTCTTCCTAGGGAGAGCAGTAGCACACAAACTTTTCTTTCCAAGTTGAAATCAATTGTTCCCTCAGGGCTAAGTAACAAACTGTTCCTGTAGCTGATTTCCCCTTGTGAGTGGCCTAAATTAGATGCTCTCCCTGGCTGCCCTCATTGGAATGGCTTGTGCTTTATCCAGCCATTTCACTTGTGCCATTTCCTACGAGATGTTGATAGCACTTGTCTGGTTCCTGCTGCCCTGTGTTCTGTATGGGAGCTATTGCATGGCAGGCCTGCTGTGCCAGGGAGTGTAGGAGAAGAGGCAGCAGGGACCTGGAATTTCATTTTGATTCCTACTCTGCACCCTCCTTTGTTTTCAGAAAGTGTGTTTAAAAATGATTTCTGGTATCTTTGGAGCAGGTTTGCTAATTGACATGAGTTGAAACAAAGCCCTTTGGCTCACTTGGATCTTTTTGAGGAGTTAGAATCTGTTTGCCTCCTTATGGATCCCTGAAAACTTAGTTTCAAAATGGTTTTTGAATACTGAGTTGATATTGGGGTGACAGCTGCAGGGTAAATTGTCTTCATTCCCATCTAGTGATAACATTTTTGGCAAAACTGGTGAGTGCATTTCACTATACACTTCCTACTGCATGCTCTACAGATTTTTAAAAAAGTTACCTTCAGCTTTTAAGACCAGAAAACAGTTTGGAGTCACTCAGACACTCCAGCTGTGACTTTTGTGTGTGTATCTGTGCATGAGCAGCTCTGCTGGAGTCTCTGAGTGCGCATCTTCTCCTTGCCAGTGGGGCAGAGCTTTGTGTTATTTAGTCCTTGAACTGTCTAAGTTAATCTCTCTAGTGGCCAACAGTGGAGGACATGAGTGATACTCCCTCAGGATGAAAAAAAAGATGTTATTTTTTTCCCTCCTGTGACCTCTTGAACATCCTGCCATACCCATTTTCGTGGTGGTGGAGTCCATCATCATAGGGAGTTTGATTTTTATTTTCTGTGAATGGGGAGTGGTACCGTAAGTCAGGATTAGCTAAACATAACATTAAAAATAAAGCACGGCTATTAATTTAATGGGTTCCTCGTTACAACCATCATAAAACAAGTAAACAGGAACTCTGCCAGTGCTGCCTGCAGTCCTCCTCCAAGTGGCTGAACCAAGGGAGAGATTTGAACTCTTGCCATTTGATAAAGCCATGTGTGAACATGGCATTTTAAAAATTAATTCTTTTCTTTTCCTTCAGTAGCCTTTCAACTGCTGAAGAAGCCTGGCCAGTGACTGCAATTTAGCTTTGCAGCTCTTAATGAGACAGAGGGGAAATGCCAATTCAGGACTTAGCTTAAATCATATCAGCCAAAATAAAAGATTACAAAAGGCAGAGAAATTTTCTTTGTGGACTGCCTAATTGAAGCAGCTTTTGTAGTCCCTTTTATCTTTTTTTTTTTTTTTTTTTTTTTTTTTTTTTTTTTTTTTTTTTTCCAAAGGAAAATAAGTAGATTTTGTGTTGGAATTTTCCCCCCTCTACTCTTTACCTTCCAGAGAGCTCTTGCCAACTATTGGCAACTTCCTTGGATTGGAATTTACTGGATTAAATGGATCACACTGTGGATCTGTGGTGGCCACATAGACTGGGTGTCTGCTCCCAAGTACAGTTCTGTTACTGCATCTCAGTGGGAAGTGTGCAGTGGGAAGGCACACAGAGGTGTCCAAACAGAGTGTAAGCTGAAAGCAGTAGAATTATCTGTGTGCTGGCTGTCTTAAGACTTAAATCAGGTGCTTGTGCAGTGCTGTGGGATCTTTAAGTTAAAGACATTATAAAAAGAGAAAATACTCATCCATTTGTTCAAAGACTCCATTCTAGTTATTTTTATATTGTGTCTTCTGGTATCCTGAAGTTTACATTTCCAGACAGGAGGGTGGTTTACAAAATGGAATATCCACAGTAAAGTATTTAATATCAAGCTGTGAAACCTCAGTGCCAGCTGTTGGTTCCACCCAGCCACTGGTTGGCCACATTCACCTGTGCTAGGAAAAAGGAACTTTGCTGTCTGGAGGAAAGGATTGCCATTTAGTCTGTGGCCAAACAGATAAGAGGGTTCATGCTTCAGAGTCTAAGCTGATTATCTTTGTGAAAGTACGCTTAGCCAGCAGGGTCTGACTCCTCAGCTTCTCAGAAAACAAAGCAGATGTCCTCTTCTGAGGCTGCAGGTGCTCCTGTATTGTTCACTGCTGATCCAAAGCTCAAGGAGTTTTATTTGAGGCTACTTTGAGGCAATGAATGGGATTAGATCTCTCTAGGTTGTAGGAATCCAGTGCTGAGGTGACAGTATCCAAGTGTGGCATAGGGAGAAAGAGATACATTTGCTTCTATGTGACTGATGGGGTGATGTTTCATAGTGTGGTTCTTCTGCTGCTTAAAAAACCTTCATTTAACACTGCAAGGAATTGCACAGAAAAATGAGACCCATGTGCACACCATAAATTTAAGGTGATCTATATCATTCTTCTGACTGTGAACTTGGTCACTGCCAACCAGTGTTTACCTCATGGGATTGGAGGTCCAAACTCAGCTCTCTGGAAAAAATAAACACACCCATTACAGGGAAGTTTTATTAAGTTGCACTCAAGAGAATTGTGCTCCAGATCTCCTTGCAGTCACTCCTGAGACTAGGAACTCTAACACTGCTACAGACCTTGCAGCACTCCAGAGCATGCAAATGACAACATAGTCACAGCTGTTCTCAGGAGGGCAGAATTCTGCTATTCTCAACTTGAAAGAAAATTGGATTTTAATGAAGAGTACAAGGTGAAAACTTCTGAAACTTGGAACCCTTTCACCATCCTTTGAGAACATGGACCGTGTTGCAAAAAGTATGAAAGGTGGCTCAGCCCTACTCCTGCCCACAGGAGTGAACAAGGCTCCCTGGGGAGAGGTCCTGGCTCTCTGTGCTCTCCTTGCTCCATCTGGTCCACAAGAGTTAGATCGCTTCCATCCAGCCTTAGATTTTAGGGATAAGTAATTTAAGTAACCAGTCTGCAGTATTTCTTCTTGTTGGTGTATCCCATCATAGTCTCCTGAAAGTTCTTTCCAGGTTTTTAAAGTTATATCAAATCTCTACCTGCTGACTGCAGGAGAAGCACATGCCTTCTCATGGTGTTTGTATGTCCAAAGAACCTGTGCCTGGCCCAGGGTTTTCCCTCCTGTGTTGAACCCTGGAGACTGAGTAGTTTATGGGAGTGAAGAGGAAATGCTCAGGGAAAAGAAGTGGTTGAAAATGTATCTGGGACTCATAACTTGGGAACTTAACTAATGGCCTTGGATCAGGTTTTCTAAGGATTCTCCAAGCCCTGAAAATTTGGATTTGTGAGTATGGCAGGTAAGTCTCAGAGCTATACAATGAATTAGTGGACTCTTCTCTGGACCTGTGCGTAGTGTATCAAGTAGTGTAATGGTGCCCTTAGTCCAAATTTCTTAATGCAAAGTGATCTGTGATTTTGTAGCCCCTAACTGTTAACTGAGATACTCCTGCTCTAGGAGTAGGAGAGGGACTTCTGGAGAAGCTTAAGGTATTTTCTGCCTTCCCTAAAGCAGGACATTGACTGTGGCCACATCTGTGCAAACTGAAAAGCAAACTGATCCTGCTGACTCCCTTGTTTTACTTCCCCTGACAAATAATTGAGTGGTTGCACTTTATTAGTGCTAATGACTTTCTAGTTTGTGCTGTTAGTGTACAGTTTGATATTTATATTTATTTATTTGTAACATCCAGACTTTGTACTGTCTGGATTAATCCTTGAGCTAATCTGATGCTGAGCCATTATTGTGACAGTTGAGTCACAATACAATTTGACATTCATGCTGTACCTGGTGTAGCTAATTTATGTAACTCAATTTATAAATTACATAAATAGATTACATAATTTACCACATACCTTGTACACTTCACAGTAATATTCCCAGCTTGCAATTTGAACAGTCTTTATACTGAGAATAATTTACACTGAAGACTCTTGAATAATTTTGCAATCTATTCCTGGACAGATAAGGAGTTGTGTTTGTTAAATAAACAAACTAGTTGCTAGTGTTGATTTTAACTTATTAATCAACCTGTCCCGCTTCCCAGATAATCTGTAGCCTGTCCTGGGTGGTGCTCTGCTGGCAAGGCCAGACCTCTGCAGAGGTCCATGTCTTCAGCTTCTGCCTTTCAGGATCTGCTTGCCTGGGAATGATTAATTTTTTCCTCTGTTATCCAATTGAAACTTCAGTGCAGCTGGTCCCTGCTGGAAAACCAGCTCTGCTGCCTGGAGCCTTGTCCAGGAGTTCCGAACTCCGGGTTCTCCATCGCCCACCCAAGCACATATGTGATGGGTGGTGGTATGACCACGATGAGATGGGGCTGGAGGTGAGGAGGGGGCTTTGCACTGATCTGGGAGAGCTTGTGATGCAGGTGTAGAGGACACCTCCATGAGTTGTGGCCCATGTGACAAGTCCTTGGGAAATTTCTGCCTCACCCAGCTGGTGTTAGAGTGAGACAGGTCCTAATCCAGATCTTGTGGCACCAAGGTATCAAAAGCAAGTAGTGAAAAGCATCGTGCAACCTGTTCATGGCGGCATCTCCAGGCATCTTGCAGGAAGCACCTTGGCCCCAAAGCTCTGTGCTTTCCTCCAGGAGCAGCTCCTGGTAAGCAGCCCCAGCACTGGAACCCAGAGGAGGAGGATGGTGCTGTTCATCACCCCTTGTCTGAGAGGCCTCTGGCCCCATTTGCATTGCTCCTGGTCCCTGGGGTTTTGTGAAAGGCCATGAATGTCATTGTGTGGCTGGTAGCTGGCAGGTGTAAGCCTGGGTGTCGGGGAGTGCCCAGAGGCAATGCTGCTCCTTACAGCTGTACATAGTGTTGACCTGCTGGTAATGTTTCCAGACATCCTGCTCTCCAAATCTGTCACTTCCCATCTTTTGTAGTCCAGGCTGTGGCCAAACAGCTCCCACGTGGGCAGCGGCAGAGAAGAGAGGCACTGGGGCAAGGACCTGGAAGCAGGTGCTCATGCAAACATCAGTATCACCTTTCCTTATCATGTCACTTTTCATCCTGCTACCACTGCCTGGATCCTCCACTTTCCCCAGGAGGGGCAAGTGGTGACAAAGACCATTAATTTTGCAACAGCTGCTTTGAAACCCCATCAGACCTCCAAGCTGTCACTCTGTGACTGATGCCTCTGAGCACCACAGATATCAAACCCACAAACAAAACATTTAGGAGTGTGGGGATGGAGGTTGTCTCACAGCTCTAGAAGCCACCATGGCCACCAGCCACCTCCCACTGATGCTCAACACTTTCTCCTTCCCCATGGCCCTGCTGAGAGGAGACATCCCCTCCTTGAGCTCCCTGGTCTCATGGGGACCACGGCTCTCCCTAGCTCTGCCTTTGCTCCTCCCAATCTATGTCCCAATCAAAGCCAACAAATGAGCTATTATATGCACACAGTCCCAGGACATGCATGAGCCAGACCCACACATCTCAAACCCGTGTGGGCAGACCCCGACCTGGCCAGTTCCTGTAATTATCTCCTGCAAGGCAAAACAATTATGAGTTTCTGCTCTCCTCTCCCTCTCTTCCCCCTTCCTCTTCATTGTTCTTGGCAAAAAAAGGTTAATTAAACTCAGAAAATATCCCTTTTCTTCCCCCTCCTAAGCATGAGAGTTAATTTTCTCTTTATATTTGTATTTAATTAATTCCTGCAAAGGCTCTGACTATATTTTTTGGTATAATTTCTTTCTTTGTCTCTCTCATTGTTAATCCTTGCATATTCAGTTTTTCTCCTCCCTTTTCCCCTAGATTCGAAATTCTATTACTATTTCAGAAGGCAGGGGTTTGAAGAGAAAATTGAATACCCATCCAGTCTTGATAAGAAGGAACATTTGGTACTAATGGTAATTTGTGAAGCAGATTTCCCCACACCCCGTGGTTGGTCCCCACCTTTCTCTCTATGTTTGCTGTGGTTGATGTGTGTGTGCCATAGGGGCATGGGGATGTCACAGCATTTTGCAGCCTTTGTATCCCTGGATTACTGCGTCAGGGCCGCAATGCCCTGGCAGTCGCATGCGGGGATGGGCTGACATGGTGACATGCTGTGTGTGACACCTCCCATGTACCTTCACATCCCTCAGGAGCCCACCCTGCACCCCGGCTTTGCTCTTTTTGCTCAAGGGTGAAGCCCTATTGTATTGTCCCCATGGTTTTAGGGGAAGCTGTGTTGTTTTCAGGAGAGCTTCTGTTCCCAGCTCCAGGAATATCCTCGGTGCCGGCAGGAGTGGGAGCAGCTGCCCTCAGCCTCCCTGTGCGGAGCACAAAGGGTCATTCTCGGTCTGTGGTTGTTGGGAATGCGCTAGCCTGGGTGACGCCTCCACACCGGAGTGTCGGGGCTGTGGACCCGGGGTCCTGCAGCTTCTCCATCCCAGACATGGCCCTGGGCACAACCGTGCCCCTTCTGCCCTTCCCCACCTTGTGCTCGCACCTAGTGTACTTGGTGTGGAGATGCATGGTGCTGAGGTTCGGGCATCTGCTGACGGTGGGAAAACCGGTCTGGGGATTTACGGTGACTTTTCCCCCTGCTCCGGGCTCGCTGTCACCTCCTGTCGCCTGCCCT
>VXBR01007537.1:167417-178033 GCA_013400215.1 Cisticola juncidis | reverse complement strand
TTTTTTTTTTTTTTTTGCCTGGAGACTTGGATTAATGCTAAGACAATAGTAATGCTACTGGTGAAAAAACCCTAAAAGCTATTTTGAAAGTGTGTTGGTTTTTCCCACATTTTATTTTCATTAAGTTTCATTTTCATGGGATTTTTAAAAAGTACGTAAGTAAAAACCTTATACTCTAGATTGAATTGAAGAAATTGAAATTGTTACACAGGGAAAGATATTCTACTTTTGCTGGTAGTCCAGTTTTACCAGAGTTTTCCTAATTTATGGAATCAATGTCATGCACAGATTGTAGGGACAATTTTTTTTTTTTCAAAATGAAAAAAATGCAAACCAAAAAACAAAAACAAGTCATGAAAAAATTACAAACAAATAAACCTTGCAAATGTAAATATATTTTTTCCTGGTCTATTTATTTAGCCTCTGAGAAATTCCCTTTCTTGTTTTAAAATTCATTTTGTAAGAGAAATGGGGCTGCTATTATTCCAATATAATTTTTTTTTAAAAAAGAAAATAGCAGAATATTAATCCCCTGTACATCTAAGAAATCCAAGATAATTTCAGTTCTCTTTTCCAATCCTTCAATAACAACCTCAATAACAATGTTTCATTTCCATAAAGATAATATTTCACTTACTATTTGACAGGACTGTTTTAATATACTCAACAAATTAGCAAATTTGCCCTTCACTAAGGGCAAATCATGTCTGACAGGCTTGGTGGCCTTCTACAGTGAGGTTACATCATTGGTGGATGTGTGGAGAACAAGTGATGTCATTTACCTCGATGACTGCACTTGCTCTTCCCTCATCACATTTAACACTGTCCCACACAACATCCTTGTCCAGAAATCTGGAGAGGGACTTTTTGCAAGGACATGGAATGAGTGCTCACTACATGCTTGCCTTAAAGTATTTTTCGCTGAGTTCTGTGTGTGATTTTGGAAGCCACAATACAAGAAAGGCATAAGGCTGATAGAGAATACCCAAAAGGGGCCTTTGAAGGTGGAGAAGGGTCTGAAGGAGAAGCCCTGTAAAGAGCAGCTGAGACAATTTGGTCTGTTCAGCCTGAAGAAGAGTAAACTGAGGGAAGACCTGAGTGAAGTTACAGCTTCCTTGTGAGAGGAAGAAGAGGAGCAGACACTGATCTCTTCTCTGTGGTGACCAGTGACAAGACTGAAGGGAGTGGCCTGAAGCTGTGACAGATGAAGTCTAGGGTGGATATTAAGAAAAGCTTTTTTCCCCAGTGGGTGGTTGGGCACTGGAACAGGCTCCCCAGAGAAGTGGTCACAGCCCCAAGCCTGGCAGAGTTCAAGAAGCACTTGGGCAATGCTCTCAGGCACATGGAGGAATTGTTGGGGTGTGCTGTGCAGGACGAGGAGTTAAACTCCATGATCTTGTGGATCTCTTCCAACTAAGGATAATGTATGATTCTATGATTCCATTATTCTGTGATGGGACATGGGGAAATGGTTTTAAACTGAAAGAGAACATTTTTAAGTTAGATATGAGGAAGATATTCTTTACTGTTAAAGTGGTTAGGCATCACACTTGCCCAGAGAAGCTGTGGATAATCCATCCCTGAATGTGCTCAAAGCCAGGCTGGATGGGATTTTGAGCCAAACGGTTTAGTGGAAGGTGTCCCATGTTAGGTGGGATGGTGGGGTGGAATTAGATGGTATTTAAAATCTCTTACAACTGGATGAATTCCATGACTAGGAAAGATATTTACTTTTCCCAGTGCTTTCTTATAAATGCAAATGCCTCCACAGGATGCTTATTGCATAGCAAATTTCCAGTATTTCAACTAAGAGATGGAGGAGAGGGATCTAAAGCCAAATGTAGTAAATATGAATCAGCCAGTTGTTCACCTAGCCAAAGCAGCACTGGCTCTCTCCATGTGCCTCTCACATGAGCAGTCATCCATGCCCTCAGATCCCACTGCTGCTCTCTTATAAGCTTCAGATCTGGTCTGTGTGTGCTCAAATTTAAATGCAAGCACCTGTGGAACTCCAGAAATGCTCCAGATGTGGAACTGTCAAATGATTTCAGACCCTGGAATTCACAGCCGTGCTTTGATATGACGTATCAGAAGGACTGTAAATCAGAGAGGATAACTCCTGGATAATACAGCAGTTATTCCCCTGCTCTGCCATCCTGCAAAGAGCCACAGACATAAGGCACCTGAGCCTGTACCTACTGCTACTGGAATGAAAGAAAATTTACATATGAACTTCAGGTGTTTTGCAGAACTAAGCATGAGAAGCTGTTTCTTACTGCCAGTATTTTTTAGTTAACTAGCTTCCCACCTGTTTCCTTCTTTCTTTCCTCACTTCCCTGTTTCCTTCCTTTCCTCTCTTTCTCCCTCCCTTCTTTCTATGCACAATCAGTCCATCCAGTGTATTCTTACAGAACACTCAGTACCACAAAATTTATGTGGAGGTTGCTGATATATCAGTAACGAGAACATCTTGCAGTTGAAGAATAAAACAGAGATAACTTTGGAGATGGAATTGTAACAGGGCTGCAGAGAAACTCAGCTGCTTGTAAGTCATATCTCCAAGCATATTGGAATAGGAATGGAAGGTGAATGGGACTACAACCCCCTAACTCACCCCTTCCCATTCCCACTCCTAGGAATATTGTGAATACTAAAACTTTCCCTGTTGAATTCAGAGATTTCTTTTCCAGGTTGTTCTGTGATGAAAATTCAGCTGACCTGAACTTGGATTAAAGAGGCATGCAGTTTTGATTGGAAGCCTGGAGAGTAATATTTAAATTCAACTGAGTTTTGTTTTAATTGCTGAAAAGCCCTTCCAACCCTGAACTGAAAGTGAGTGTTAGAAGTAACTAATAGAGCTTTAAGAACACACACTGAATTTTAAGTGCACTTTCCTGTCCTTTCACTTTGCTTTGGAAATATCAAATGTCTGTGCAATATATTGGAAAACAGCAATTAGGAAGGGGTATCCAAAGCACAGCAAGTAACCCAACTAGCCCAAGACCACATGAGACTTTGTAAAAAAAAAAAGTAAAATGATCAATTAAAAAAGCAGTCCAGATTTTATCTCCCCATCTCCTGCTATGAAATGATGCTACCAGAAATGATATCAGACCTTAAACATTTTCTTGAGGGTCTGCACTCTACAGCAAAGCGCATGTAAATTTTAGTTCTGGTAGAATCATAGGATAGTTTGGGTTTGAAGGATATTTTAAAGGTTATGAACTCCAACCTCGTCTAATGAATAGGGACATCTTCAACTTAACCAAGTTGCTCAAAGCTCCATTCAACCTGACTTTGAATGTTTCCAGGGATGGGGCATCTACCGCCTCTCTGGGCAACCTGTGCTAGGGATTTTTTTGTGAAAAAGTTTATTCCTTATAACTAATCCAAATTGACCCTCCTTTTATTTAAAGTCATTATCCACTACCCTATTGCAACAGGCCCTGCAAAAAAAGCTTGTCCCTACCTTTCTCATAAGTCCTGTTCAAGGAAAGTTGGTGTAAGAAATTCTTTCTCCAAGCCTTGTCTTCTTCAGGCTGAACAACCCCAATTCCCTGAGCCTGCCTTTACAGGAGAGGTGCTGGAGCTCTCTGATCACCTTCATGGGCTTGCTCTGGACTCACTCTGGCAGGTCCATGTCCTTTTTCTGCTGGGGACGCCAGAGCTGGGGGCACTACTCCACATGGAGTCTCCTCCACCTGTTTTCCCAACATTGTCCTTATTACATCTTTTAAAATGTTTCTTAGCCTCTGTGTCCATTTGAAATTATTTTTGTACCATCCAAAAAGTCGTATTTGCATAGGGAGATCTGATGGCAGGAGGGAGCAGAAGCGGAGCTGAGACGCTGCCGTGTCCTTTGCCGCGATTGGAGCGGCGCCGCTGAGCAAAGCAGGGTTTGTGATGCAACCTTTCCTATTAGGAACTGACCTTTCCTCCTGTTCACTCCCCGTGCTTTTTGGCTTTTCTGTGAGGTGTTGAAAAGGAAAGAAGGATCCTCAAATGTCTTCTCTAGCAGAGAACCAGCAACTAGCAAAGGACTCCGTGACGATGAGAAAAATCTAAAAGTCTGTAACAGCAAAGAAAACTGGCACAAGGTAAAGCAGATTTCAGAAGAAAATACAGTGTGGGAAGAATAGAAATATGATAAAGAAACACACAGGTGCACACACACACACACACACACAAAGAAACTATAAGTAGAAAAATTAAAATTTGGGGAACAAAATAAAGAGGAGGGAAACCCCCTTTTGTGAAAAAATGGCACATATATATAAGATATGTAAATAAAGTAAATTAAGATTTACAATAAAAAAACTCTTTCCCCATCCAGAAAACTGCTTACAGTTTATTGCAAAGTTACTCAGTGCATGTGCTGTCCTTTATCATGCATCTCACATGTGTCATTGAAAGTCTGCCCCAGCAGCAAAGGGATGCTGAGATTAAAGATTTGAGTCAAATAGTCCATTGTGTTTCCAGTCAAGAAATTTGCCTTATAAACCAGAACATGCCCAAACTCAGAGAGATCAGGATTCTGTCATTTGAGGAAAAAAAAAAAAACAACAAACCGCAATTCAAGAAAGTTGGCATAACAGCAGAGGTGTGACGTAGCAATATTTTATATTACAGCCTCTTTGCAGTGATTTGTGTGTATAAAGTCTAATTCAGCAGACTGTCTCAAAACCTGCCAGCTGCCCTGGTTGTGGAACATAAGATTTACCACAATGTCAGAAATACCATTTGTCAACTCATTTATCCACTTATGGACTAGAGCCAGAGTCAAATACTTCAGAATAAGATGAAATAGCTCTCACAGGAGACAGCTATATGATAATCTGCCTGAGTAATGCTCTTATCCCAGATCTTAACAGTTTCTGTTTGTGTTGAGCTTTGTATCATGAGGATTCATCTGTCTTTTCTCATCTCAGCTGTTTTCTTTACCTTAATGATTGTGTGCTATATTATTTATAGGTACATATGCCTCCTCCTTTCCTCTTTCTACATTCTTGGTCTTGAACACTTGCAGTGGAAATGTATTGCATGTTGAAATGATGTTCTGCAGGGGGAAAAGGTAAACAGTTGTGTTGGCTTTTGTCCCTTCAAAAGAAGACATTTAAGAATCTTCTGCTGACGCCCAAAATGTCATCTTTTCTCACAGTCTAAAAAATACTGTTGTGGTTTGCTGTTATGTCAGGTGTCCTGTGCCCATGGCTGGCTCCTGTAAAGGTGAGTGGGAGACGACTCCATGGTGTATTTATCCTAAGCAGTTATTTTTCATAAAGACTACTGAAATTTAATGTACCAGCTAAACTTTAAGTAGCTAAGCAACTCCACTCATGTAAAGACCTGCATCTGTGGCTGCAAGCCAAATCTAGATTCCTATGCAAACAGAAGAGAGCCTGTTTTACTGGGGGTTCATTACCTGACTGGTCAAGATGGAAGCAGAGCTGATAATGCAACAGGTAAGAATTATGATCTGAGAGAAGTTTGACAAAACACCTCGTTTGCATCACAGATAACCTTTTATTTAATTGTTTGACTGTCATTTTTTAACACTTTAGAGCAGAGTTGTGCTGCAGCATCAGTAAACAGACAAAAGCATAAGGTGAAAGTGAATAAAGGCCGAGTGAAGAGAAAAGGTGTGATGTAAACATCTGGCCATTACTGTAGGTGGGATGAAAGTCAGAGGACAGAAGGCAGTGTCCTCAGCTGAGGTGAGAGTGACACTGCTGAGACACTGAGCCCTTCACTCTTGTGTTGTCCCTGCCTTGCCCCATTGATTTCTGCATTCCCCAGCTTACCCAGCTGGGGCAATAAGAGCTCAATCTCTTTGCAAATTCTTGTGGTTTTCATCCTGGAAACAGGTGAGGATAAGCACAAGGAGAGAGATGAAGATATAACAAGGCTGGATCATGATTCCTCGTTATCTTCTACAGGCTGATATTTTTTTCTTAGCTAGCTCTGCTGTGTATGTGGTGCTACAAGAGCTACTTTTATCAACATAAACTTTACACTAATTTCCCAAGGAGCATAATGACCTGCTAATTTTAATATTAATCTCTCTCCAGTGGTGTGAAAAAAACATGTCATGGTGGAGGTTTTATTTAACCTCCTCACTATGGCTTGCTGCCACAAACTCCTCTGACATTCTCTGCAACGACAGCTGATCTCTGCTTCTCTCTTCCAAATAACTGCAGGCTTATAGAAGAAATCACAGTCTATTATTCTCCCCAAGCAGAATGTAAAGGTTGATCCATGTGCTTAAAGCTACAGAATTGCCAATTACAAGTTGTGGGGGTTTTTTAATGATAAAATTGTTTTGTTTTGTTTTTCTATAACACATTAGCACAATTCCCTTATTTGAAAGGTTTCATGATACTATTGAGCAGAGCTGAAAAAAAAGACTCAGTATTTTTAACTCGGTGTAGCTGCACACATGGGAAATATTTAAGTATAGACTTATGATATGATTAATGGTCCATCCTCATTGCCTGCTCTGGTGCCTCTCTCTACTTTGCTTCTAGTCTTAGAGCTTGTGATGCACAGCAGTACTCTCAATCTTTAGGCCACATCCCTCGTCTTTTTGTATCTCTGTTTTCTTTCTGTCCCTTTGCCTGTTACAACATCAGCAGTTAATTTTGCACGTTTTTTCAGTTGTTTAGTTATTTGGATATTTTTGTTTTGTTTGGTCTAGTTTGGTTTTTTAACTATAAGAATTAACATATTTGTAGAGAACGGAAATATTTCAGTTTGGAAATATTTCCAAGGTATTTAACTGTTAGAAATTTCACAGTATGGATACATGTATATCTCCTTACTGTACATTAGCAGGTTGATTTATGTCTTGAGTAATGGATCATATGGTTTTTATCAGTGTATTCTGGATCCTCCCAGCTTCACTGAATCCCAGGAGATGCAGTTTTTCAGGGAAAAGTGGAACAATGCAATTGGATCACAGTTACTGTAAGGTACTCTGACAAAATTCTGAAATGCAGAACTTTCAGTTATTGCATCTTTGGGAAAATGTTGTGCTCCGATGTTAAAGTTACATTGAAAAATAAACATGACCTACCCTCTGCCAAAAACCTTTTGAAAATCCAGTTTCCCATCAGTCCTTACAACCAAAAAACTTAAATACAACATTTTCAGTCACCACTGCTTGCTATGACTTTCCACAGTGAGTGGATCACCAGTTTCAGGCACTGCTCTGTAAATAACCACAGAGCCCTGATAAGAAGGACAGGCCCACAGAGCTGCACAGCAAACTCTGGAGGCAGCCAGGCTTAGCAGAGCTTCTCTGTGCATAAAGGGATCCATCTGCCCAGATTGCACACAAGCCCAGAGCAGGAGACAGTGAAGTCACAAATTCATTTGTGCATAACTCAAGATGTGCAGATTTTACAGAAAAGGTTGGGACTTTAAATCTCATTTCCACATAGTCAGGTTGGTGGATTACTTTTCCAGAAATCAGCAGGAGCTGGGAATTTATGCAGAACTTTTAGAAAGTTTGTTTTGCATATTGAATCATTTTAGACACCAATAGAGCCTGTCCATCTGGTGAACCTTATTCTCTAAAGCTGAGCAGCAAATCACATACACAGGTCTGACCAGAACCCCTCAGATCACATCTGCTTCTCAGAGCTTCCCAGGTAAAAACACAAATCATGTGCCCATTTAATCTCCACAACATTTTCTTCCCACCTCCTTTTTGTGTTTGTGTTCCATCTCCATTTCTCAGAACTTTTAGCCCTTTCTACAAATCATGCTAATATACCAAAATAATGTAATTAAAATCTTCAGGCAATGTGCAGGAAGCCTTCCCTACTCACACAGAGACTACTGCTGCTATTCACAGGAATAGGAGACTTTTTATAAGTGTATCTCTAAGATTCTTACTCATGTTAATCCTCAATAATAGAAAAAAGAGTAAAATATATTCCTTCATCAGTCATTTAAATGTCATGATCGAGTGCTTTAATAAAGAAAAGAACTGAAAAGGCTTTATATTTAGAGCAGTGTCAAAACAAGAACTTTCTTCCTCTCATTGAAATTAAGTGTGTTTTTTTTATTCTTTGAATGAACAGCCCCTGTGTTACTGTGTCATGCTGTCATTTGCATGAATGACTCTGAACCTAGGAAACTGAAATGTCTGTAAGTTAAGGATCAGCTGCTCTGACAAGACTAATGATTTCATTAATAGTACAAGTTCTGCAAGGTCATGCCTGTGACTCTGAAACCATGGAAAGATTTCAAAGAAAGATGGACATTACCAGCTGAAGCCACAGGCAGCCAGTGCACATATTGAAGCAAGTGGATAATCTGCTTGGATGGGTCCTATAGATAATTCCAGAGCTCATTATCTGCCCTGACATGAGATTTATTGTGTAGATGAGGGGACAGGCACCTCTCCCAGGAAAGTGTCTGTTTGGTAGTGGTCTGTTGGTCAAAAGGTGAGGGGCCAGTAGGAGAAATTTAAGTGTATATAATATTGCACCATAATTTTGTATTTCCAATAAAATTTAGATTGCTTGTCTTCCTTTGTTCAGCTCTCTAGTTGACAAATATAATAAGGTGGATTGTTAAAAGATCTCAGTGCAGTTTTTTTCACCAAACAGGAATTCTGTTTTCTCTGCACCAGTGTATTCTCACGTTTTAGCTCTGTCAGGGTGCAGTCCCGAGCAGAGCTGCTTTGTCAGGCCATTAATTTAAAAAAACCCTCTACAAACAATCCAAAACATAAGCTGAATATGAGTTTGTCTTTAAAATTCTCATATTTGGGATACACAAGAACACTGAGGAGTTTGTGTTATTGTGTGTAGTCAAATTCTTGTTTTATTTTTTTCTTTGTAATTTTAGAGGCACACATCAAATATTGTATAGTTTACAAAGAAAACCAAAGGTGCACTAAGTATTAGGCTAAAAGGTATGAGTAGGGTAATCAGTTCTTCTTCCATCATGGTTTTTTATTTAGCTATCTCTGCTCTGAATCCGATATGTCTGGCAAAAAAAAGTTTCTTTCAAAAAATAATCCAAATTTGAAGATACCAAAACATGATATCATTGCTAGATGTGTACTACAAACGAGGAAGATCTGATGGTGAAGAAAGATAAAAGCAACATTCATGGACATCTGTTCTGACTTCCCTGTTATATAAAATATTTTTATGACCAGCATGAAAGTACAGCAGAGAACAGAGAGAAGATTGCTTTTATTAGCTGGTATCTGTTAATCTGCTGTGCCAGTTAGAGACTGAGAGGATAACTCCCTGCAGAATTTCACAGATATTAGTCTTAGCCTACACTTTCTCTGGATGGCAAACACACAAAAGGTCAAAACAGGCTTTTTTGCATGTGGCTCCCCACCATGAAGTTGGCAGGGTTCTCTGCCCATCCTTCCAAGCTGAGCTCCTTCTCAACTGCAAGGCTTCTCTCCACTGCACTGCAGGGATCACAGGACACTGGAGATGGCCTGGCACAGCTGCCACCAGCTGGGCTGGCACCAGCTGGGCTGGCTGGGCTCTGGAGCAGAGCCCTCCACAGCTGCTCCTCAGCTCACACCGTGCCAGGGTGCCTGAGTGTGCCTGGCACTTGGGGAGCTGCAGTGCCACCCTGAATTCTTGGCAGGTCCTTGTGCCACAGCCTGCTGTCTTGGCTCTTGCTGCTGTGCCTGTTCAGAGGCCACCTCATGCCTCATTAGACCCTCTTAAGATCTTGACTCAGCAGGTGTGGCTTGGAGGAAGGGATGGAGTCATTTCTGCCAGAGTCAAATCTGACCCCAGCTTTACTGCCCTCACATTTGTGTGCTGCTGTTTGCACAATAATTGCAGAATGAAATGGGAGTGGATGACAACAGGATGGCACCAGGAAAACCCCCTGGAAATGCCTGCACCTTCTCACCATCTGCAGTTCATTAGCTTATTCATTGCAGTTAATTAACCCACAGGAACTGTGTGAATACCAGCAAAGTAATCCCTGGATGTTATTTTCTTTCTGGGAAATCTTCAGAGCTCTGGTCTGTAACTTGAAATGGTACATGTGCAGGATTCAAAAAATAATGCTCATTTTTATTTTACATAATTCAGTGGTTTTCTCTGGCCTGGACCTGCAAGTCCAGGCATCTCAGCTCTTGAAAATTACATCTGAACAAATCATGACACTTCTGGTGCCACCTTTATAATTTCATAGGGGAGCATACTTGTTGCTGACTTCACAACACTGTCAACCATTTTCTATCCTGGATTTTTTTTATCAAGAGAAACTCAGTAAATATGCACTGTCACAGTCACAGGAAATCCATGCATTTGTAAGAAATGCTGAATTTTTGGACATAAAATCATCTGAAGGATAATCAACATAAAATCTTAGCATTTTCAAAGAATTACAGAATAATTCAGGTTGGAAGGGACCACAGTGGGTCATCTGGTCTAACCTCCATGCTCAGGCAGGATCATCCTCAAGCATAAGGCTCAGAATTGTATCCAGATGGTTCTTGAATATCTCCAGAAAAGGACACCTCACAGTCTTTCTGAGCAATCTGTTCTGGGACTTGACTGGCAATGCCTGGCAATGCAGCATGGCTATCTGCTACTTTATTCAATTTTATTACCCCTGCCATA
>VXBR01007537.1:127300-166896 GCA_013400215.1 Cisticola juncidis | reverse complement strand
AGGCATCTCAGCTCTTGAAAATTACATCTGAACAAATCATGACACTTCTGGTGCCACCTTTATAATTTCATAGGGGAGCATACTTGTTGCTGACTTCACAACACTGTCAACCATTTTCTATCCTGGATTTTTTTTATCAAGAGAAACTCAGTAAATATGCACTGTCACAGTCACAGGAAATCCATGCATTTGTAAGAAATGCTGAATTTTTGGACATAAAATCATCTGAAGGATAATCAACATAAAATCTTAGCATTTTCAAAGAATTACAGAATAATTCAGGTTGGAAGGGACCACAGTGGGTCATCTGGTCTAACCTCCATGCTCAGGCAGGATCATCCTCAAGCATAAGGCTCAGAATTGTATCCAGATGGTTCTTGAATATCTCCAGAAAAGGACACCTCACAGTCTTTCTGAGCAATCTGTTCTGGGACTTGACTGGCAATGCCTGGCAATGCAGCATGGCTATCTGCTACTTTATTCAATTTTATTACCCCTGCCATATCAGTCAAGGATGACAAAGCACATAAGATCTGTGTGAATTACTAAAACTATGTGAGAGATCAGAAATGGTTGAAAAAAGCCCCATCAAAAGTGAAAAAAGCTCAGGTATCACCCATCTTAATCATGTCACTCTGGTCCTCACTTGTGATAAAACATGTATTTTTTTGGTAGTCATCTTTTCCATGAACATCTGGGTGATATGAATTTCTTGTAAAAAAAATGGCCTCAGAAAGAGTGTTGGGATGCTCAGCTTCAGTAGCCTTTTTTCCATTTGGGATGTAGTGGCAGTCTGCAGGGTTTAACACCAGAGAGAAACCAAGTTCTGCAAATTGCTTTCTCACTCCACATCCATGCTGCTGGTGGGATGGTAGGATGGAGACAAGATTCAGGAAATGGTAAAAGCCCTGAATTAAGATAAGTTTAATAATTTAAATAAGCTAATATAAAAAATTATTATTATTATTATAGTTGTTGTTGATATGGTGACTGATACTGTTTATTATTATTATTATTATTATTATTATTATTATTATTATTATTATCATTATTATTGTTATTATTAATGAGAAAAGGACAGAGACTAATAAAACCCAAGAAAATCAAGTGATGCACAATGAAACTGCTGACTGCCCACTGACCAACACCCAGCCCATCCCTGGGCAGTGATCAGCAGCTCCAGGCCAATCTCCCCCAGTGCCACTGACCATGACACTCTGTGCTGTGGAATATCCCTTTGGCCAGTTTGGGTCTCCTGTCCTGGCCATCCTCCCTTCTGGTTTCATGTGCACCTGCTCACTGGCAGGACAAGACACTGAAATCCTTGACTCAGGGTAAGAACTGCTCAGCACCAACCAAGACATCATGATTTTGTCAACATTGTTCTCTTACTCAGTCTGAAACACAGCACTGCACCAGCTGTTAGGAAGAAGATGAACTCTATCCCAGCAGAAGGCAGAACAAAAACTCCGCATTAGCAAACTTGTCCTTCTTGCAGGCTCTCTTTTCAGCAGCAGTTGTAGACATGACCTCATTCTAGTCCTTTTGGTGTTCACAACATCAGAGATGGCTTTGCCTATGCTGTTTAAATGCTTGCACTCTATGGAATTATACTTGACGACCAGATCAAGCACTGCAGAGCAGGCACAACTCACAGCTGGGGGCTGCCTCTACAGTGAAATTGCTCTATCTTCACCCCTTAATTCTCAGAACAATCCCCTAGGCCCCCATGGTTCTAAGACACTATTTCCAGCTTTTTGTCCTGGACTGTGGCATGAGAACATATAACCATTCCAAAGGATCTGCTGGGGTAGTGTTAGATGGTGTTCAGTACTCTAAGTTCCCAGTCTCATCCTTAGGACAGGTTTCTTTGGAATCATCTAGACCACACAAGTGTGTTTTGTTTCAGAGGGATTTTGTTGATTCACTCTAAAGGTGAGCCTACCAGCAGCTGATGCTCGAGAAAACAGAAACTGGCACTGACAATGGTTATGTGACAGTGAAACTCAAAATCCCTGGCACAGCAGAGCCCATCACTGATCACATCACCAGTGGAGAGCTTGCATAGCAACTTCCCTCTGTTGCCTGAGGCCAACTGTTTCATTTCTTGTCTTGTTTGGGTGTCAGTGGGTATAAAAAGAATTGAGTTAACAGAGGAAGTGTGCAAGTCACTGGCCTGCAGATTTACAGGGGTGATTATCTCAAGCCATGGCCTTGCTGTCATATCAAGCCCAAAGTTTGAAACAAAGGTTTAATACAAATGGAAAATCCCATAAAATATGGTCTTATGCCACATAAACTGTAAGGTGAAGAAGGACTAAAGGTCAAAAAAATCTTGACTAAAGTCCTTTCTTTTTGAAGAGAAATCTCAAATAAGGACTTCCAGATCTGTGTTTTAAACAGTCTTAGTGACATTCAAGGACAGGGACTCTTGGGGGAAATGAGCAGATTGAGAAAGCAGTGGTGTGGATGGACAAAGCAGTGGTGTGGATGGACAAAGCAGTGGTGTGGGTGGACAAAGCAGTGGTGTGGATGGACACAGCACTGGTGTGGATGGACACAGCACTGGTGTGGATGGACACAGCACTGGTGTGGGTGGACAAAGCAGTGGTGTGGATGGACACAGCAGTGGTGTGGATGGACTAAGCACTGGTGTGGCTGGACACAGCAGTGGTGTGGATGGCCACAGCAGTGGTGTGGCTGGACACAGCAGTGGTGTGGATGGACAAAGCACTGGTGTGGATGGGCACTACCACAGACACAGAAAAGCAGAGCTGTGTCCTGGCTCGGAGTGTGCACATCGTGTGACACAGGTATTGACTCTGATTCAGTGACCTGCAAATTCCAGCCCTACAGAGAGTTTTAATTTATCATCCAACAGTAACCAAAGTGTGCAGCTTCTCCTTTAGGAGTTTTGAACTACTGGCTAATCAACTTAATTTTTCAAAATGTGTGCCAAATTTCCTATTTCAATTTGTGTGGCTGAAGCTTGTAGTCATTAATTCTTGTTAGGCTTTTCTCGACTAGATGAGAGAGTTCTATTTTCTCCTCATTAACACAAACATTTTGTAATTAATTGATCTCTCAGTTGTCTTTTGAAAAGCAGAGCAGATTCAGTTCTTCGGGTCTCTCACAGGAAGGCATGCACTTCAGTCCCCTAATTATTCTTGTAACAACTTTTTGTATCTGTTCCAGTTTTCCCCAGTCTATCACATCAGGATACAGATCTCCTCTCTTGATGTTTCCTGTGATGTGCACAAAATTAAAAAAAAATAATTTAGTCAATAAAATTTAAAAGGTTATTCTGCTCCTCTTTCAATACTAGCTAGTACAAATTCATATGAATGTCTATTACCTATGGCACCCAATTTGAAGTTTCCACTGGTTAGAGGAAATTTCATTTTGCATGAAAATGTCAGAATCAGTGACTTTTCAGGACATAATTCTACCTTCCTGTGCTCTGGCTTTTATTCCTCTTCCTAGGCTGGCATTTGGATGTAGTGAGATTTCTTTTTGTCCATTTGGATGGTGTAGGTAAGCCAGAGATATAAATTGTTCCAGGTGACAGCTTCAGCCTCCCAGTTCTGTATCATTCACGCAAGCTTTAGGGCACCTGGAACCTATACTGTCATTTTTAAAAAAAACATTTAACTGAAAGTGGAATTATGCTGGAGTGAGTGGGAAGGGCAAGGCAATATCTTTCCCTCTTCTGCTTCATTAGAGTGTGAATATCTATGCATGACTGAGAGCTAGGAAGGACTGAAACATGGTCAATCTCAGAAAATCTCATACTTGTCCTCATTTAATACTGATATCCCTTCAGGATTCTTCCCTTCTGCCTCTCTCCCTTTCTCCAAACTTTCACCGTGTCTTGCAAATATCTAATTATTGGCAAGGAAATAAAGCACTGGGTAGGGCACAGGCAATAAATCCCTACGTTTCACAGGAAAAGGAAAAAAATCTCATCATGGAACCAGGACTTTTTTACTTTTTTTAATTTTTTTTTTTTTTTTTTTACTATAGAATAGGAATAAAAAATACTTGACAGATTCAGGTCTTCTAGTGACAGAAGAAAGGGGTTCATTAGGTAGGCTATAAGGCACTACTGGGATGCATCTCTATGAGAATAAGTGAATTAAAACAATTATTTTCTTTGATTCTCTGCAAAATCCATAACCAAATAAATCAGTAAAATGCAAAGGTAATTTATTTAATTTTAATGTCTTTATATTTTCATGGAAAACTCCTGGAGTATGATGCCTTTTTCTGATGTCACATGTATATTCTAATGGCATTTTAGGTTTTACTGCAGTGCAGCATGAAATTTTTTGCCTACGTGTGCTCAGCAACAAATACAAAACAGGCCAGATCTGCAATAAAAACACTCTCCCAGCCACATTTGACTCTTGTATTTACAGAAGAATTTCATTCAAATCAAGCAGGCTCACAAGACTGAATCTAATTTTCTTATATCACTTGGAGAATATAATGCTCCAGTGCCTACATTTTGAGGAAAACAAATTTCAAAGATTTTCTAGCACAGATCAACCCACATATTTAAATGGTACAATTGAATAATGGAATAGTTAACAGTTCAGATGTAAATGAGTTTGCAATAAGCTTTGCAGAGGGTAGGCTCACACAAGTACATTCACAAATACAAATTATTTCCTGTGTTGACCAAACTTTGCTTCCATAGATTTATGGTAAATCCTGAATGTTTCTCTAGGGCTCTTTGATTTCAAGAGAGAGGAAATAAATAGAGAAATAAAATCTCTTTAGCACTCCTGTTTCCTCTCAGCATGTAGCTCCAAATATTTTGTTTGTGTGTTTTATGACAGTAGTTACTTGTGTCACTGACAAACTGCAGCTGAACATAGAGCACCAAAAGCTGAATAATTCTGTCTGAAAGAGCTCCTGGCCTCACCAGTTTGAAGTAGGCAGTAAGGTACAAATAATTAACCTTGGTTATGTAATATTCTTAGGAAGTTGGGTTATAACAACATTGCCGTGATGATGTGGAAGTCAGCAACATAACATGAAGAGCTGACACGAAAAAGAGCTGACAGATTAATAATTTAACCTTTTTCCACCTGTAGTGGCTGGTATAATGAAAGACACATCTTTCTGCCAGCCTTGTCTAACTTATATGCACCTCTAGATGAAAGAACAGCAAAATCAATAAATACTTCCCAGTGAATTTGCTCCATTATTGGAAAATCTCTTATTGCCAGGTTTCCATCCTTGTTTCATATTGGAGAACTGCTCTTTCTTTCACTCATTCCATAAAAGCTATAGGATGCTTTTATGAGGTTTAAATGACTGCAGGTGAGAAGCATTAATGGTTCAAAAGTTGCTCACAATTGTAGATGGGACAACTTGTCCAGAATTTCACAACCCAGCTAACAATCTCCTTGGAAGCATATCTGGTAATGTTTAATGGTGGTGTGTTTTTTTAGGATTGCCTTTCATTTCTTCTAAAGTTTTCTACTCACAGAAAAGGTTTTGTTGTTATTTTAAACAGTAGTTGGATTTTTTTTTCGTCTAGAAGACGAAGAAAGAAAAAAAAAATGGAAGCAAAAGGAATGCTAATCTATTTCTGATTCCCATTTCCTATTGTATTTGTTGTATATATGAGAGAACTGAAGCTGTTGACTTTCACTTACAAAATAGGTCAAGAAGAGATTTTTTTTTTCCTGTTTTGGATCTTGAAACAGAGCTAAAAACCAGTTTTTCATTAAATCCTTGGTTTTACTGCACGCTTCCTGTGTGACTGTGGAAAGCTGCTGAAGGGTGCAGGAGGTGAATGAGTAATGACAGATTTGAATCATGTCAGTGTCAGAGAGGGTGACCTCCATCTTCATGAGAGGTGCCACCAGGTCCTTGACCTTTGCAGAGCTTAGTGGGTGAATGATCATGATCCTGCAAAGGAGCTGTAAAGAAAAGTAGTCTGTACCTGAAGAAAAGTGCTCATTTCCCAGATCAGGACAAGTTAGGAATATCTGCTTAGCTCTGCCAGGAAATATTGCTCACTTTCTCTGTGAGTGAAACACAGGAACGCTTTTTGGTGCTAAATCAATTAGACCATGGTCAAGGCACAAGTTTTCCAGAAATAATAACAGCCATCAGCAGGGAACAACTAGGTCTGCAGAATAAATATCACAGATAAATCCGTGTTACAGCTTTCAGGTACTGCAAGGTCCTTGAAAGACTCAGAAGTGGCTAATTACTGATGGTAATTGCAATACTCCTTCTTCTAGATTGAGTTCTTATCATGGTGGACACTGCTTTTATCATCAGTGGTAGCTAAGAAATCTCTGCTGATTCCAGCTTGCTTGTCTGTCTATTTCTTTTCTGAGCACTGTGTCACAATATTTGACCATGATGTCAGCAGAAGATTGGAGGGTTGATTCAAATAATTAATGTTTTACTTGAGCCACAATGACCATAGCAACATAAGTATCCTTCAAAACATCCAGGATGTTTTGATTTTGGATAGTATCAAAAAGTGCAAGGAAAATAATCATGTCTTTTATAGAGAGGTGATTATATCTAAAAGAATGCAAGAGCTTGTGGAAAGACTCTGACATTTCAAAAAGAAATTGTTTTCTGGTTTTGAGAGAATACGTTCTGCTGTATAGAAGTAGATATCATGCCCTTCCTCTTCATTATACAGAAAGTCTATTTATGTTTAATTCACCCATTCAAAAATTCTAGTGAAGGTTGAAAGCAATTATTTAGGGGCATTTATTCATAGTCCATTTCCCCTTACAAACTTTGTGGAACTTTTCCAAATAAAAAAATGTCTACAGTAAATACTTATTCACAGGCAGTCTGAAAGCAAGAATAACAGGTGGGAAAAAGTTCAGTGGAAATCATCCAACATTCTCATCTGAAATGCTTGTGTGCTTGATTATTTCTTGCTTACCACCTACCTTCATGGTTAATCTTCTCTTTTTAGAAAAGAATGGAGAAGAATTTCCTAGAAAGGAAAAAGCATAGAAGATAATGCCCTCAAGAACAGGAACACATGTTGCCTTCTCTAATTTTTTGACTGTCATAGTGAGAGATTTGTTATAGAACAGCAATAACTTTTCTAAAAACTTGAAAATTAAAAAAGAGACAGTAAACACAGGTAGCACAGGTAGAGTCTTAATATTTAGATTAGATACTTTTCTCTATATATTAACAATGAATCAAAAAGAAAAGAAGTGGGAAAGCTGGCAAGGCTCTTTAGAGATAAGGGCAGCAGCTGGTTCACAACACTGAATCCAAGTCATGGAGCACAACTTTCTCTGATGGACTATGTTTGTGGAAGGAAAGCTTCTTCTGAGCTGAGCAAAAGAGGAAGACATTTTTTGAAATTAACTGCAGCAACCCTTAAGACAGAGAATGATAAGCTTTAAAGCACATGGGCATCAATAGAAAAACATCATCTTGGCAATCCCTGGAGTGAAATTGCCCTCCTACTGTCCCCCTTGGTAACAGGACTGATGGGATGGGATCCCTCCCTGCTGGCCACAGCCTGGGCTGGAGCAGGAGCCCTGGCCACCCACACCAGTGAGTGTCACCCACAGCAATCACAGGCAAAGGGGGAACAGATGCTGTGCACAGAACAGCCTGGATGATTTCATGTGTTCACTCAGGCAGCCTACAAACCACACAACACTACTCATCCCTTTAGAGCAAATATAAAACCGAAAGGAAAAAAGTCCCAGAATTTTCAAAGTGTACTAGGATGAAGAAGAGAGCTGTCACAGGCCATGACTGCACATTCACAGGTGTGATTTTGTGAAAAGAGTCTTCTTCCTTTTTCTGTATCACTGCTTAATTGCTTTTACCTCCTGCTGTTATCTCCCTCTTTCAGACCATAAAAGCATAAGAACAGAACTATTAGTTAAGGATCTTGCAGACTGAAACTATTTTTATCTGAGGGCATATCCTGAGACTGTCATGGTTTTTCATTTAGGAATATTTAGATACATCTCTAACAACATTTGGAAAATTCTCTTTGTTTATTTTCTACCTGAGCACCTTTAATTTAGTTTGGAGTTAAAATAGAGAAGATTTAAAGATTTTTTCCCTTGATTGAGCCATTCAAAAGATATTCTCCATTCTGCTACACTTATTTTCTAATGCAAACTTCACAGTTCAATTTTCAGGAGTTTTTGGTTGACTTCAGAACCTGAAAAACTTGTTTTGCTTGAATAACACAACTTCTTACAGGTGTACTGGAAGTGGGACTGCAAACAGTCTTTCCCTAGGCTACTTTTCTCTCTAAATATGCTGCTCTTGTCATCTCTCTGCTTAGTCTAAAGCCAGACTCTGTATATATTTTGTTCTGGAGAAAGGACATATTTAGATTCATTTTTGGTACTGAAAAACAAGCAAAAATTTTAGTTAATAAGTTAAACTATTGTGGGATAACATGACGGAAAATGGTTCTGGAAATTCAGAATAAAAAGCTTCTTTTTGTCACAGCTAGTGAGAAAATCATCAGTACAGTGGGACAATCATTTCTCACAACTTCATTGTTGTTTGATACAGAGCAGCTTGAAGAAAGATAACTTTATCTGATACACAACATTTTGAAGATTGGTTTATCTAAATTTTATTTAAATTGCTTGTTCCTCCAGCCAAAGAAAACAGACCTGTCTGGGTTAGAAAGGAGGGTGAAATTTTTGCCTAGTATATCCATGTTCCCTAAAGTCATCAAAGAGTTGTTTAATTTAGCCTGTTGCTATCTTTCACAGTGTGAAACTCTGGAGGGGTGGTTACAGAATCTTGTAAATGAAAAAGTGCTAAGAAGAAAGTCAGCAGAACACAACTCCTGCAAGGACTCCTGTTCTTGCATCCCCAGGACTTCATAACAAAACTGTCTGCTCAGGTGATGAAAGCTGACTCATTTTTCTACCAACACCACTGTTTTCCCATTAGATGTACAGGGAAAAGTTGATTTTTGGGAATCTTCTAAAAAGTCCTGTAACATTTCAAGGTTAGAAGTGGATGAAAGCTGACAAAAATTGATCATTAAGATGAGTCAAAGTCAATGAAGAATCAAAAGTGGAAATAAAGAAATCCCAAAGTGACAGGGTTTCCTCAAAGTCATGGAAATCACTACTGGCAGCACTAGTCTCCTAATCCTTCTTAATACTTTCTCCACTTTGAATGAATCAATTTTGTATTTGCTTTCAATTCTTGCCTACTGGCTGTATTATTAATTTATTACATTTATCTATTATTTATAGATATTAATTATTGATAATAACTAATTTATTAATTGTGTTTTCTCTGTAAAAAACAGCAGTAGGTCAACATTCAACTTAAACACACAACAAAAAACACTTGTGAATGGAATAGGAAGCCCAAAGAAATGAATGTTAGGGAGAAACTCTTAAAAGGTAATAAGTGTTTAATAACAAACTGCATGAATTGTTTATTTGCAACAGAATTCACTCACACAGCAATTCCTTTGATTAAATTTTTACTTTGGTTGGGTCCACATAGCAGTCCCTGTGTTTTTCATGTAGTAATCTAACACAGCTCAAAGGTCCAATTCTGCAGTGAGCTGCTCATGAACAATTTATTAATCACTTACTTTGCAAGATCATACATACTCTATTGAGAAATAAATATATATATGTTTCCTAGTTTATTAGTCATAAAATGCTCTCCCACTTGTATTTCAGATGCTTTACATCACAAGGCATACTGATAATTACATTTTTTTCAGAATTTCATTTTTGCTTCAGTTGTATGCAACCTTCAGATTCATTCCTTAAATTCTTGAGTCCTGCCACTATTACCCATGTACCAGCCCCAGGCACCTACAGAGTGGTTTAATGTTAATTTAGTGCTCCCTGAAAGGTTTTTCCCTGGCAGCCTGAAAAAACAAACTCTTCTTCTATTCATATGGCTAAGTATGGCATGGAAGGAATGCTACAATCTTCCTGAACTGTCCAGCAAGAGATGAGAGGATAAATCCTTCATTTTCAGTGTCTTTTCCTAAATATTTTGGTGACGCTTCCAGAGTCCACTATCTGATGTGAAAGTGGTTTGTGTTGTGGTCACTGAGAGGAAAGTCAACCTCAGCAGTTATTTCAGTCCTAAATGGTTTTCATTCTCCACCAGTATGGACTGAATTGGATCAACAGACCTCCTTTTGTTCTTGCACTGAGGGTAAATGTTGTAAGTAAAGTAGATAAGGTATGATACTCTCAGGGTTTGCTTCTGTGAGAGGTGAATCAAATTAGCCCATTTTAGCAATTTATTTGAGCACCAGAATGTTTTGTATGCTTGGGTATTTAGAAGCCAGCAGAACTGAAGACCATATACCAATAACATTCTCATTTATTCCCTTTCTGTAGGCAACCCTTCAAACAAGATGAAAGGTTCTATTCAATCTCAGGGCATGTGCACAGATATCCTCTCTCCTTTTCCCTCTTCCTCCCCAGTGACTTAATTTACTTTTTAAACCAGAACAAACTGCAAACCAGAGAGGGCTGTCAATACTTTGAAAAGGAGGTGAACAAAGAAAGGAGACTCATCAAGGCAGCCTCAAGCAACCTGTAATGGGAGATCTGAACAACAGAAAGGACATGGTTAGATGGGACTTCGGTCTTTGAAACTGTGACCCCATGACATTCCTGTGCCTCTCAACCCTGTGCATTTCCTCTTGAATCCCTGCATGTATTCCTTTAATATCTCTTACACTTTTCTCTAAAAAAATACACTACAACTTTTTTTTTAGTACCACCCCAAGAGCAATCAACCATGCCTGAAATTTAATGCAGCATTTTGTTAAGTTTACAAATGGAATAGTGATTATGTGGAGCCAAATGCTGTGGGCAGGGCTGGTTTGCCCCTTTCAGATATTAGTTGAGAGTGTTTCCCTCCCATGCTGATGTGTTGTGTTGCAACTTCAGGCTTGATTGTGATAAGTATTTAAAGGCACATTACTGGAAAGTATTAGTGGAGGCATTTCAACCCTATAGACAAGTGGGGAAATTTAAACATGTTATTGGTGGATAGTTTCCCCCTATAAATGCACCAACCTTCCAAGTCTCTGGGCTTCTTTAGAGTGCATGCCCTGGTAAGCCTAATTAACATTTAATTCTAGAAAAAGAATACCTTGCTGCCACTTCCCACCCCAACCAGACCCCAGCTGTCAAGGAGGCTGCATATGGAGGCCCTGTAGAGAGACCTGGAAAAATCTGACTGATGGGCAATCACCACCCATATGAAATTAAACAAAAACAACTCGTGGATTCTGCACCTGGGTCAACCCTGGATGTGTGGATAGACTGGGGAATGAGACTCTAGAGGGCAATAGAACAGAAAGGGTCCTGGTCAATGGCCAGCAGTGCCTGGCAGCCAGGAGGGCCAGCCCTGTCCTGGGGGGCATCAGGGACAGCATCAGCAGCTGGGCAAGGGAGGGGATTGTCCTGCAATGAGGTGGCTTGACCTTGAGTTTTGGGGGCAGTTTTGTATCACCGTGGACATGGAAGGAACCACACAAGCACACGCTGGTGAGCAAAGCAGGAAGAAAAAGGGACGAGTTTATTTAGAGAACTTAGTTTTATAGATTCCCTATCTGGCCTGTGGATTGGAGGATGGAATTCCACCTCTCAACTCACATTGGTCAAGCCAACTGTCAATCATCTCTCTCCTCCCACCTGGAAATATGTAAACAATGAAACAGTTAGCAAAACATGGCCAGTGTTTACAGTAGAAAGTGTGATAAGGTAACTTTTCTGACTCCAATATGAAGAACTTAACAGAAGTCTTAAAAAGTCTTCAAAACCAGGGTAACAGTTTTGGGCACCACAATTTAAAAAAGATATAAAGCTTATTATTATTATTATAGAACATCCAAAGGAGGGCAACAAAGTGCCATGAGGGGAAGATGTATGAGGAGAGGCTGAAGTTACTTGGTCTGTTCAGCCTGGAGAGGAGGAGGCTGAGGGGAGACCTCACTGGAGTTGCAGCTTCCTCGTGAGGGGAAGAGGAGGGGCAGGCACTCATCTCTTCTCTCTGATAACAAGTGACAGGACCCTAGGGAGTGACCTGAAGTTGAGTGGGGGGAAGCTTAGTTTGCATATTAGGAGAAGATTCCATACCCAGAGGGTGGTTGGGCACTGGAACAGGATCCCCAGGGAAGTGGTCACAGCCCCGAGCCTGACAGAGTTCAAGAAGCACTTGGACAGTGCTCTTGGGCACATGGTGGGATTGTTGGAATGTCTCGTGCAGGGCCAGGAGTGTTCTATTTTCTGTATTCCATTCTATATTCTGTAACTCTTGCTCTTGAGAAGCCCTGCTCAAAAGGCAGCAGACAGCACAGCACAGTCTCCACTCTGCCAGGTGCTGCAGGGCCAGCCACAGCGCTGTGAATCTTGACACAGGGGAAGAGGTGGGCTGGCAGTACCTGCAGGAGAGAGGTGCTGGCAGTACCTGCAGGAGAGAGGTGGGCTGGCAATACCTGCAGGAGAGAGGTGCTGGCAAGCCTACAGATGGTTCAGAGGTTGAAGCGGAGACTGAAACAGAAAAGTCAAAGTGGCAGATCTTAATTGAACTTGCTCATGATCTATACTGGAGTTTTCCCATGGTGAACCATCCAGCTCCTCTCCACATGCATCCTGCACTCCTTCTTTGCATGCTCTGTTTAGCAATGAAGTCACTGACCTTTTCATTGTCCTCATCCTGCTTCCAAGTATTGAATGTTGGTGCTTTCATCTCCCAAATGCTGGCAGTCCTCTTCTTCTTATTAACTATTCTGGGTTCATAGACATTTTAGAAGTCCACTTCTGGAGGCAAGGAAGCAGTGAAAGAGAATAAAAGGTATCAGAATACACTATTAGGAGATTACAGTGAAAAACAAAAATTAAGTAGGAACGTAGATTTTGACCCAGGAAAGAATCACATGGGAAATATTCTTCCTCAGGGGGGCCCAGGCTCATCCATGCTACTGGATAATGGTTTCCTGACGTATAATGATTTATTCTCCAAAATTTACACCATCTTGGGATTCCTCGTGGTCTCATGCTTTATCTCCTGAAGACATTGCACCCAAGAACAGCTTCAGAAGTTGCCAGGTTGTATTGGTTTTTTCCTGATTTCTAGCTTTGAATTTATCTATAGGGAGACATAAAAATCAGAGAGTGTATTTTTCATCTATTTTAAAGGAGACATTAAGGAGAAAAGCAAAAATTAGAATATAAAATCGCTGTGATGTGAGAGAAAAAAAGAGAGAATACATATAAAAAAAGCAAAAAAGCTCTAAACATGCTCTAGAGCTGTCATGCAAAATAAAAAACAAAAGCGTTTCCATTATGTAAGCTAGATCAGAAAACATTGCCAATGTTTGTTTTCTCATTCCTTTTTCACCAGGAGGTGGGGCTGTTAAGCACTGGATTTATGCAGTGATGCACTGAAAAACTGTGGATAAAATGAAAACCGTCTTTCTCCTCCTTTACCCCCTGGAACTCATTGTGAAAATGTGAATGAAAAGCATGAACTTTATAGATATTTTAAACATTGATTTCATATTCTGATTCAAAAACTGAAATAACTTCAAAACCATTCAAACTATTTTGCAATGGTTTAAATAAACTGCCTCTAGAAGTGAATTAAGTACCAATAGCTAATTAAAACATTAACTTGGGAGACTGGAAAACTCAGGAGGTTTGTAATTATTACTATTCCCAAGTCCCTACTGAGTCTATTTCTAGGATATCTCTGCAATTCAGTTACAAGGACTAAGTCACAAAAAGACATCACAGGACATTGCAATGCAGCTAATTGCATAATAAAAAGATAAACACATTTGAGGTCACTTGATTCTAATTCTGACAAACTGCCACAGGGGATGAAAGCAGCTTTTCTAAAGTAAAGAGCCTGAGCAGAGGAAAGTGCTTTTTTTGGTGCTTCTGTGGTCCCTGCTTCATCACAACAGAGGGAGAGGTTGCAGACCCCCCTGGGATGGGAAGATGCAGACAAAGGAAGAAAAAATGACACAGCAGGGAAGCAGAGCAGGCCTGAGCCCTCACCTCATGCCCCAGCCACTGAGCCAAGATGCCTTAATGACAGTTCCACTTCCCCTCTTCATTATCACAAAGGATGTGTAAGTGTTGAAGATGCTCTTCCTCACAAGAGATGTGTGAAGGGCATGTGGTCACTGGACAGATTTGCAGCTAGGAGAATTTAAAGGGATTCTTTCCCCCATCATGCTGTGTTGCAAGCTCTCACATAATGTATCAGGAAATTTTATTATCACACTGTGCAGATCTGCTTCTGCACCTGCAAAGACAAAACCTGATGGACATCTCCAGAGATTATCTGCCCTTTTCCTGTCCTCCACCTTCTAGGGGAAGGCGTCCCTGCACATGGAACCAAGGTTGGATTAGATGAACTCCCATCCAACCTAAACCATTATGTAATTCTAGGACTCAAAAATACCCTGGATAGAGCCCACCCCGAAACAGAGCTAAAGAAAAGACCTGAAGTTCAAGCAGTGAATCTTAATACACATCTACCTTGGGCATTCCAAGTGTCCTTACCTGGTCACAAGACTTCAGCTGCATCCCCAAACACCTCTCACATCAGAGGTGGCCCAGACCTGCTCACGAGCCACAGTCACAGCCAGGAGCTGCCTGGCTCAGAGAAGACCATCAAGGCACATTTACCAGGGAGATGTGACACAGTCACCAGGCAAGTGGAGTCAGGAATTATATCCTGCCACTGGTGCAGTGGAGTTCAGGGGTAGTGACAGATCTTTGTGTCCTGTGGCATGCACAGCTTCTGCCAGCTCATCCAAATGCTTCCTCCCACTCACAGCACTTTACTTCCCTCTCCTCCAAGATGACTCATGCCATGTTCACTTCCATCCACAGCCCAGGGCCTGCCAGGCACTAGAGATAAAGCACAAGAATGTGGCCTGGGCTGTGCTGGTCAGATCTGCTCTGCAGTTTATGGAAGGCAGTGAAGTCCCAGGAGTTTGCTCTCCTCCATGAATTCATCTAGGTACCAAGTAAGATGGAAACTCATGAACAAGAGAGCTTTTGTTATAGTCAGCTTTCTTGTGCTGTGTCCTACCTGAAAACTTCAAAATATTTTTAAGCCATTCAGCACATAGAGATCACCTTGTGGATCACCTGGAGCAGGTTACACAGGAATCATCCAGGTGGGTTTTGAATGTCTCCAGAGAGGGAGACTCCATGACCTCTGTGAGCAGCCTGTGCCAGTGCTCTGCCATCGTCAGTCAAGGTAAGGAATTCTTTCCTTGTGTTGAGGTGAAATTTGTGTTTTAGTTTAAGACCACTGGTCCTTGCCCTGTCCCCGGGCACCACTGAAAAGAGTCAGGCACCATCCTCTTGGCACCTGCCTTGGAGATATTTCCATGTGTTGATGAGATCCATTCTCAGTCTTCTCCAGACTAAACAGGCCCAGATCCTGCAGTCTCTCCTCATAAGAGAGATGCTCCTATCCCTTAATCACCTTTGTGGATCCTCTCCAGTGGCTCCTTGTCTCTCTGGTACTGAGGATCCCTGTCTCACTCACTGGGGCTGAGTAGAGGGGCAGGATCAGCTTTGTTGGGCTGCTGGCATTGCTCTTCCTGATGCAGACACCTGAAAATCTTTAATGCCAATATTTGGGAAGCACCAGCACTATAAAATCCTGGTAGACCTCTGTGAGTGTCCATTGCTTGACACCAAGGCACAGAACACAGTCTGTATAGATCAATAACAGAACAAGGTCAGCACATACTGACATACAAGAATATCTGGAAGACTTTGACCAGAAAAAATGTAGAGTTGTCTGTCCAGATATTAAATTCCTATTATAAAACATGCTAGACTGGTGGGAGGGCAAATTCATAAGGTATTCTGAGGAGGAGAGATATTATTGCAGTTTAATATAAAAGCTGCAGATGGGAGTTTTACTGTGGCTTCAAGGAAGCCAAAATATTATCCTACAGAACCCTTAAGTTAGAAATTTTGGGTATAGCACATACTCAATTGACCATTGTGCACTTCTCTGCTCCTTACCTTAAACAGGGTAAAATAACTGACTTATTTTATAACTTAATTATTATGAGTTATTAATTCCTTGGTTAGCATTAGGAATTTTATTTTCTTTTCGTTTCTTCTTGTGTTGAAAACACAGTAAACCCAGGAAAATCAGAATCTATTTTAGTTTCCATGGACCCATTTTTTTTTCCCTCAGCCAGCAGCAACTTTTTAGACATGAAATTTTGCTTTACCTCTGGCTAAAATTTCACACTCATTTAGTATTAAAATTTGACTGGAAACATTAAAGCTGAATTATAAAGTAGTTTGAGGCTACAGTTTAATCTACTATAAAGCTGACTCAATCTGGTAGGGAAAGTCTTGTGTGCTCAACAAACTTTCGTTACTTACAACTTAAATAATTAACCACAGTTTATGCTTGACATTGCAATATTCTTTGCATATAGTCAAGACTGAACTGATTTGATTGTGCCATCTTATGGGCAAAATTACTGTTTTTTCTGCCTTACACATGACTGATAAAATTAACAGGTAAAAACAATAATATAATGAATCTCAATCAGGCAAGAGAAGGGCTGTAAGATATAAGCAAATATTTGCATCCTGATTTTGATTTGAATCTATTATTTTTTGTGGTGGCAATCAGAGAAGAACACACATGAGCTGTCTCATCTGGAACCTTCATATGAAAATATTCACAACCTTTGCTCAGCACAGACTGGTCCCATCAGTGAGATTTTGGAATTTCTGGCACCTTTGCCTCACTAATGAAATAGGGCAGTAGATGTCCATAAATTCCTAACTCTGGTGGTCATGTTGTACTTCCTTCAAGGATCTTTTAAGCATCTATATTTACAAGTATAGTTTGGAATTAATCTATGAACTGTGAGGGTTCAAGGTTTGGCAAAGTATCTGTTGTGTTCCTTGTGTCAAAATGCACAAATCTATTTCAAGCAAATGCTCTCCCCAGCTTGAGGTTGAGTGTAATGTCAGGACCCATGAAAAAGCTCACAAAAAGCCCAGCTATGATGAGCTTTGCTGTATGCAGAACATGAATTCAAAGGTGGCAACCTCAGCCAAAGAAAATTGAAAGGACAAAAAGTGTAACATATTTATTTTAAACATTCTTACAGGGCACCAGTAATGAAGAAAAAATGATAGACACTTTAAAGGCAGTAGAAAATGTGCTTGTGAGCAGAAGTCACAGTTTAGTTGGATTTTCCTGTGCCAGACTGCTCTTGCTGTATTATGATGATAATTTATTATTTCAAAAGTTTTCTAAGTGTTCCCAGTGTAGGAAACTGCAGAGTGTGGTTAAAAATTGGCACAAGGGCACACCCAGATCCTGATCCCAGTTTCTCAAATTTGAAATGGGCTCAGAGGAGATCTCATTTGGAGCTGCTCTCTGAAGACAGCATCAATCCAATTTTTCATTCTTCCTATAGCATGGGATCTTTGCAGTGATGGTTTGCTTTAATATCTTAATTTATGCTGCAACACAGTCCAAAGATACTTCTGCTCTGTTGGGATACATAACAACTACTAAACTCATAATGGTGAAATAAATCCCCCATAAACTGAGTATAAATGCTCCCTTTAGCTTGAAGGATTTCATCAATTATTTTGAGAATCAGATAAACATGGATAAACCTTTTTAACTGTTAACTTTTCCATAGTTTAATGTAACTGAACTTGTTTGTTTGTTTGTTTGTTTCTTGTGAAACATAGTTGAGTATATCTTTTAGAGGGAGGAAAATATTTTACTTGTGTAACCATGAAAAGCCCATCTCAGAATCTTTACTGAGCTGAAATGTTCATTGAAACATTCTTTTAATGTGAAGAAATGGAAAACAGATTTTATTTTTACTGCATTTAAATGTCTGCTACATATTTCTGTATTTATATCAGCAGATGTTACAGTGTGGTTCTGTCTGGCAGGGCTCAAGAAATGTTTAGAGGATGATGGGCATGAAGTTCTTGTGTTGTAAATGTTACTAGAACATGACCCAAAAAGAGCCTTATAGATGGCAGTACATGATTGGCTGTATGCAGATGTCCACCCTTTGCTTCCCCAGGGCATCATTTAGCAAGATATCCCTTCTCTATTCCTCCCTTCCAAATGTACACCAAGCTGTAAAAATAAACCCATTTTTGTTCACCTTTACACCTATTTTGCTTACTCTGTTCCATTGATGCTGATGTAACCCAGGAGACATGCCATTCACTATTTCAGAGTTTATTAGATTTACAAGGGTAAACCCAAGAACTTGGCCTGAGAAAAGATTAGATTCAGAGCAGGCTTGTTACTTAATAGAAAAATCTGCCTTCAGTTTATTTTTTTGTCAGGCAGGTACAAAGAAATCTTGCACTTCATTATGTACAAGGTTTATTGTATTTTTCTATTACCATAAGAACCTCTTTTGCTCTTTACTGTTCCAAAATGACAGGAGCTTTCTAGGTGGTTTTTTTGTTGTTTGTTTGTTGTTGGGTTTTTTGTTTGTTTTTTTGTTTTCATTTTTGTTTTTGTTTTTTGGGGTTTTTTGGGGGTTTTTTTGGGTTTTTTTGAAAGCGGTAGAGACCATTAATCATCATTGCAATCAAATACAAAATCCAACAGAAAAACTTAAAACCTGGAGAGGTTAAGACCTTTTCCCACCTTATGCAATATGGATTTGGTGTCTCATACATAAAAGAGAAAAAATAACCTTTGAAAAAGGCAAACATGAGTGGGAGGAAGCCACAGAAATCAGACTTGGCCAGCCTGTACAGCAGAATAGAACTTTGTGGGTGTTCATACTTTCCTTCACCAAAAACGTAACCCACAAAACAGGCACCAGTCCCTGCTCTCGCTCCAGCCCTCACTGCTGTTCCATCCACCCCTGCTCAAGAAGAGCAAACAGAAACACCAAATGTTTCAGAATAGTAGCACATTTCAGTGTGATAGAAGACTGGAGATACAAAGGAGAGGAGGAGATTGGACTTTGTGGGGGTAAAAAAAAAAAAAAAAAAGACCAAAAAGCTGCTTTTCTGGGAAGATTCTCAGGATTCTCAGTTGTTCTACTTTGTAGCTGGAACAAGAAAGACATCTGGAGATGTTTGGCAGGTGCCTTTCTGCTGGCCAGGTACCTCATCTGCTAAAATTCCTATCCCCCCAATTTCTTATGTAATTTGGTTTTATGCAATTTAATCTCCCTCCCTTCACCTAGTCCTCAAACCTGATTATTTTTACAGTAGAGCCTCTTTGCATTTCCTTGGCTTCATAAAGGGGATTTATATTTTATATTTGTATTGATTTGAAGGAATTCTGTCCCATCAGAGTGCTGACAAATGACTCTGTTTATGTTTAATGACTCTGAAAATCTGTCTCCATCCACTGCATCTGGTTTAATTTAGTCTGCAGATCCCTGCCAGAGGTGTTTTCCTGTTCTCCAAAGCATTCCCAGCTGCAGTGTCCTCAGGGAAAGAGGTCTGAATTCCTAGGGCAGCCTGAATTCACCTGTCAGTCCAGAAGGTTGCTGAGGCACTTTCACACCTCTTTACACCTGGTGTGCTTAGGTTGGGATCATTCTCCTAAATCACAGAGAGTCCACATGTGAGCATGTGAGACTGCACGACTTGGCTTTCAGTGGTTTGGAGAGAGACAATGTGGGATCAACATTCTGCAGTTTTGGAACATGTAAAATCTTTTATTCACTTCACAGGCCAGAGAGGAACTTGAGAAGCAGAACTTGTGAACTTTGTCATAAGCACTGTCTGGATAAAGAGTTTCTCTATTTCTACAGGGCCATTGCTTGCATGCAGCTTGCAGGTGTCTTCCCATCTCTCAAAGTGACCAGTTCCCTGCTGGGTTCATCATCTGGATCCCTGCTTATCATCTCCAGCTGGGGAACACTGGATTGAAGGATGCTGCACTTAGAGACAGCATGAGATCATAGGAGTCTCCTGCTCATTATTACTCCTCAGAACAAAAGACTATGCTATTCTTGTGCTGCCCTTTGATGAGCCAGGCTTTTTCTTTCAACCTTCTTCTGTTTCTGATTTACTTTTACTTTTTTTTCCCTCCACATTCTTATGCTGAATTTTAGTAACCTCTGAAAGAGTGTAAGATGTGCTTTATATCTTCTCAGCAATGTTCCCTTGCTTGTTCGGTCCGTAGTATGGATTTTTCTTTTACTTTTCTTTTTTTTCCCTCAGGGGCTATTTTTTTTTTTTTCTACTGAGCTATATTTTGCTCAACAAGAAGCAAAAAATGACTTTTATATTTTTCTACATTTGTTTGTTTTTTTCCTTAAATAAAGTCAGGGTATACAAGGAATTAAAACAGGTCTGTAAAGTGTATGCTTTCCCCACTAGGGAGATGCAGACAGCAGAAGCATTTCAACTGGTAAGGAAATGGTAAAAAACCCATAGTGTGGATGCAACTGTAAATGTACTCTCTGTTACCAGTAAAGGAATGTAATCCATAACATCCACAAGGAAGGCTCAAATCTGTTGGGTTTTTTGTTTTGTTTTTTTTTCCTGTATTGTTCTATTCATATTAGTTGATCTCCTGATATTGCTTAGGAAAACAAAAAGGTGAAAACAAGATGAAGATAGTTTTACTTAGCAAAATAATGAAATTTCAGTAAATATAAATCATTCCATGCAGATATGACTTAGCAAATGCATGTGCTGCTATTACTTGTAAGAACTGTGTGTAAAGGAATGTGACTACAAAATGAAAAGAGATGAATTCCTGAGAAAGAAATAACTAATTTTAGTGCAGAAGTCTTACCTAGTTTATCTAAGTTCAAGAAACTGAATTTCAAGAATATTTTAGTATCACAGACAGGAAGCTTGAGTCCCATTCTTCAAGGACAAAAGAAAGTATTCTGAGTGCCAGGACCATCTTTTATTTACTTCAATCAATATTCTGAAACATTTTAATCTATAAAAGTGCAATAAGATATGATGACACTGTTTCTTTGCAATCTAAATAAGGCAAAGATTATGCTTATGTCTGCTTAGCAATTAGGTGATTTCTTCTAAATTTTTACCCATCTAAAGCCTTGGCTCTGTTGTTTCTTATGCTCTTGATATTGTCTGGTCCTAGAAATTTCTTAATCTAACTGAAAAACAACCTGTATTGCTGTAAGTGTTACTCCATGTATGCTAATCTCATACTCTTACCTATTCTGTCTGAAGTCATTATGATATGCAGTTTTCTACACTATTATTTAAGATGAAGTATTAGGATTAAATTACGGATACACATAAGACCTTCCATTGGCACAGCTGTTCCAGTGAGTAATCACATGCTCAGACCCAGACCAGAACATTTATTTCAGCCAAAACTTTTCAGATGAGTCTCAAAATCTTCTGACTTACCCTATTTAGGGCTAATTTAGCCCACTTATCCTAACCAGGATTTAGCAAAAAATCAAACACTTAATAAATTTACTAAATTTAACACATCACTTGTTCCAAGCTTCAGAAATGAAGTGAAAAATTAAAGTGCCAAAGATTCCACTCAGACAGAAGGTGCTGTGGGATCATGACCACAACCTTGCCTGTGTGGCTGATCAGAGGGTGGGTCTGCTTGAACTGATTGAATTGAAGAAAGTTGATATAGACAGGCTGAGAAAGAGGCAAGAAATAAATTGTTCTAATTGTTCTAATTTATACAGTTAGATTAGGTAAATACTGAAGCAGGTTATAGTTTTGATATTACATTTCTTTCACCTAAGTCTACATCAGCCTTAGGAGTGTCCATCACCTGAGATCTGTGAAAGTTAGGGCTAAGAATGTGTCATGCCTTGCCTTGCAGATGGAAATGTTTGTACTCTTGGGGAAATCACAGCATTGCTATCAAGGCCGTGTACAAACCAGGAGAACTCTGCTGCTCTAACATGCAGTTCTGTTTGGGCCACTGAAGCAATTGGAAGTTTGATAAATGCATGGGTTCTTTATGCTGTCTGTGGATGTGTTTTTATCTTTATTGCACTTCAAAAAACCCAAAGATTATTTTTTTTAAGTTTATAACAATGTGGTGTGGTCAAAACTCATTTTCCTAACCATTAATGTTGTGTGGCTTGAAGAAGCAGGATTTTTTTTTTTCCACTGGTTACATCATTTCAAGGCCCTTCCATTTTTAAAGAGGCAGGTCATACAAGAGATAAAATCTTTGATACTGCAAAGTTGGGTTTTAGTGGGCCTCAGAAAATACTGCATCAGCTGCTGTGAAAGGATTTGATAATTTCCAGCAACTTCATTGATCTCCACCCGTTGTTAATAGTCTTTTTAACAATCATGAAGGAGATCTACAATTAGAACTGAAGAAACTAATGTAAAGATTACAAGAACTGAGAGAGCCTGAATGGAGATATCACTTACAACTCACAGAGTTCTTGCTGTTATTAATTTACAGTGCATTAATGATGAAAAATCTTTCATTGATTTCAAATTTGCTTTAGTGGGGAGAATCAGAACATGTCTTTTCTACAAAGCTCAGAGGAAATGCAAATAAAGAGTTTTATTTCCTCAATAAACCTAGGAAAGCTCTGTGGTTTCTAGGATGGTTACCACTGTCCCTTGGTGAGTGTTGGTGCTGCTCTAACAGATGCAGTTAAGACTACTGGAATACAAAAATCCCTTAGTAAACACTCACCAGACATCTCTGTCCCTACTAGTTCCTCTTTCCTTTGGAGGGAGTTGGTGTCTCTTGAGAGCAGGGGATCTCCATGGTCCCTGAGTTCAGGGACAGCAACTTTTTCTGCCCAGTAATAGAACTGTAGCTCATGTACAAGGCTCCTCTGAGCCACCCTTGTGCCCTGTGAATCCCAAAGCAGATCAACAGGACCACAGATCTCACCTGGAGCATTTGACATGTTCAGAGAAAGTGCTTGAAAGAGAATGAAGTACAACTTTTTGCTGACATGTTGAGATACTGATTTGTACAAAAATAACTTTCAAGCTGATAATATAAATAGCAAAATAATTATTATACACTTTGTGAGTGTAACATAGATGATGGCTAGATTGATAGATAGATAGATAGATAGATAGGTAGAATGTAGTAAAGTAATTATAGATGCTGAAGGCAGCATCTATAAATCTATTTTTCACCAGGTCCATAAACACCAGGGAAATCTGTGAACTAGTCACATGAAAAAAGTTTTTTGTTGAGCAAGCCTTTGGCATGAGGGTGAATGGAAGGTTCCATGCCTGTGGATTATCAGCTTTTTAAAACTGAAACCTGTCTTTGTCATTAATCAAAATCAACTCTACACATTTTAGATGCATTTACACATTATTTTTTGTACGAGGTAGAGGTACATTTTCCCTGTAAATTAAATGGCCACCCTGTAATGACTCTATGTAACTTACAGGTAAAGAGGCATCTCTTTGCAGCAGAGCAAGAAATGGGTATTTCTCTTTTTTTCTCTCTCTAACCTCTACACCATGAGCCTGCCTATTAGCAGGGAATGTTTAGGCGGAAAAATATTAGAGACTGATATTGCAGCTTCATTTTCTCCTTCTACCCCCTGCTTAGATTCCAGGTATGCCCAGTTCTGGCAACAAATTTGTCTTTTAATAATATTTATTCCTCCCACTTAGTGCAGCTGGGATTTGAGCTCTCTACAAGACAACTTGTTGAACCATATCCATGTTTTACTAACTTTGGTGGTTTGTGAATTGTTTAAGTGAAAATTAAAATGCCCTGTTAAAAATGGGCATTCAGTCCTTTTTATTTCCATGACTGGAACAGTTACCTGAGAGAGATTTTGGATCTCAGAAGTAAATCCCAACCTGCAATAAAAATGATGTTAGATTGGAAAATTCAGAAAAAGGCTTGTGAAGATGATTAGAGGCCTGGGATTTTTTTCTTTTTTCCCTTTAGTGACGGATATAGAAAGCTGAATGTATTCTGTTTAAGGGCAAAAAAGTAAGTATCAGATTTAATCAAAGCCCAGAATTACCAGTAGTGGTGGATATTTCTGATGCCACCATCCTCGTTAATTCAGGAGAGAGAAGTTAAAAAGAATCAGTGCTTAGAAGATATACTACAGGTACAGTTTTAGACACAAGCCTTAACTGCTAGGACTGAGATGGAAATGAAGAAAAAAACTCTCTTTTTTTGTTGAGTTTTTAGACTCATTCGTTGTTTGAAGAATAATGATCCAGATACAAGAATTCTACAGTGAAAAGTTATTGCTTGTGGTGGCCAGGAGCTCAGATCAGTCCTTAAATTCACAGCTCTCTGAAGGGAATCTTGGGTGCTTTTAACAGACCCCAGGGAAAAGAGCACAGAGACACAGGACAAGTGTGGAGTTGGAAATGGAGAGCAGAGTGAGGTGATGGACCCTATGTCATACCGGGTGGGAAAATCAAAAATAAAACATAATCTTCCTGTTTGTCAGTGTATTTCTATATTCATTTGGTCACAGAAACTATTATAGTAACTAGGACTCTTCTGGAAAGTGTTTTTCTTTTTTTCAAAACTATTGATTTTTTTAGAAATAGCAAGCAAACAATTGAAGACTATTTCAAGAGCTTTGGCTAAAACTCAGAAGTTCCAATATCACAAGATTCACAGTTTGCAGTCACTGTGCCCTCAGCAATTTTTTTAATAATTTTTTTTCCTGATCAGGATTCTCACTTCACTGTGCTTTTCTTCTCCTGTTCTTATTGAACTACTTTGGTGTGTCAGGAGAGTCTCACCATCAGAGGTATCATATGACAGATGGGCACAGGTCAGTGAGCCTGAAAATAGAAGGAGAATAAAGCAAATAAACTGTGACACCAGGGAGCAGATTGGCAAGGTTTTAATCAGTATTGTGTGTTCTGCTCACTGATATTCACATTTCTTCTGTATAGGTTCATTTTTAAATTAAAAAACCTGGTCCAAAGCAAAACAAAAATTTTCTTTTCCACACAGAGTACATACTTAAAAAAATATTTTTTTTCAGTTTCAACAAAAAAGTCAGCTAGGTATTCTAATGACTATCACTGGTTTAAAAAATCATAATTTCAGTGCTTTGACATCCAAAAGCCCAGATGTTTATCCGACACGCCTCTGGGTATTTGATGGGCACATTTTTCATACACAGGGTCTCATAAAAGTCATATTTTCATCTCTGAACATTATTAGCAATCTATTTGCTTATTTTTATTAATTGCTGTATAGCCAAGATCCAGATGAAGAGAAACAAGAAAGTAAAAGAAACTTTTGTTAAAATTACAAGTACAGTTTAAAGAATGGAGGTTACTTCTTGTTTTATGAGAATGGACTGATATACTTCAAATGAAGGTATCCCTGTGAGAAAACATTTAAGGTTTTCAAGTAATTAAATTACTATATAAACTTATACAGTGTTATAAAATACAAAAAGTAAATCTAATTATATATTATAAAAATATATATAGATGTATCACATATATTTCTAGATGTTACTAAAGGTATAAAAGATATAATTATTAGGGCATTTAATGGTTTAGATATTAATTTTGTAGTAGTTTCAAATGTTACTTTTATTATGTGATACTCAGACTAAACATTTACATACCATTAATGAAATTGTTTTTCATAAATTTCGCTGATATTACTGTCAGATGGGAAACTTGTAGCTTGATTTGATCTGGTAAAAATTTGATGGGAAACTTGTAGCTTGATTTGATCTGGTAAAAATTTGATCTGGCACTTAAGTTACCGTGTGAGGAAAGTTATTAATGACTGGATAGACTTCAAGTTTCCATGACAACATTACTGTGCTAGATCAAGTGGGATTTTACAGTCGTAAATTGTTTTAACAATTGAGTTCAGCATGAAATAGGACCAATGTAACATTAGGAACTGGCTTGAATCTGCAGAGGAATTAATTGAATCATAGGATCATTAAGACTGGAAAAGATCTAAGGTCAATGAGTCCAAACTTTGACCAAACACCAACCCCTCAACTAAACCACAGCACTGAGTGCCACATCCAGTCAATTCTCAAACACTTCCAGGGATGGTGACTTTACAGTCTCCTGGGCAGAGTGTTCCAAAGTTTTAAAACCCTTTCAGTAATGAAATTCCTCCTTATGTTCAGCCTGAACCTCTCCCAGTGCAGCTTCAGTCTCTTTGCTCTTGTTCTGTCCTTAGTTGCCACGGACAAGACACCGACCCTCACCTGCTCAACATCTTTTCAGGTGCTTGTAGAGAGCAATAAGGTCTCCTCTGAACATCCTTTTCTTCAGGTTGAACATCCCCAGCTCCCTCAGGCACTTCTCACATGATTTATCTCCAGATCCTTCACCAGCTCTGCTGCCCATCTCTGGACACGCTCCAATAATAAAGGTGCAACCCCTCTAATTCCTGAGGTTCTGCAAAAGCAGCTTCATTTACAGGGCACAGACACTGTGAATGTGTTTGCTTTTCCACCTGGGACAGTGCTGAGACTGGGACTCAGCATCTTCTTGCTTTGGGACATTCTGTAATGAAATACATTTCAGTAGGGAGGTTGTTCCATTACAGTATAAAATTCTGGTACCATTTCACACTAAGTCCTTTTTGCCTCTTGCTCTAATGCTATATCTCTTTGGAAATTCAATTCTGGATGCTAAACTGTAGAAAAATGCAACCATCTTTGAAAGTGGTGACATTATTTTAAGGTCCTTGTATCTCTTTTGCTATCTAGATGGTTTATCAGCTTAGTTCCATGTGTTCAGTCTTGGTTTTCTCTCTTAAACGCCCTGTCTTCTCAAATCCTTTTCTCCCATTGTATATTTCTAAATTTGAGACAAATTAGAAGGAAACGTCCTGAAAGAGACATCTCCTCTGGGCATAGAGCAGATGATAGGGGATACAGTATCACAAAGTCACCCCAAGACATATTTATCAGCAGCTTCCTGTGATGGATGTTAGTATTGAGGGAATTAATGGAGGCAGGACTAATGAAGATGGAACCAGTAATTGTGGCGAGTTTGTGTGACAGGAAATTTGATGGTCCAGACTTCATGGTCCAAATTTACAATTAGCAATCAACTTTATGTGAAATTTACTTAGGGCACCTTGTTATTTCTCTGATATTTCCCCTCTGTCATGTTTTCTGTCTCTTGTCAATTTTGATGTGTCTATTTTGGGGGGAAGTCTGTCAAGGGCTGGCACAGAGACAGCCACGTTTAAAGTGGGAAATGAGAGATCACCACAGCATGGAGGCTGAGCTCAGCTGATGGGCCTCAGGAACAAGAACATCCTAACATAGTGTTAGAAAAAGGAATGGAGATCACAGTGCAGATAATCTTACTTCAGTGTGTCTGACAAAGATCATGTTTCTGTATTGCATTCATCACAAGGAATCCCCTGTCCCAACTAAAGACAGGAAAAAGCTATCTTTGTAATATGAAAGTGCAATACCTGTGTTCTTCTGAATTAATTATGGTTGTATTATATTCACAAAGTGATTTTTGAAAGCTTATTTAAACTATTATCCAAAGACTTCAGATTTCTGCAGTGTTAAAATTAAATGAGTTGCCTTAACAAACAAGTTTACTTTTAGAAAACCAAACCAAACTGAAAACCTTCCCCTGTAAATTTAGTTTCTTAGCCAGAAATAAGGTAAAATTGAGGGTATTATTTCCCAAATGACCCTTTATGTAAGGAAGATAGTTTTATAGAAACACTCTTCTGGTAAGTATTAAATAGCTTTTTACATATTATTCATTCTGACAGCTGTGGCCCGTGGGATTCTTCCTTACCTGATCTAGACCTTGAGCAGAGATGAGGCAATTATGACAGTTCATTGGTCTGGAAGGGGCACAGGGTGGGGTATCCTGTTTGCAGCACCACATCACTGCAGGGAGGCATTTTGGTACCAGTCTGACTTTACATATTGTTAAAACCAGTGGTTTGGGAAATTGGAGGGTGCAGGAAAGTTTTTACAGGCTGTGAATCCTTTCTGCTTCTCTGAGTAGAACTCCATGTACCTAAGTTTTATTAGCAAACAGGTCAGTGTGCAGCCCTCTTTTAGACTCTGTGAAGGAGAGGAACAGGAGACAACAATTCACCTCTTCTCTCTCAAACCCATTTTAGGATGGGATTAGTAATTTTTTACAATGTGCCTGTTGATCTACATTTATTAGGAGAAACAAAAGCAATAGTTAAATTAAATGTCGGGATTTTTTTCTAGTTAAAATAATAATTGAAAAAGTGATGCTTACATACCAGGCTTTTCATGTATCTTTTGGACAGCCCTTCATTTTTTTGAGTTCTCTGATGAGAGAGGAGTGTGATTCAAAAAACAACCTCCTCAGCAAGTGTTGCCAAAGACAGAAGCTGATTTGATTTCTAAAATAATATTTAGTGTATTTGAAGCATGAGTTTTTGTGAATTTCCATAGTGATCAAAGGCCATGCTTCTGATATTAACTCTGTGTTTGAAAGAGCATCAAATTGAATTAAAAGTCAATATCAGGTCATTGAGTGAAAAACTACTATGTTGGAAAAGTACAAATCTTCAAAAGTAAAATATACTTCACCTATTAAAAAAAAAAAAAGGTATTTATCTTAATATGAAAAATGTTACTGTTTTCATATTTTGGGTGCAGTTTCCCAAGGCAAGTAAATTGGTAGGTGAGATTCAATTAAGGCCTGATTTTATAGCTTTAAATAGAACTGGTCTTGTCTAGCTGTGAAATTTATTGTTATAAAATAGTTTATTTGCTAAGTAGGCTATGTGCTGGCTCACTGGGTGAAATTAAAGCATACTTGAATGTCTTTTTTGTATCAGGTTTTTATATTTACATAGCAAATCCTATTCATAGGATTTTTTCCTATGAATAATAGGAATAGAATATTTTTTCATTTTTTTTCCTCAGTTTAAGAGAAAATTCACTGAGCAGTGAATGACAAAAGAAAGTACTGTTTTATGCTAATGGATATCTAAAGCAGCCCATGAGATGGAAACAATTGAGAAGTACTGAAAATGAAGTCTCACAGAGATTATGCTAATGGAGCTTTTCATTTTAAAAAGATGAATTTTGATTTTTTTCCTACTGAAGTATTGTAATTACTCTAAAAGTGAAGCAATAAACAGAATCTAATGATTGATCTTATCTTGTATAACTTTATAGTCTCTGTATAAAAAAAATTACATAAATATTCATCTGTAAGAAGGCTGATGTGGTCATTATAAATCAAATTGAATAGGATAGATACGATCAATATACTTGTGCAAAAACTCCAGAGAACTGGAATCTGCTTAATGTGAAGCCAATCGATCTTTGAAGGGAGTCTCTAGGAACTGCAGAGTAGTGGTGTGAGACCCAGTAGCACCTTTAATGAAGACTTGATGAACACATGGATAAATAGTGGATGTGTGTCAAGGCATCCTTTGGAAAAGAATTCAACAGTTACATGCCTGCAGAGGTACTTTGAAGAATCAAAAAGTACGTGGGCTTAAAAATAAAATATATATTTATAAATAGATATACAATTATATGTTCATAAATTTATACATTAATATTTCTTTTTATTTGTCTATTATTTATATTAATAATAATATATTTGTCTGTTAATATATTTTTCTCAGCTTCCAAAAGATATTTGATAAAAGCCAAAGAAAGACATAAAGTAATCTTTCCAAAATAAAGCTGCTGAGATATGAAATGGAAGTTCCTTTTCTGATTGAATTATGTTTTAATTGTTAGAAAAACAAGGATAGTAGGGCTCAATCAGATTTACAGCATAGGTGGGTCTGTGGTAGAGTTACCAGTGACTATCTGGAGAAAAATGTGAATAATGAGGCAAAAATTTACTAATGACACCAAGTAATTTATGGTAAGGAAAGCTGATGTCTTCTAGAAGATACTACAACACTGAATAATGAAGTAATAAAAAGATAGATGACATTCAATGCAGTAAATTTTAAGTGAGGCTCAAGCAGTAACAGTCCAAACTTTACGTAGAAAATGATTGGTTTTGATTGGACTGTTATCATTTCGGAGCAACTCCTGGGGTTGTAGTACATAATTCTGTCAAAATATTAACTTACTGATAAGCAATAAGTATTTATTGACAAGTGTCAATAAGGCAAGTAGAATATCCAGGTTATAGTGAAAAAACATGTTAAAGAACATAACTATACCACTGCACTGGCCCACAGTATGTTCACATCTCCACATCTTCTGTAGGGTATGACATTCTCATGTGCCCTTCTTTAACGAACAAAAAAACAAATAAACAAACAAACAAACAAAGAGAGAGAGAAACAGTTTTGGAACAGGTCTGGAACAGGTCTGGAGAAGGTGCTGCATCCTATGCAGGGCAGGCCTTTTCAAGCTGCAAACAAACAGTTCAGGAGGGCATTACTGAGACCTTTTTGTTGTCTTTTCCGGTACAAAACCAAACTGCCTAATACAAATGAACCTAAAGGAAACTAGAAAGTGGCAAATTGAAAAAAAAAAAAAAAAAAATTGAAGAGAGCAGCTTTCATACAGGATGTAGAATCTTCCCAGGCTGCTATTTACAAGGACAGCTGTCTGTTTCTGGAAGTCACTGAGTCATCTAAATGGATCTATGATTCTATAAAATGCTGGAGGCAAGGAGAGTATTTTTGGGAAGTATTACTATTTGCTGCATAATGCAACCTCCCAGATAGTCACTGTTGACCACTGTCAGAAATAAAATTGTGGAATAACTGTATCACAGTTCTGACACAATATGCCTATTTTTATATGGTTATTATGAGGTCCGACCTCCTGCATGCTGTGGTTAAGTGCAGATCACAAAAAGGTCGTTTTTTCCTTAGGAGACAATGCATTAGAGTGACTTAAAAATAGATGAAGTATCCAAGAAGCATACTTGAAAAGACCAAAGTCTTTTTTAAAAACTTCAGAAATTATCAACCTGTATGTACTTTTTGAGGGTGCATAATCATTATACATTCTTTGCAGTATTTTGTTTTAATTCAGAAAAAAAATCTGTTGCTTAACAAAGCAGAAGTACTGAAAATAAAGATACTTTCATTTAAATTAAAGAGGTTTCTCTAATTTTCTAAAAATTTAGTAAAGATTGATTTATTAAATTACTATGTGCCACTTGTGCTTTTGCAGCTGTTGGTAAGGACTCAGTTCAACTGCATTTAAGTACTTAGCACTACTTGAAAGTGGCTCATGGTATCTGAGACATCTTCAAGGGTCTGGCAGATACAACACAAAGGTTAAGCCAGACATTTCTGTAATAGAAACCTGAAATCAGAGAAGATAATAACTGTGGCACAGCAAATGGTGCCAAGGATTAACTGCAACATAACTGTCTCTTTTGCACCTATCATCCCTTGTGATGTGACTTAGCCCAAAATATCAGTGAAAAAAACATCATCTCCATTTTTATTTGAATTAAGAATGTGTAAATGGACAATCACTTACGTTCTCTGGTTCTGTTAGGATACCACATTGGTCTTGTGTCCAAATAGAAAACCAAAAATGTTCAGGCTTAATGTCCATTGCTAACCAACCTTGTAACTCCTTTTTTGTTCTTTTTCTAAATAACATCTTCTTCTCTTTGTGTAATGTAATCGAATGTGCTGAATCCATTTGTTAGACAAAGTGGTTATAGTTCTGTAAGATTTTTTTTAATGGAGAATACTGGTATAAAAGTTAATTTTGTGTTTATTAGTAGAGATATATTCCAGTAGAACAACTTCAAAGAATCAAACAATAATGAGAACTTGTCTTTAATTAAGCATTTCACTAAATGGAATTCTAGGAAGAAGAATTTTAGAGAGCCACAGATAAATTTAATGAGATTGATCATCTGAACTCTACTCCACAGAGGTGGCAGCAGCAAGATGTTGTGCCACTGACAACAATTGAAGTGTAAACATCATTATTTTTCTGATGTGAACCAAATTATATTGTGTTCCTGCCTCTTTCTTCCACATTCTACCAACAGAGCATCGGTTGGGTTGCATGTTCACATGATAACAATATAAAACCCTTACAGGCCCAGTCATGGAGTTTACCCATTTTCCAAGAAAAGAACAAACTTTGTGAAAACTGTTTCAGAGAGAAAATCTTGAGAGTAAGCAGTTGCTGAGTATCTCACCCTACTGCTTCACACACACCGTGTGCTTTAACTGATCCAGTGGCAATAGGATGAAAATCTGCCCTCACTGCATTACCAGTCCAAGGGAAATTCACTTCCTTTTCCCAAAAATTGTGACTGGTCATGGAATAGGATAGCTAGCCATTCCAAAAGGCACACCAGTTTTGCTGCCATAACAGCATCTGCAAGTGCAGGGCATCAGTCTCTTACCAATGAGAAATAACATGAGCACAGCACCAGTGTTTACACTGGTGTCTGCAAAAGTGACTTTTTCTAACCCTGCTCTCATACCAACCCCACTGAGGTGATTCATTTAAGGACAGGTCTGGAGGGGCTGTGTGGGTAGGAATAGGAAAAATCCTTGGTTCTTATGTCTTAGCTCACTTCTCTTTCAAACAGCTGGATGTCAAAATTCACAAACTATTTCCCTTTGCTGTCAAGGACTGTGCAAGGACAAAGTAATAGCATACATAGTGAGGGCATTTAAATGTGACTTGGTGAGTGTACTTTGGAGCAGACTGAGGTTAGATAAAGTACTGTATTATCCTCCAATAACTTCCATATGCATTAGAGTACAATGATAGTAATGCACTCACTGTCCTATTTTCTTAATCCTCTTGCTTGGGGAGCTGTGGCGTGGGTGGAAATCAAGATTAAAAGATAGGAGTCTAGATAACTATGCATAGCTAAGCCCTGAAAATATTAATTTTTGTCTTTGAACTGCACTAGTCATGGTGGGGAGCAAATTAATGCAGGATTAGAAACATTATTTTATACAAGATGTGATACAGGACCAAACTGAAGAGACTTATTCCTGTTAATTAAACCACACAGTTCATATTGTTCAAAAATGCTGATTTAAGGACGAGAGCTGCAAATTAGGAAATGTTTTGGTCTGGTTATATTTAATTTTAATTAACTGGAAACAAACTAATTTGACAAGTGTTTCACAACATAGAACTTTTAAAAGGAGAGTTGAAGGTTATGCATCATCTGTGGGTTATATTTTAAGTACAACTGCATTTAAAAAAAAAACCCATAAATAAATACTCTAGCATTTTAAAAAAGACATTTAAAATGTCTTACTTTAAGCTTTTTGAATAAAAAATGGGTTTACTAAGCATAAAATCAATAGTTAAATATTTCTTAGCTCCACACTAATACTTCAACAAACACAGTTGACCCTTTCATTTCATTTTAGTTTGAATTCTACAAAAAACACCCATGCAGTGAAATACAGCTCAGCACCAGCATTCTAGGTGATATGCTGCAACACTATAATATATACAGTGCTAGGATGTGTCTGTAACATAACTAAGCCTTCAGAAGTAGAAATCTCACTTCAGTGCTGAAAAAGGAAGTCTGTGGAAACCTTTGAACAAGTGATTAATTTGAGCATCACAAAAAAAAAAAAATCTTGTGAATCCCATCTTTTAGATTATCAATACCAGCTTTGTTCAGGTAGATAACTTTCTGCATTATATTTGCTTGCTAAAGAACCAAAGTAGGAGTGACTCATGTCATGTTAGTTTATCTGCAGAATTCAGTGGTTTTGGGTTTCCTTGGCAATTGACAATGTAGATGTTTTCTGTTGTGAAAATCTAAGCTCCTGCTCCTACATCATACTGGCATATGAGAAACTCCCAAGTGCTAAATCTATACTATGAATAATAGAAAAGATAAAATTGGAGGAAAGGCACTGGACAAGTAGTTGAGGATAATGGCTTAGTATCTTCATTAGCTAGGTGAGAAAAAAAAAATTCTAATTTGTATCTTACATTTATTTACAGCCAACTTTCCTCTAATATGATTAATTTCTACTAAGTGTATCTGTTACTCTCCTTTCTTTCAACAGTGGCACTTAAAATAGTTAATTTTTCCTCATTACTTCTGCTTTTCAAGTTGATTTTTCTGCTGCAGATAAAAACAAGATCTGTAGAAATAGACTGGCCCACTTGGCTCTAGAAGAATCAATCTCTACAGATTGCAACCTCCTGATTAATAATTCCAGGAAGAAAAAGGTATTTAAGATATGTCTGAAAAAGAGAGAGAGATAAAGAAGCAAGGCAGTGTGTTAGCCTGGTCAATATCCCACAAAACTATCAGACAGGAAGGGTTGTGGAATTCATGAAATGCCCAGCTGGTAGTTCAGTGAGATGAAAGGAAGAAGAGGAATATGAAGGTCTGAGTTACCTGAGAGTGCTTACAGAGAAACTGCTCATGAATTTTGGATTTTTTTTCCAGGCTGTCTTTTCTGTTTATAAATTGAACATTTTCAGGTTCAAGAAGTGGGAAGCAATGATATTTTTGACTCTTGGAAGTCACCACATTATGATTACTTCATGAAGTGCTTGCCCTTTGTAATGTCATAAACTGTGCGTAATATGGCAGTTTTAAGACGCATAACTGTTCCCTGAGCACAGAGACCCCTGAATCTTTCTCTAGGAAATTTAATATTTTCATTACAATTCTTTGTGCAGACATGTGACTGAGATTAGGAAACAGATCCTGTAAAAAATATAGCAAAGTCTTCATCTGAAGATAAAGCTTGCTTACCACTGAACTTTCCAGATAATTTTGGTTTTTAATGAATGACTTTTAGTTAAACACAACACTACACATACTTCTTTTCAAAATGAGCACTAAATTAAACATTTTTTTTTCTTTTAATATATAGGGCCAGTTACACAGAGTATTATTAACTTTCACTTAGTCGTGTCAAGGTTTATTTGAAAAAAAAAAAACAAAACCTCTTAGAAAGTTTGAGGTATGACTAAAGATTTCATCAAGCCCTGATAGTAACCTCAGGAGGGGAAGTCCTCAAACATTTCTCACAGTCTTTTGAAGAAGTCTCTTGACCATTGACTGACTCAAGTCAGTCAGTGCAGCCTGGGAGCTGGAAAAGTTCTGTCTCTTGACAATAGACCAGAAGTGAAAATAGCCTAGGAGATTTGGAAGATGAGAAGACCTTCAGGGATGCTGCAATAGAAAAAAGAGCAGGTTTGACCTCATCTCAGTTCAAGATGTAACTGTTCCCCTGATGATAGAAACAACAGAGTTTTGTTGAGGAACATCAGGAGTATATGAGGAGCTGGCATTTCCTTCTACTTCTGAACTTCTGTTTCCCAGAGGTTTTCAAATGGTCTTCTAAGGCTTCCATTATGTCCCTCAGAAAAGGTTCCTATCTTTTTATTCATATTTTGAACCAGTGGAAAATGTTCAAGTGAGAGTCTTTAAAATTGTTGACAGATGGGGTATACCCCATCCCATGCATAGGGTTTGTCTATATGTGTCATTATTAGGGAAGGTGGAGATCCCATTATTAACTAAAATATTGTAGATCAGCTTTTATAAATTTGTGCACATGTGCATGCTCTGATTTCAATACAATGATTTTTTTTATTTGACCATGGTGATAAGTAAATATTGAAAATTGTCTATACTCAGTCAAAATGAGAACAGATTAGCACAAAGTCGATGAATTTGTCATTATGAATGAATATTAGTCTTTCAAAAAATTTAATTTTCTGTGTAAACAAGCTGTGAATTCCTTAAGGGAGTTCTGTTCAGATACTCCAGCACCAGCCCTAGGAATGCTAGGATTAACTCTAGAGTAGCAAGATATTTCTGTGGTCATGTCTTGTCCCTGCCTCCAGAGTAGTTTTCTTTCAAGATGAGTGGTTCCGTACAATCTGGGTGAAGGCTGTGATAAGTTCTTCATGCATGGTAATTGTTGAAAGACAACTGGTTGGAGGTGCTCAAAATGGCACCAGGGACCCCCCGCCAGTGATTTATCAGTGCAGATGGCTGCCTGCCACTGCCCTGGCACCTCTCAACACACTGGTGTAGGCACTGCTTGAGAGAACTGGGGTGCTAATGCCATGTACTCAGTGGTTTCTCAGGTGTCCTGTTCTCCTCAGAGCTCTGAACTGGACAGTGACTATGGGAAGATCCTTACAGTTACCAGTACCTGAGGAGACAATGCTCCTGTGTGAAATCTTCACAAAAAATATGTTTTAATGTATATGTTTTGTAGGCTACCCAGGTTAGGACTACTCATACGACTCCCTACATCATCCACACAGAAGAATGCATCACATAGGTTGATTTGGGCCGTGCAAAAAAAGCCATATTCTATATTAGATAGCTATCTAGAGGAGCCATTTTTTTAACGGGGGAAAAAATTTCTCCTGACCAGGACTCTTCTTTCTCAACAAATTGCATGAAAGCTACTGGCTTCTACTGGCAACTCTGCAATCATGGTGTCACAACTGAGTCTGTCACGCTCAGTCAAAGTAAAAAGATGATGTTTTGGTGCTTAAATGGGTCTCTGAGTCACTCAGAATCAGACTCATATCTTCCCTGAAAGAACTTATGGGTAAGAGAATCTGTCTCACCAGGGTGGTGACAGCTACTCTGGAGTCTCTGAAGTGCACAGATGCCAAGGTCTCCATTGTGGCACTGTTATGATTTGGGACATCTGCCTGAAGACAGCTCATGGACTGCAATTCCTGTCAATGAACCATCTGTATTCCTGTTTGTTCCTATGCCCTGTACTCTTCATGTGGAAAAGCAGAAAAGTACTTCCAGCACTGTCTTAAAATTGTCTCTTTCAAAAGGTTGTTATTTAACAAAGCTGGGGTCAGTCTATGAAAAGCCACATTTCTTATTAACCTGTAGTATTTCCATAACTAATAAATAAAAAATAAAGAAAAGAAATATTAAAAGTGAGATTAATACTTGGATTCTTCTTTGCTCAATGCAGTTTGCTCTTACCTGCTGTAGGCAAAAATGTTTTTGCAAAAAATGTCAGACAACATATGGGATCCAAAGTTAGGTGTCAAATCAAACTCTGGCACATAATGTGGTTGTCCATATAGCAGGAACATATATATGAGTGATGCAGGTGCATGCCACTGTTGGGTAAGAGCCATGGTTGTGAATAGTGGCTGTTAAAGAGCAATATTATATTTGTCCTAGAGACTCGTGGCCATGGATATGCAGCCCTGATTGATGAAATAATTTGACTCTACTATCAATTCTCTCAGCCTCAACTTCCTCACGTTTTCCAGTAACATTTGACAACATAAAAGAGATAAAAATTCCATTGGTCAGGCTCTCTTTCAAACTGTCAAATATACTTGACAAACCTATTCACCTGCCTTTCAGAGAATTGTTGGATAATTAAGTGGCCTTTCTTCCTCCAAATCTTCAGGAAATTTCCTGAAGAAATATGTGTGGGAGGCTGACTGTGACTGGAGCCTTTGGAAAACCACCAGAAAGCATTGACTCTAAAATGTTGCTTTCATTGACTTCCACTGGGAGCAGGGGAAATGGCAGGTAAAGAGATGACAAAAGTCCAAGTAACACTCCAGTGGATTGAGAGATCATGGATTTCAGGAGGGACTTGTGTGAGACCTAGAGAAGCTGAGCAGCATCAGAAGGAGGAGCACAAAGCCAGAAACAAGAAGGAAAGATAACTTTTAAAAAAGGGGTGTGGAGAAGGATCTTGAGGAAGAGGTGTTTCTTCATTGTGAATCTTCCTCATCAGAACTGGCAGGCAAAGATATGTCAATGATAGCAACTTTGATTGCAAAATCAAAATGATTTTGACAGCAGCGTCAGAATTATATCAAATGCAACAAGTAAACTGCTCATTCAATTTAGCTACCCAAATAGACAGAAGATTACATCAAATGACTAATACCTCATGGCAACCATCAAAAGCACAATAACTTTGAAATGACAAATGGATAACGCAAGGGACCAGGCCAAAGCAGAAAAGATTTGCCAATAAGAATGTTGCCAATCATTGATTATAAGAATGCTTGGAATAAGGTGCAAAGACAAAAGAAAACAGATAAATAACATGCAGAATGAGAGCTGTTTTCTTAACCTGCTAGTGTACTTGTGTACTTCTACTTCAAATATATGCTGAAAGCAATCTAAATTACAGAATAGCTTAAAAGAAAAAAGGTATCAGAAGCAGTGAATACTTGTATTGTTCAAAGAACAAAACCAGCTTCAAAAGGAAGGCAGTAAGCCTTCAAAAAGATGAAAAAGACAGGCAGTGATATGAAAAATGCACAAGAATGAGAAAGTAGGAAAGAGAGATCTTTATATCTGGAAGTTTCTCCCAGATCCAGACATTATTCTTGAAAAGGGGAAAGAAGATCCTGAGATATATGAGCTATAACAAGTTGAAAGGAAATTCAATGCCAAATTCAAATCCCTTGGGGAAGAAGAGATCAGAAAAAATAAGAGAAAGGTATTTTATTCATTATAATGGATAGCATTAAACACCTAAAATCTTTCAAAAGTGTTCAAATATTTAAGCAGCTGCAATGAAAAACTTTTATATTATCTGACAATGAGAGCACATTTCTGGAATCGCATACTTTTGAGTCTCTGATGTGCTGGTTTTGGCTGGGGTGAAATTATTCTTCTTCATAGTAGTTAGTATGGGGTTGTGCTGGAAAGAGTGTTGATAAAACAGAGATATTTCAGTTATTGTTGAGCAGGGCTTATACCCAAGGGCTTTTCTGCTCCTCACCCCACTCCACCAGCAAGGAGACTGGAGGTGCACAGGGAGGTGGGAGGGGACACAGCCAGGACATCTGACCCCCACTGACCCAAGGGACATTCCATACTGGCATCATGCTCAGCAGTAAGAGGTGGGGAAAGTTTGGTACCAGGGGCCACTGATGAGGGACTGGCTGGGCATTGGTTGGTCAGTCATGCCCAACTGATTTTATTTTCATCATTTGTATTTCATGTGATTTATGTCTTTATGTTTATGGTTTTCCTTTTCACTACAATTTATTGTTAACAATACTGTATTAATATGAAGAAAAAATATTTCAATTATTAAAGTGCTCTTCTCTCAACCCCTCAAGTTTTCTCACTTTTATACTTCCATATCTCTTCCCCTCATCTTGCTGCAGGAGAGGAGTGAGTGAGAGACTGTGTGGTGTTTAGTTGTCAGCTGGGGTTAAATCATGATATCTGACCAGAATGAAACTTGATATTTTCCATTCCAACTCTCTACATAACAGGCTTGCAAGCCTTTCCCATTATCCATTCCCACTCCTCTACCATTTTTGTTCTGCCTTCACTGAGATGGTAACTAGTTGAGTGAGCAGTTTAATTTCTCCATTCCCATAGAAGTCATGTCAGTTGGAACAAGAATTTTAGGAAAACAAGGCAACACTATTTAAAAAATGTTTTTTAAATATAAGTCTCTTAGTGTAGTTGAATTTGTATCCAGGAGTCTCTATTGTGTTCTGTCATTAAACTCCGAGACCAATTCCTTCCTGCTTCTAGGTTTTGGCTTTCAGTTTTAAGCTTCTGAAAATAGCCTTACTATTGCATGCATTTTCCCTGCCTCATCAATATTTAAAACCACCCTGAGAGGATAGTGGGTAGGATACTACATTATCCAGCAGCTCTCTTAAAGGAAGGTCGATATGAAAAAAAGTCTCAAGAGTGTTTATATAGGTAAAAAAA
>VXBR01007537.1:115554-127250 GCA_013400215.1 Cisticola juncidis | reverse complement strand
AAAAAAAAAAATATATATAAAAATAGCACTACTAATTCCCTGTCCAGAAAGAATTGTGATGTCATTATAGTCCTGTTTCATCATCTTTCATTGAAAAGAATTAGGAAATAAATGAAAGCCTAGGTGTTAAGCAGCAAAGGAATTTAATTCTCCTTTGGGACATTTCCATGAGTCAGAACAAGATTAAAGCATAGATTTTAGCCCAGGACTGTAAACTTGGGGCATAAACATCTTAGGCTTGTGGCAAGATAATATTTACAGCTCCCATTAAAGAAAAGGAAAGTTATCCTCTCTGTTTTAGAGGAAAGTTTGAGAATAGAGAAACGTTGTAAACCAGTCAGTGAAGTCTGTCCAATTTTACAAGGTCCATTCCTCCAGAACAGGACAAAAAGCTGCAAAGGGAGAAACACTTTTGCCTAAGAGTAATTTCCATGGTCAGTTATACAACCACCTTTCAGAGAACAGTGGTTTGGGATGGGAAAAACCACTGCTTCACTGGAATGGGAACCTTGGGGAAGCTAAGGAGCAGTGACATTTCCAGCAAAGAGCCCAGTTGTGAGCAGCCATGCCTGCTTCAGTGTCCCTTCCTTTACCTTTTCCAGGAGTAAAGAAAAACAAGCCCCATCTGTGGGCACAGGCAGCTTTGTTCCAGCAGAATCCTGATGTTGAAGCTGTTTGAATCAAGGGCTGCCTGTTCTTCTCCTGGCATGTGAGACAGTTTTTCCTTCCTCCAAGCAAGGCATGTGCTGAGGGCTTGTTACACATCCCAGGGAGGGGATGAGATGTCTCTGGGGCACAATCAGGACCTCAGGAGGCTGTTGGGGTCTGCAATGAAGCCTTACACAACATGTGAGAAGCGATGCCCTCAGCCAGATCCCAAACATTAATGAACATTGACCACAGTATTTATGGACAGTCATTGCAATGATATCCTTGGGGAATAGTTCTCTAAAAAGTACCATATAGGAGACACAGAACCATGTAAGGAAGAAGGAATGGGAAGGCTATCAGACCTGGTTTCTTTTCATCTTTTTAAAATCCTAAATATGATGCTAGCATGATGGAAAATCAGAATCCAGAAGTTAAAAAGTGATAGAGTTTTCTCCAAACAGAACAAGTTGAAAGATAATTTCCTCCAACACAATGAAAATAATAATGATGGCAGCCTATAAAATTTTTATCTTTAATCACACTGAAATCAATCCTTTAAAAGTTAAATCTTCTTTTAATTGTAATGATAAAATTACAAGAATGTTGCCAGACTACATAGTGGTATAATAAGGACCAGAAATATTCTAATAGAATAAGTTTAAATTTAGATAATTAGGAAATTTCCAAAAGCATTTACCAATCCACAAGGCATGAATGTAAAATATTGAATGTATGAGAATGGAAGAAGACATAAATATATCAACATATATCAGAGTGTTTAATAGAACAAAGAAAAAGTTTTAGTACAAATATTTGGGGAGCCAAACCCATCTTTTCTAAGCCCACAAGGGTGTACAAGAGTAGGAACAGAACTCGTATTTCAAATGACTAATGAAAATGGGCAGGCATTTACCTGGCCTCAGAGTGGAAACCTGAAATGAGGTTAATACATAACAGCAGCAGAAACCCATAGGAGCACCAGAATGTAAAAAAGGATTTAGGAAACAGTGCAGGAAATACCCTGCAGATTTCAATTGCAAATATCATTACACTATTTTTTAGCATTAAATCCTAACTAAAAATATGTTATAAGGAGAAATTAAGCAGTACTTTCAAGGAAATAATTTTACCTTAATATTAATTGTATTTATGCAAATAAAAATTACAAAACCAGCTGTCCTTCTTTGTGCAGCTGACAGCAGGAGGAGAGGCAAACCCAAGCATCAGAAACAGCTCAGTGTTAGAGACATCACTTACAAACCCAGTATGAGGAATACCTCAGCTCTGATCAGAGAAAAGAGCCATATGGCAATCAAGAAAAGTTACATTAATATACAGTGTGACAAATTATAAAATTACTTTGGTAATGCAAAATCAGAGCAGAATGCTGAAGAAAAGATGAAGGCTAAATTTTCTGCTGATTCTGTTAACTAAAACTCATGGATGCATCCGCTTATCAGCACTAAATCTGAGACAGGCTATTCAGGAAGAAATAGAAAATGACTGAAAATGGAAAAATGCTGAGCCAAAACAGCACATTGTGAAATTTTTCCAGAGTTAACTGGTTACCAGGAAAGTTTTACCTGCCTTGCAGGGTCCTGTATAATGCTCTTCATTTAATGCAATATCTGTTTGCAGTAATGGTCCAATGGAAATTAATGGAAGCAAAAAAAAAATCCCTTTTAACACTTTTAAGGATTTCATGAGCTTGATAAATGTAAGTGTATCTACTGCAGGGTAAGAAAGCTGTATATTTGTCTAGACAGAATTAAATGAGACCAGTGCCAAAGTCTCAGACTGAAATGTCTCTCAAGGCAAAACTAGGATGTATGGAACTAGAATTGGTCATTGGAAGTTGTTTCATAAGAAGAGCAGTTGCCCCACAGACCATATTGATCGTATTGAATTAGATTTTGGTAAAGAGCATTTGTGTTTCCTGCACAGAGTTGAAGATGACAACACTGGTGCCTGGAATTGGAAACAGTAGAGGCAGCCTGTGGCTCATAACCTCCACTGTCTCATCCACTCTACTAGGATTAGCAGGGTAGAAAAGCTAAAATTTCATCAGACCAGATTGTTTTGTCAGCTACTGCAGAATGATATTTGGGATCCTCACTGCCACCCAAAAGCTGAATCCTTACTCTGGATAAGGGCTAGGCAGTCAAGCAGGTAAAAGAAAGGATAAAATGTATTCACACTTTCCTATGATTTTCTTTTCAGGTGGCATACACTGTCTGAGTGGTTTAGGTGATGCCTGAGCAAGGAGAAAATGTGGATATTGTTACTTTCACACAATCTAATGTGTAGCACAGACCTGAAAGCAGCAATGCCAACTGTAACTGCATCTATGTACATGGGCAAGTGACCCTGCATGGTGATTGAGTGGGGCTTGGAGATATGCAAAGATGGTCTTCAGAGCCATGAGGAGGACAAAGACAGATTTTTCTTCCCTACAAACTATAGTTCCTCCAGTAGTTTTCATGATTTTCTCTAGGTTTTGTAAAAGCTGTAAAAAGCAGGAAAATAAGAAAGAAGATGTAATATCCAGGCACCGTGCACTCATAGATCACAGAACAAAGCAGAAGCAAATATTGTGAATAATTACTTATTTCACTGCTTCAGTTATGCAAACTCTTACTCTGGTTTCTATAAAGTAAGGAATTTGCCTGACAGTGCCAGAACAGCCATCACAGGCAGAGCAGTGAGGATTTCCCACAAGGCCTGCTATCCCAGCCCTTTCTTTTTCAGGGAATAAACTGCAGTTTACTGGTAGTCAGACTGTACAATTTACTCAGCAATGAGAATTCACTCACATCACATGACACCTCTGCAACCAGACAAATATCAACACTGAATTAGCAGTTGGAATAAATAAGACTCTGTAAAAGAAAACTGTAAGCATCAGAGCAAAGCCATGACAGGCTATACCTGCCTGTAGAAACACTACCACAAAAGATATTACTGAACAGCTTTGTGCAATTTCTGATGTCAAGGTACTGTCATATCTTGCTGCACATAATTCCATCAGCAGCAGACATGACAATGGAAAAAGTGCAGGGCTAAGAAATGATACACAGAGAAAAGCTGAAGAACTTTCAGATGTACGCTGTGGAGGATCTCAAGAACTATTACCTCAGAAGAAAATGCAGCTCTCTAGAGAATCTTGCAACAAGGCTGTGGATGTGCATTTAATTCACTGAGTCCTCACTATTGTAAACACCGAAAGAAGACAGGTGGAAATGGTCAAATACATATCTCAACAAAAGGCAGTTACAAGACATGCAAGCCCATGAGGGGCTGATGGTAGATATGAGAAGGCATTTAAAATATTAAATTTGCAAGAGGACAAAAGCAAGTTTTCTCAGAATTAAAAAGGCTCTCCTCGACACCCACATCAAACTGCCCCCACTATAGAGGAGAGATTTGTGGCAGTGCTCAGACGTAAAAAGACATCCTTTGCAGGAACATCCTTGGCTCCCAAGAAAGGTAAAAATGAGACAATAAAAATAAGAGGTGGCCCTAATAGTTCATAAAGTACACAAACCCTACAAACTTTATTATCTGAAGTGTACATAAGGAGCAATGCAATGGTGTACAAGGTTTCCATTACTGGAAGAAAAGTTGTGCTTGCAAAGAATGTAGAGAAGTACTCAGTGTATTACAACTATTTTGGGAGCAAAGGTCGAATGCTGCACTGTCTTGGCAGTGGTTTCCTCTCTCTCTCAGTCTAAATACCAAGCAGATGGAATATAAAATATTTCAATTAGTGGCAGATACCAGTAACATTGCTAAATGTTTGTGAAAAAAAAAAAAAAAAGGCAATGTTTTCACAATGATTGTGCTCTAAAAGCTGATGGTTTCTTGCATTATTTGAGGTACATAGGCTCTTTTTAAATTTGTGCCTTAATCTGAGATTATGAAGAATATGTACCACAAAGTGATTGGTACTCCAGGTTTCTTGTGAAGCCATTGATTTTTGCCACCAGGCTTCCTACCCTGGGGCCATGTCAAAGAACTCTGGGACTGATAGAAAGGCAATCAGAAGTGACAGGACAGTGACAGTGATTGTGGAATAACAAGTGAACTTGTACTTAGCTGTAAGAAAATGACCTAAACTTTACTGTTAATTCTGAGCAGCCCTTAGCAGCATGTGCTTCTCCACAGTATATTGTTAGACTGTCAAAATGGTTAGCAGAAAGTGGAGTTTTTTTCCAATGTCTGACTGAATTGCTCCATGTTTGTACCATGCCCAAGGAATAAAGTTGAGAGAGAACGGTCACTGTGCAGAGCACAAACACCAGCCTGCTCTCTCCCTTTTATTCATGTAATGCTTGACTCTCTTTCTCAATATGTTGCTGACTTTTCCTCTGAAGTCAGGATCAAAAAAAATCCTTCTTTTATGTTCTCTGTGAATGATATCAGGCAGAAAAACTGCACATCAACAAGCACTAAAAAGGAAAACTTCTCTTATCGGAAAGAAGCACAGATGTAAAGATAAGTAAAAAATCTAAAAAAAGGCAAAAGGACCATTCTAAGATTCTTCTCTTTTTCCCAGTTTCTGGATGAAACTCAAGCTTATGTAAGACTGTGGGTGTGTTTGTTTATATGTGGAGGTGTTTTTAATTTCATGCTAAGCTGTTTCCAAAGAAATCACCTAAATTTGATTTCTAGGACCTTTGATTTGATGACCTTCATATCTACTTGCCTTTTCTCTTGCAGTCTTTCCAAAGGGATGTTTTCACAGGCATCACTGAATTTTAATTTAGGCTATTAAGTCATATTTTGCTCTCCTGTATCTACTGACATTTTATTCTTTCTAATGAGATAAAACCTCTATTATTGTCAAGTGCATCTGAAGGTGTTTTCTGCCTGAAGGTGTTTGACTGTTACACAAGGGAAGGAAGGCGAAGAAATGAAGATGCTCTTATGGCGTATGGGTTGACACTTTGGTTTTCAGTTTAAGTAGAAACAGTTCCCTGTCAGGACCTTGGAATTGTTTTGAGGCAGGCACCTATCAGAGCTCATTTTCAAATATTGACATATTGTTTGACCATTAAGGAAGCTAGATGCGACTTTGAGAAATGCCCATATAAAATTTTGAGTGAGTGCAAGTCAGCCCTTTCCCTCTGGCCACTTGAACGGGGATCATGGAGCTGGGCCATTCTGATGGAACAGCCAGGCCCACCCAGGCCCTGCTGTTCCCTCCATCATTGGGGGCAGCCGGCCCAGCCCTGGCCGTGCCCCGAGCCCCACCGGGCCCTGCCGCTGCCCCTGTCAGGCTGGGGAAGGCGGTCGGAGGCCTGGTCGGGCTCCATGGGCTCCTGGCAGGGGAGGGGAGGGTGCCCACACCCCGGAGCAGGCAGAGCCGCACCCCTGATGACAACCATGGGCCCAGCTGGGCCGAGCCCACCCTGATTGCCACCCAGGGGTGGGCAGAGCCCTCTCCTCCCTCTCTGGTGACTCCTGGGCAGAGAGGAAAAAGAGGGGGAAGCCCGGCCGCTCTGAGGAGCAGTGGCTGGAGAAGCTGCTGCCCAGCAGAGAGCACATAACCATGGCAGGCCTGAGCAGATTTAGCCCTTTCTTGGCAACATGAAGCTTTCAAGGTTTAACTCTTTCTTGAGAGAGAGGAGAGATGGGCAAAGTGAATATAGAGAAGACTCATCATGAAGTCAAATAGAGAGAGTGAAAGACTAATTGGAGGAAGGATGGAGGAGTTGCCTGCTGGCTGGACTTCAATTACAGCCATACTCTATATGTAGATTATCTCTTCAAATCATGGGAAAAATATGCATTTGTTGAGATGATTGTTTATTTATAGATTTGTGAGAAAAGGTGTGATGGACTGAGTAATACTGCATTTGAATCTGTGATTTTTGTAGCCCCATGAGATGCTCGAAGAGAGAGAGATGAGAAGCCCACTGTGCCAGTGGAGAAGTAAAGAGACATCTCTGTTCCCTGTGATGAAGAATCATTTACCTCTAGAGTTGCTAATCTTTAAAAGGTGACACTCCAATATTCCTGAGTTCACATGACCCATGGGCAGCTTGGGAAACTGCTAATGAGGAAAAGGGTCGGAGGAGTCATGGAGTCCCAGGTTTTCCTGGGAGGATGTTTCTGTGCCAGTTAAAACTCACACGAGAACTGTTTTGTCAGTGGGATCCATGATTCTAAGACTCTTTCTCCTAAAGAAGTAACAAAAGAATATTTTTCAAAGAGTGGAACTGACTGAAAATCACAACTTGTCTCTCTATGTTGCTTGTGAACAGTTTGTGGGGGGAAGAGAAACATTTTGAANAGCAGGTTTTCCTGGGAGGATGTTTCTGTGCCAGTTAAAACTCACACGAGAACTGTTTTGTCAGTGGGATCCATGATTCTAAAACAGACTCTTTCTCCTAAAGAAGTAACAAAAGAATATTTTTCAAAGAGTGGAACTGACTGAAAATCACAACTTGTCTCTCTATGTTGCTTGTGAACAGTTTGTGGGGGGAAGAGAAACATTTTGAAAGTTTCGGTTTTTTTCCTTGTTTTTCCTCCTTTAGTGTTTGTTAATAAAACTATCTTTGTAACCTTTAAGTTGGGCCTGTTCTGCCTTTTTCCTCCCAAAGTCTATCTCAAAGAAAGAAAAGAGAGTAGGCATAAAAACCATCACATATTTGGTGTGTTGACCGAGAAAAGTCAAAATTGGAGAATGTAAAACTGCTATATATGGACATAAGCATTTGATCTGTTACAAAAATGTAATAAAAAACAAGTGCCAAGAACTTTCTTTAGTACATCGTCCAGAGCACTAGTTAAACTTCCAGCCAATATAGGCTTCACTGTTTCATACCTAAGGGCAATAGAGGTCTGGCTTGAGGTCTACTTTAAGTATGAGGCTGAAAATCTGAGATAATGTTGTAGAAACAGAGCTCAAAAGGAGGTACAGCGATGGGAGCTAGCTGGACAGAGAAGAAGTGGCAGGAAGGTGGGGTAGATCTGAGGTGAGGAGGTATCAGTGAAGTGATTCAACTGTTTCCCTCTCAACATCAGCAATGTATGTATGTTCTGGACAGGAGCTGTCATAAACCCCCAAACCACATGTAACAGTAACAAAAAATACTAAACCACTAATTATTTAGGGCCTATAATAGGGTTTTTACTAATATGCTGATATTGACAACAAAATCTCATCTTTAGCTGACAGGGATGACCCCACAGATACTGCAGACTTTCTAGTCAGACTAGAAAGTTCTGATGAAGATTTCCTGAAACAATCTGTGAAATTTTACATTCAAATCCTTCTGTTTAGATTGGCCACGTAATTTTAAAAAACAAGTCCCTAATTAGCTGCCTAGGCTTTCCTGACCTTTCTTTACCACAAAATCTAAACCTTGAAACCACTGGTTTTTATGTTCTTCTTGCTATCTTGCTAAACATCAGAATACTCTTCTGGTTGTCAATACCCACTGGAAGAAACTCTTCAAGGACACCAAATTTCTATTTCCCAAAATAACTTGTACACTTTCAATGTGTACTCTTTGGATGGACACAGCTGGATCACTCCCACTCCACAGCTGGAGGTATCAAGTGCCATCTTGTTGCCAATTACAGTCACCCCAAAAATCATACTTAATTCAAGCCAGATGAAAAGTAAATAGGATATATTTACTAAACCAAACCAGGTACATCTGCAAAGCTGTAGAAAAGTTAAAACACAAAACACATCCACCTGACTAAAGACAACCCTTTCTCTCATCCCATATATACCACAGCTGACACTGAAAGACTCTCTTCCTCTTTGCAAAATTTTAGCTGTCACCAACAACTGAACTCTATGTTCACCTGTAGAAAAGTTCAAATGTTTAGAGCACACCTGTTTTATAGCTGGGATCCATCTACTGGGATCATTTGTACTCCCTATGTCCATTGTCTCTGATCCAAACAGACTTGCTGGAAGATGTTGATATCTTTGTGTCTGGCACAGTTTTACTGGCGCTGTTAGAGGGTTTAAATCCTTATTCTTGTCTAAACTAAAAGTCTGTAATGTGCAGTAAAGCATGGTGCCCTTTTGTAGTGAGTGGGCAAATTTCACACCTCAGACTGATGTCTTTTCAGAGTCAGCAGAGTTTCACACACAGCATCCAGACCGATGGATTTTATGGAGACAGACACATGGGCTAGATGCAGATAATTACTGATATTTGCCTCAGACCAGATATTAAGGTCATCAAGGACTTTGGGTGTCTAAGGTTTTGGCCATCTTGAAATATAACATGACAGCCTGCCAGAGCAAATGAAAGACGGCAAGAGAGTGCACTGATGGTTCTTGCAGAGGGCATCAGAGCTCTTTGCTGAACTGGTGCTCCTCATAGAGCTGCACTTGGAACTGTAATATACTGAGGCTGCAGATGGAAAGTACTGAATTATTTCTAAGGGCAGCTGGGACTGAACAGGTTTTGCTACAGGACAGTGTTTAGAGCCCAACCTGTTGCCTTATCACCCTGATCACATTTGCCTTCTCTGCAGCATCTGTTCAGAATGACGTTTTCCCAGGCTGTATGTACTAATAATATATTATTTAACAAACACTTGAAGGGGTGTGATGGTGTCAGGAACATTTTGGATAACAACTCTTATCCTCCCACTCTTTTGTCACTTCATTTGTTTTCCGCAAGGGTATTTCTCAGCTCCAAATTTGATCTCTGATATCTATGAAATGAAATAAAAAGTATGAAAACAGGATACACTTTTCTTTTCATTTATTTTAATTTAAGGTTAACAAAATGGTTCAAATTAGGAAAAGAAATCTTCTCCAAACCCAAACAGTTTTGCTTTCCCTTTGAACTCACACTAATTTTAGTGAAATCTCAAACTAATTATGTTAATTTCTTTTTTAGTCCTGTGAGCCTCTGCACTATGCATTGTCGCCACAAAACCAACAGAAACAACCTTGCTCAATAAAACACCTTTGTCAGCCTCCTCCTTTGGTATGTGGTCAATTGTCCTAAGAAATTACCTATCTCTCATTCTGGACTAGTGAAAAAGATAAAGTTTGATGCTTAAAATGTGTGTGACTAAACCTGGAAAATTATTCTCTAAAATGTGGAACTGTATTTCGAAAGCAACTGTATCCTCAGCACCCGTAAATATTTTTAATATTCATAATGTTTCTTATCCACCTGTGGTATCACCCTCCATCCTTCCTTTTGCCAGACAGCATTCTTGAAAGGAGATATCACAGCCACTGAGAGCTTGAATATCTAATGCAGATTTCCAATGAAGAGCAGTTTAAAACTTACAAATGAGGCTTTTTTGAAAGGAATGACTTGAAACCTCCAGAAAATACTGTATGGATGAGGTAGATAAGAATAAGAAAGGTGGGAAATTAGGAGGAATGATGACTATACTATAGCTTTTTAGAAGCAGAAAGGATTGCTTAAAGCCCCAGAAAGATGTGATATAAAGCCATCAGCACAAGAGAAAGAACTCCAGGGAAAGGTGGGGATCAAGGGTCATAAAATCTTGCTGCTTCTGCGTTGGAAAGCAGGGGATTTTTGGGGGAGAAAAGTAGTGGGTGCATAGGTCAGTCACCCTTTTCAAGCCATATTTCATTGTGATCCTGTATAAAATGCAGCTATGATAGCTTATTTACTGCTGCACTTGAGACCTTGAAGTTCTTTTAAGTCTTCAGAGACCTTAAAGTAGTGGAAGAGTGATACAAATAGCACATAGATGTAAAAAATTCCCTATGTTTTATCTGCTGTGAAGAACACTTGAAAAGAACATTTACTTACCTTTACTTTTGCTTTAAACTCAACTTATGGCCTTTGTCTTTTCATTAGTTCCTTGGATCCTGTGTTCTTGTATGTAGGGTTTTTTTTGTTTGTTGGTTGGTTTTTGTTTTGTTTTGTTTTTATGTTGTGGATAAAATCTTAGTTGTCTCTTATTATCATTTACTTTGCCACTTTTCTGAGCTTCCCTTGGCTTTCCTCATTTCGGAATTACACCAGACCTGGCATCTGTCTTATTTGGACAAGATCTGTCTGATACTGTGTTATTTACACAGGATTCACATATGTTTTTTAAGAAGGCTTCTTTAGCCTTGGAAAAGTTGCTCATTTTTCTGCTTAATTATTTGGTCTTGCATCCTGGATTCTTCTGGGACTGACTTTGTTTTCCTTGAGATAGCTGGTTCAGTGCTGTGTTTCAGATTCAGTATGAGAATAACGTTGATAACACGCTGATATTCTGGTTAGTGCTGAGCAGTGCTTTCCCTGAGCCAAGGACTTCTCAGTGTCCTGTTCTCTGCCAGGGAGCAGGTGCACCAGAAGCCAGGAGGGAACACGGCCAGCAGAGGTGACCTGAGCAGGCTAAAGGGATATTCCACACCTTAGAATGTCGTGCTCAGAGTACAAACTGGAAGGAGCTGGTTGGAAAGGACTGATCACAGCTCAGGGACGGGCTGGACATTGGTCAGTGGGTGATGAGCAATTGTGCTGTGCATCACTTGTCTTTCTTGAGTTTCATTCGTCTCTTTCCTCATTTCATTTTTAGTCTCAGTTCTGTTTTATTTCAACTATTAAACTGTTCTTATCTTTTATGTTTGTTTTGTTGGTTTTTTTTTTTTCTGATTCTCCCCCCATCCCCACAAGTTTAATGATGGTTCATAAATCCAAGTGCTGGGTCCTGCAGTTTGGCCACATTAACCCCCTGCAATGTTACAGACTGGGGATGGTGTGCNCACAGCCAGCAGAGGTGACCTGAGCAGGCTAAAGGGATATTCCACACCTTAGAATGTCATGCTCAGAGTACAAACTGGAAGGAGCTGGTTGGAAAGGACTGATCACAGCTCAGGGACGGGCTGGACATTGGTCAGTGGGTGATGAGCAATTGTGCTGTGCATCACTTGTCTTTCTTGAGTTTCATTCGTCTCTTTCCTCATTTCATTTTTAGTCTCAGTTCTGTTTTATTTCAACTATTAAACTGTTCTTATCTTTTATGTTTGTTTTGTTGGTTTTTTTTTTTTCTGATTCGCCCCCCATCCCCACAAGTTTAATGATGGCTGC
>VXBR01007537.1:94348-115038 GCA_013400215.1 Cisticola juncidis | reverse complement strand
CAGAAAGAGACCTGGGGGTTCTGGTGACAGCAGCTGAACATGAGCCAGCAGAGTGCCCTGGTGGCCAAGAAGGCCAACGGTACCTGGTCTGTATCAGGAATGGAGCAGGGAGGTCATTCTTGCCCTGTGCTCGGCACTGGTGAGGCCACACCTCGAGTGCTGTGTCCAGCTCTGGACCCTCAGTTTGGGAAAGACATTGAATGCTGTATCCAGTTCTGGTCCCTCAGTTCAGGAAGGACATTGAGTGCTGTGTCCATTTCTGGTCCCTCAGTTTGGGAAGGACATTGAGTGCTGTGTCCAGTTCTGGTCCCTCAGTTCAGGAAGGACGCTGAGACACTTGAGCATGTCCAGAGGAGGCAGGGAGGCTGGTAACGGGCTGGGAGCACAAACCCTGTGAGGAACAGCTGAGGGAGCTGGGGTTGTTTAGCCTGGAAAAAAGGAGACTCAGGGGTAACCTTACCACTCTCTACAGCTTCCTGAAAGGTGGTTGTAGTTGGGTGTTGGTTTCTTTCCTCAAGCAGCAACAGAACAAGAGGACACAGCCTTAAGTTGTGCCAAGGGAAATATAGGTTGGATATTAGGAAAAAGTTTTTTACAGAAAAGGTGATAAAGTATTGGAATGGTCTGCCCATGGACGTGGTGGAGTCACCATCCCTGGATGTGTTTAAAAAAGTCTGGATGTGGCACTGGGTGCCATGGTTTAGTTGAGGTGTTAGGGTTGGATTGGATTCAATCTTGAATCCTCCAGTCTAGTGAATCTGTGAATCTGTGATTCTGTGAAGAGGTAGAGGGTGGTGGAGAAATGAGAGAGCTCCTGTGTTGTACTTAGTTGCTGCCTGGGTTAAACCCCAACAGTTGCCTTTTTTCTCTTGGAATTCATTGTCTCTGGAATTTATCCTGACATACTTTCTACATCAAATTTGTGGCATGTAGGGTGTTCCTTTTGTATTACATTCTCCAGCATACTGTTAACCTTTTCTGTCAGCATTTAGAGTTTGCCCTTTCACAGTTCATTGTCACAATATTTTTCTTCTGGGAGTTACTGTTAGCCATAATATCAAATCTAATTTTCTCCTGATGCCCAATGGAATGCGTGTAACCTTTGTAGATCAGTATAATAAATATGATTTTACCAGGACTCAGAGCAGGAGATTAAACTCTATTTTACAGCCACTGCCATCACTAACAAATGCTCCATCTAGTCTGACTCCTTCTTGATTAAGGTGATGACTTACAGGGCTTTGCTTCTACCTAGGAGATGATTTCTAAATTCATGCAATACCACTGCTCAATTTTGAACAAAGCAGCTCAAATAAAACAAGTACAAGCATATTGTTGAATGCACATTCCTTGTAGACAGAAATGCAGAGACCAAGAGGATTAATACAGATGGAGATAAACACAGGCTCAAAGATTTATTTATCAAATAAATCATGTAAAAGTAGGAAATAGACACAACTTCTCTGCATGCCTGCATTTATACATGAAAGAAGTTAGAGTGGTAAGAGATACTAATATATAGATGGAGTGACATAGATGTAAAACTGACATACCTATTTTAGCTCAACATACAGGCTATGGAACAAGGAATAAACAGATTTTTAGGGTGTACTGTTTTTTTTCCTGATCCACACAGAAGTATGAAACAGCCCTGTAACTTTTTGTAAATTTTCTTGGTTTATTTTTGCCTATAAAAGCCTCGATGTTAAAAATGTTGGGAAATTAAGTCATTAAATCCAGCTTTGTCTCCTGTGGTGGGGGCAGGGAGAGTTGACAGGAAAATATGAACACAGCTATTTACAGGAATTGAAATTTGAAGCTCATATGAGAAATATGTGCAGGAGTGGTAAAGAGGAGGGATTTTTATCTGTTCCCATTACTCCGAATGGGTGTAGTGGAAAAACTAAAAACAAACTAGGAGAAATTACATGAATATTTATCACCTGCTACTGTTTCATCTTTTTAAATTATGAAGCTTTCGAGAAGAGGAAAGGTTTTATGTATGAACTGGCAGGGGTGTCATGAAGAGAAAAATATGCTGTGGCTTTTTCAATGGACTTAATGTACAAATAAAATTTGAGAGATGAGAGTCCATAAACCACAATGTTGGAAAGGAATTAAGGACAATAAATATAGGAGCTCAGTATAGATGCAGTATTAAGAACTGGCAACTGACTTCACTTTTCCTTCCTCTTCACTTCTTAAATTTTCTGTGAAACTTTTTAGACTGGAATTTTTACTTAGTTGACCATGCAACTTATATTGAAAGGGTAAAAACAGAGTTTATAGTAGCTATTACCTTGTTACAGCCCATGAATCCCTTATAGTTTTTAGTGAAATCCCTCCCAGTACTTTTTTCTTATTCTGAAAATAACTTCAATACTTCACCAGTTTGTAGAATGATGTAGATACCCTTGCTGGGGAAATGTAAATTCAGACTCACCAGTTTTTGTTCTGTACATGAAAGTGGTGGTGTAAAAGCTGTGACAACAACCTGTCTTTTGCCTTGTCTCTGAGAACATTTGGTCACTTGAATGGACATTTATGTTAGGTTTACAGTCATCAGTGCCTCCTAGGCAAGGCTGACCTTGGCAGCCCTTGTCAGTCAACCTATCAACCTGTCTTACCTTCTATATTAAACTTATTCCCTCTGGAAACCCTGAAATCCATCAACCAGGTGCATTCTGTCACAGAAAGTCAGTGACCTCCTAGAGAGTGAAACTCAGCAGAAGTCTTGGGAAAACTGGATATGCTTGGATTGTGTTACAGCAGCCACAGCTACTGAGCTCTGAATGCCTGCTGAATTACATAGACTGCCTGAAATATCTGTGTCACAGGAGCAAGAAGAGACGGTCACTTTGCTTCATTCTGCATCCACTTAGAGCATTTTACTTCATTGTAATACCAAGAACAGGAAAAGTTATTAAGAGATACCAGGAGTTGTGAATTCAATTACACTTTATTGCAAAATCCTCAGATATAAAGTAGATTTACAAGGTACAGGTACATATTTTGTCCAAGTAATAACAACAAATATAATTGCCCTTTTACAGTATGAATGACTTGAGGAAGAAAGGGGTAAGTTGTTTTCTGTGGCTTTCATGTTCAGAATCAGAAAGTCAGGAGCATGAGTGATAAACAAAGCACACTGGAGCTCATATAGAACAAATTTTTAATGAGAAAATACACTTCAACTCCTACACATTTGTAGCAAATTTTTGAACAGTTTAAAAAGTGAATAAAAAAGTAGTCATTTAAGAAAAAAAAAGTGTTATGTTCAAAAATATATTTAAACTTGCAACAGTAACCAGATGGAACTGTAGGCAAAAGAAACCATGAAGTCTCTCTTTTCATCTTCTTATATCGAGTGGCTTTACTTTTTTTAATAACAACAAAGAAATTTTTCACCTGGACCCAAATTAAACACTGATTTTCAGCCAGGTGCATCATTGGTCAGCATGATAAGAATTTAATGAACAGCAAAGTTCTCCGTAACCTTTCCAGGGCTACATTTTTTGACACGATAAACCATCCAGGTCATGTGCAGCAGTACTGGCTGGAGAAAGAACATTTTGTTACCTGCTTTTTTGGTTTGTGTTGCTGTTGCAGCATCTCAGTGCCACTAAATATGATGTTCCTGTTTCATTGCAGAACTTCACAGCCCAGAAATTGTCTTTGTTACCTTGAGGGTCATGTTCACCACAGCTTTTGCACTGTTGTCTTTGTTCATCCAATGAGTACACCCAGGAGCCTGTAAGCACACACAGGAAGAGAATATTTCTTCAAATGCCACCCCTCTGAGGATGCCCTGGACACATGCCCAAGAAGACCACCTGGGAGGTGCTTGCAGACTCACCTGCTCAGTAGAGACAGCATGTAGGTCAAGTATGCAAACTCACTTAGAGACACTAACATATTTAGAAACCCAGATCCCATTGAAATACAGCCCTTACATATCCTGGACATAGAGATCAGCCTGTGTTGGATACAAGCTGTGTGAAGATGTAAATCTCACCCTTCTCTTCCCAATACATTTTATCTCTCATTCAATCATTAAGTCACAGAATCACTAAGGCTGGAAAGGATGTCCCAGATCACTGAGTCCAACCATCAATCCAATACCTCCAGGCCCACCACTGCTTTAATGTGCCTGGCAGTGAACAGAAATGTCACCACGAGATAGTTTTCTGAGAGTTCATATTAAAGTAGAAGTCTTTCACCTTCTCATGCTCTGTGAAGTAAACAAGAAGATCGTGTTTATAAATATTACCATTGTTTTCACATTCTTCTCCAAGGAGAGGAGAGGTTGTGTGACAGTCCCTTTGACCAGTGTGGTTGAGAGGTGGGAATACCCCCCTCCAATCCATGGTCACCTTTCAAAATGTATATAATAGGAAGTAATAAACAAAGGGCAGAGATTTTTCTCTGCTGCTGCTGCTCTCCCAAATTCTGAGTCCATGTGTTAATTGAGCGTGGCAAACAGTGACACAGAAAAATGTAAGTCTTTTCTAAAAGGGTAAGAGGAGTGATAGACCTTACACAGGGCAGACAGGCATAGGTGGAGCCACTGCCTTCCTGCACATAGAAATTCATGTTCAGAGCTGTACCAGGTGGAAGGTGTGGTTTTGCCAAGTTGGAGATGCAGCACTGTAGGCTTCCTGTCCTCCACACTGAAACAGCTCTTGGAGCTCTGCTGAGGTACCTCTAGCCCCAGTAATTTATGGGGAAACTTCACAATAGTGTGTAACCAATGACCTCTAGGGCTGTCACTGCTAATAAAAAGATGACAGGATTCAAACTAATGCTGCAAGGCCTCTGTACTGGGGCTTGTCAGGCTTGCTGTGTCTGGTTGTGTCTAGAGGGTGCCATGAGCTTTGGTTTAGATTACAGCATTTGCCTGGGGAGCACCCCACCTAACTCATCTTTTTTCTTTGCTTTGTGTAAGTGTGTGGTGTAAATCTATTGCTAAAATAATTTGGATATATTATCTTTAAGTGACAGCTTGTGTTAACAAATACTTAATCTCTTTAAAATGAACAGTCTATGACTCAAGAATAATGATGTGGTGCAGTGCAGGAATGAAGAGATATCATAGGCTTTGAAAGTATAAGAAATGGATTATACCAGAGGCTCTACAGTTATGAAAAGCTCAGCAATGTTCTGTTCCAGACAGTTAAAGAAATGCAACTTCAAGAGCTGGATAAGAAAAGCTTTAAGAATAATAAAATCAAAAAAGATCAACTATCCAATAAAATTTAAATATGTAAGATAAAGTCAGATGAAAAGGAGAACTGTAGACCAATAAAGAAAGATAGGGTGCAGAGTACATTCAAAGTATAAAAACGAACTGAATTCAACCCAAGTAAGAGAATAAAGAATCCCAGCATCTGCATTGCAGTCTTCTGAATTTTGGTTGCTGAGGATTTGATGCAACCTACCCTGCTTCCCTTCTTCTCAAGAAAAACTGCTGCCATTGACTTTAAGACCCAGGAGAACAAAAAAATGTTGAGAAAAACATCACAGGACAGGAGAAAGTATTACAAATATATATATAATAATTGTAATGCTAATTTATTTAGATTTTCCTGTATTAAATACACAACATGGAGTGTGACTTTGTGCATCACTGCAACAATATCAACTATTTCCTATGTTTTTATTAGATTTTTTAGACTTTAATTAAGCCAACAATGAATTCTGAACTCTGCACATAGGACGTATTTGTTTTTTCCCTAAAACAAAGTTTCTAGTACACTGGGAAAACTTCAGTAAATCATTGCTCTGGTTTTGTCTGGCTTATATTTAATTTTCTCCCTAGTAGCTGATATGAAGCTCTACTTTGGATTTATGTTGGACACAGTGTTGCTAAAACAGGGATGTTTTGTTTCTGCTGAGCAGAGCTTATACAGAGTCAAGGCCTTTTCTGTTCCTCACCCTGCCACTGAGGTTGCTGGGGGGAAACAAAAGTGGGGAGGGGACACATCCAGGACAGCTGACCCCAGCTGACCCAAGAGACATCCCACAACAGATGGTGTCCTGAGTTTTCTCACATTTCCCATTCTCCTTGCCATTCCTTTGGAGTAGAGTGAGCAGCTGGGGTTGAGGTTTAGTTGTCAGCTGCTGGTAAACCATGCAACCGCCATGTGAACATGTAGCCTCAACAAAGATCCAATCTCCCTTATCTTTTTGCCTTCCAACAGTCATTCAAATGCCAATCTTCCCAAAATCATAAACCACAAGGGGTAAGACGGCTCCACAAATCTCTCCCATCCTTCACATGAGTCCACAGATGACTATTAACAAATAGTCACTGTACAGGAAATAAAAGTTAGCAGTGTTGGTCACCAAAGGCACTGGCTATATCTTTGTTCTCCATTTTGTTTAGAAATGTCCCCATTTAAAAATATACCATTGGTTCAGACAGCAGTGGAGGTGAGCTTGGAATTTGGCTGTGCAGACATCAGTCTTCCAAATAAACCAATGAAAAGTTATCTAATAAAGTACTCATGGTCTGAGAAATATGGCCAAGTAGAAACATCTTCATAGCAATTAATCTAAACAGAAATTGTGAAAATGAACCTAATCACCAATAATTGCATCTGTTTGGCAAATTAAACCTTGAAATGGTTAATAATTTTACATCCTGGACCTGCAACATAGGTGACTGAAGCCTGTGGGCCTACAATAAGCAAACTTTGTGTTTAGACAACCAGAAACAGTGGGGTTGCTGTAATTCTTCTGCTCCTTGTAGGCAGCTTGTACAGAACCAGGACACGTGGATTTTGCAGCTAACTTGCCACATGTCTGTAAGTTCTGGGGGGTTGTCAGATAAGCCTAATTTGAAGAAGAAAAAATAAGGAGTAGATTATAATTTGAACCCTATCTAATAATATGGGTAGTCAGAGAAAGAGAGAGGTGTAGTCTCTTTGAAGAGAAGAATAAGGTTGATCACTGAAATAAGTATTCCTTTGGTGAATTTAGTTCAGAGATGGAAAGTTGTCCCTATAAGATAAGTTGAATGGTCAGCTGAGGAATGGTTAAAATGGTGACATGAAAGCAAGAAAATTAACTCTCCATTATGTTGGATAACAGACAACTTGATAACCCTGATAGGTAGGTGAATGTGGGGAGAACCCTCTGCATAGTCACGCCTGAAGCCTCTGGTCTCCCAGAACAGCTAATCCACAAGTCCAATAAACTGCCCATGGATGCAACAGATTGTTGGCTCTATCAAGAGTTAGGGAAATGTAGTTCCACTAGATTTAGTTTGGTTTTCCAGCTAACCGTAGAAGGTGGTTGATAAGAAAACTACTGAGAGGTAGATGAGTGGGATTTTTTAAAGGAAATAGTTGAGTCATCCACAACATTGCAGGAGAAAATGGGAATCCCTGTCTGTAACCTCCTCCGTCTAACTTCCTTAAATTTACACATACCCATGATTATTTCATCTGATTCCTCTTCTTGCTGCCAATCCAGTTATCCTTGGGTTGGAAGAAGCAAGAAGTGCTGAGTACTCCCTTGGCCAGTTTCTCTCAGGCCATGCAGTTCCTTGAAAGCAGGGGAGAAGACTGAGTGATCCTGAATGCAGACTAACTCCTAGTACATGAAGGTTGCTTTCTAAAACGGCAGTGTTTAGGTGAGGAGGTGGAGCTGACAACCAAATGTGGCAACATCCTTAAGTGGTGTCAGATATGTAAATCATACACCCTCTGCAGACTTTCTGCATGAGGGCAATTCTCAATATAACACCTGTGTCTGGGTTCCATTTTTGTGAAGCCTCAGTAGCTTAGTAGAGTAAAATGCCTCAAGGAGCCTGCTCCATGAATAACATTAATGTTAAAGTTAGAGTAATTGCTTTATATAGCTTTCAAAGTAGGATTCCCCAGAAAAACTCTTTGGTTTGTTTCTGGTTTGTTCCTGATGTCCTTTTATACTCAAGGAAAAAGATAAAAATCACCCAGTAGACTGATTTCAAAATGACCCAATGATTTTAGAATCCTCATTGGCAAAAGTGACATAGAAAGGTTTTCCAGTAACACCAGAGGATAAATAGGTGAAGAAATGTGTTTCAGCTTGTCATGCATTTATTTTTGAAAATGACCATGATCTCAGTTTAGTAGTTGGTCTGCTACAGTTTGTGGTTACATGTTTTACCTTGCTATAGAAAAGTCAGTTTATTTCCACTGTTGATTAACAGGAATGGACAGGGCATCTATTCTGCCAGTGTCTCAGGAAAACATGGATAAGTCAAATTTCCATTTTCTATTTATGCTTTATGGGAACCACTTTAAGCTTAATTTCTTCAGCTGGTTCTGACTTGTAGCTGAGGAATCCTATTAATATTGCCATTGCCAGTCCAACCAGTGCCAATCCTGAATGAGACTCTTATAATCAAAAGAATTTTTAAAGGTACAAGAAATCTGCTTTTTCATTTTTTCAATATATTGAATCTTGAGATAATAATTTTGATCAGATTTTCAAGATTTTCCCATAATCAGGAAGGCTAGATTTGTAATGACTGTTAATATTTCTATTAAAGTACCAAAATATAACACAGCACATGTTGTAACTATAGCAATAAAATATCAAGAGTTGGCAAAACCATTCTCTTCTCCTTTTTTTCCTTCTTTTTTTCTGCAGAGAATATATAATAGACAGAGCTGTGCCAAAACTTGCAGTCTTAAGTCTGTATTTGTTTCCAGTCTGATATTGCGTTTCCCAGGGCAAGACATAGGAATTGACTTCAGAATTCAGCCCTTCATTTCTCCCACAAAACCAGTGATTTAAGATATTTGGTGAGACAGCACACAAATCTTTCAGTTCACATCCCCTAAAAAGGACTCCCCAGTGGAAGAGAGGGGCAAGACTGTGTTGTGTTAAAAGTTTTCAGCACCAAACTCCAGACCCGTCACGGGAATCCGTTAATGAATTTTGGTGTTAATGCATTAGGACTTGCTGGGTGGAGGACAAGAGGGGCCTAGCAGTGGATAGACTCTCAGGCACTTATACAGCCATTCACAGATGCTTTTTCTTCATTTTACAGTTGTAATCTTATGCTGATTTTGTTACCAGTTTGAACTCCATAGACATATTCTGCATTCATTTTTACCTCTAAAATTTTATTGAAGGCGAAGTGATTGAACAGACTTGAACAGAACAAAGAGAACATTTTGCCTGAAATATAGAATAATGTCAGTTAAACATAACTTCTATTATTTGGGTGTTGTTTTAAAATAATGGGTGCCTTTACCTGGGAGAATCTTTTTCACCTAAGTTTTGAATAAATAAGTTATTTGAAAAGCACAAGGGAATATTATCCTCGAAATACCCTAAATCTAGGAACATACAGATCTAAAGTCTTTCGATTGTTCTTTTTATATACAAATACTACAGTTAGTATCCATCAAACAATCTAGTGATTAATAAAACATATGGTGAATCCAGGTGTTAGATGCTACAGGCAAAACAGCAAGAACTTATTGAAATCCTAAAGGCTCCAAACAGATGTGGGAAAATGCACTTTAGTGTCACCCTGTTCTTTTGGAATTTTCTTAGCCTTCTGAGTGTTTATTTTATTGGAGTTAGATTCTCACGCTTCTAACAGTTTTTTAATGTAAAAATAACACTCTTTATCTAACAGTAGTTTTTTTGTGTATATTCCTTTTTGGAGGAGGAGAAGAACTGATTGACTATCTGCTTGACAAGTGTAGTTGGAGGAGTTGTGATCCCATCCACCAATCCACAACTGGTGCCAAAAATGTATAAATATGAAAGAAAGTAAAGTTCTGCCCCCTTCTTTCCTGTGAGGCGCATGTTTGAGGTGCGTGGTTCTTTCGTGTCCAATTGTGTCAATTTGGCTTGCTTTTGGGCACATAAAAATAAACTCACATGTTAAAAATACTTGAATAATTGAAGCATTTACTCAGCATTAAGAAGCCATGAATTGATTAACAAGAGTTCAGGAAGCAGTAAGTATATACAACAGGTTTAATGAAACTGGATTTTTTTGGCAGCCCTGGTGAGTGATGCCTGATACTGAAGTCAATATTTAACTTTGAAATCTGTGTTGCTTGCATATGTTTATACAGAAATTTTGTCCATAGCAGGTAGATTGGAGTGGATTAAAGATCCCTTCCAAGCCAGAGCTTTCTGTGACTCTAAATAAAGCAGAGATATTTAGCAATATTCATATCCTTAGGAGAATAAGACTTTTTGTCAGCATACAATTGTTTCTCACAGCATTAACATTTCTTATGCATTGGTTAGTACAGGGTCCTTGCTGACCAAGCACACAATATACATTATTTTCTGATGTTTCTGTTCCCACAACTACTGTATTTCCATGTTCTTAAAAAACTTAAATTGGTAGCTGAAATGTGTCCAAATATTCATATTTTCATCTTGGTTTTTGTTGAGTAAGAACCTTAAATTTCATTTCAAAAGATGATATTGAAAATAAGTTTAAGTGAAAAAATTGAGTTTTGTCAATAAAATACCTCCAAAAATAAGAGGTCATTGTGGGGGTAGAGCTACATCTAAACTCTGACCCACCCTTCAGCTATGGGTGAAAACTCAGGTGAAATAAGTCCTGATTTTACAGATAACATGTGAAAAAGGCTAGATGATATTTGTTTCTTTCAAAACCTGTGATTATAAATTCATCTTTGGAAAAGGTTTAAAAGGTCTCACTGGGCTTCTGTTATATGAAACAGGAGACATTTCAGACATACACATTCAGTCCAAATTTAAAGTAAACTCTTGGCTCTTTCTTCCTGGGACAGACACCTCATATTCTTGCCATAGAATTAGTGTCCATTGTAAAAATATACAAAGAGGCATAATGTTTTAGTCCAATCACCAAATTATCATCAAATTTTCTCTGCCTCAAGAACTGGAGTATCAAGGACTCTCAAGTAGGCAGATCAGGAGGTGTTTGATGGAGGAGCACCAGATAGAGCCAGCATTTATCAATAGTCCCTGAGGTAATGTTGGTCTTGCTGATAAAGGAAATATTTTAAGGTATTCATAACAAGATCTCTTAATCTTAAAGTGTGGTCTAGGTGTTGTCCTGTTTTTTCTGAGTTTTTTTAAAGCCTTCTACTTGTTCATAAAATCGAGTCAGTTCTTTAGTTTCTGCACAATATTAAGGGTCAGTTTTTCACTTTCTCACATTTTGAAACATAAACAACCTTTCTTGCTTTTGTTCTCTGTCCTTTGTTTACATATTTCTAGCCTGAAAATAATGTTGGTTGACAGCTGGTCTGGACAGTGGGGTGAAGGGGTAGTAACCCCAGAAGCCAATCCACTACCAGACCCACAAATGTATAAAAATGAAAGAAATAAACAGGCTTGCTCTCTTTTTGGGGAGCAGCTTTTCACTGCAAACCTCCTGCCTCCGTGTCATTGTTTGCATGCCGCTTTCACAGTATAGAGACCTTGGTAGCAACAAATAGAAGAACTATTACATCTATAAAAACTTATAAGCAAACATTAGTGAGAGAAATAAAAAAAGCCAAAGATGACTTTTCCCAGTCTGTCCCTTTCCTTCTTCCTTTATAGGTGCTCTGTAACCATTGTACTTGTGTTATTTTACTGTCTTGCATCTTTAAAAATGCATCTGCGAAAATGAAGACATAGGTTGATTTCTGTATTTGGCTTGTGACATGTTAGATGGTTTATCACACCTTGCTTTGACAGGGAAACTTCCAATGCAGTTTGGAAATGTGGTGCATAGCCAAATGTTGAGTCTGAAAGGCTTGAGTAAAGTCTAGGGAGGATCAGTGGAAACAGTATAGGCTGTATGGTCAGCAAAATGGAAAATCTGGTGAACCCACAGATCTGTTGAGAATGAACAGAATCCTTAGAGATGAAGCACTTAAAATTTCATTTTCTGGCTTACTAGATTTTTAGTTGAACAAAACCTTACTGGGATTTTTAAGCAGGCGTTAATTCAGGTTTAGGACAGCAGTCTTTGAATTAAGAACTGATATGAGTGGTGCTTTTTTTTTTTTTTTTTTTTTTTTTTTTTTTTTTTTTGGTTTGTTTNTTTTTTTTTTTTTTTTTTATTCCTGGTACTTTCTGTCTACTGGAAAAAGAAAAGTTGGAGTAAACATTGATAAATCCCCTCTTCTGAATTGCACTTGTCTGGACAGAAACATACACATTTGCTTGAAAAATACAACTATATTTTGAAAAGTAAATTGAAAAAAAGCTATGGAGTTCCGTGCCCATGAATAATTTCCTAATAAAAATCATCTAACTTTACTTGTAAATTCAGTTGTCATTGTTATTATTTTTCTTAAAGTGAGACAGAAATATTGATTCTGATGTTTCACAGCTTTGTAAGATGTTTCCTCTTTTTTTTCACCACAGCACTAAAGGTTCTAGACATTAGCAACTCATTTATGTCCTCAGGGGTTTTTTTCTTAATAAGTTTCTGCAGTAACTAATTGGAAAGCAGACACGTATTCTTCTGTTGTTTTTTCCAATTCATTGATCATTTCTATGCTGAAAAATTCTTGTAAGCAGAATACTGAGATAATGCCATAATTCCTTTGAGGTCCTGCAAAACATAATCTGCTGTGCAGAGAAGACTGTTCTGAAATAGTTGTTTTCTAAATTAAGCTGCCTCTGGATGTAGCAATAATAATGAATATTTTCTCATCAGTTAAATAGATGTTATTCTGATTTCTTTTGTCTTTCCATAATTTACTGTTTCCTTCTATCCTTTCCACTAATTACACAAATATGGTTAAAGTTTGGAAAGCTGTAGACAAAGTAGTCTAAGTTTCCATCCCATGTGAGACTTATATGTTGGAGTAATAATTTGATCAGACATAAATCCAGCTGGCATTTTAAAATTCACACTCATTCACACCTCAGAGTTAGTGGAAGGACTTTTTATCAGCTGATATCTGATTTCAAGGTTTTTAAGCATTAGTGGAAAATGTAAAACTTGTTGGACAGTCATGGTAAAACCAGCCTAACATAAGTGCCCATATCTAGAAATGTAGCAGTTAAAAATTAGAAACTAACCAATCAACCAAACAAACAAACAAACAAAACTCCAAAGAACAACAAGAAAAAGAAATTCCACACTCCCAAATATCTGAAACTACTTTGCCAATTTGGTCAGANATACACTGTGACCAGGGGTGAGCTGGGATATACCACCCCACAAGAGAGTACAAGTCTGATTATCTTTAATGCCTTCATTTTAATAGTACAGAACTAAATCATACAGGTTGCCATGTGTTCTGCCTTTATTTTGAATCAGGACACCTGATTCAGAACCAGTATTGTGTGATTGCATGACTAATTAAGGAGAAGAGCAGAATTATATGTTATACTCACTTTTCACTCCTAGACTTCTGAAATGGCTATTTAATGAGGAATAGAATATTATTTTGAACTTACATCTTCCTATTTTAATTCTTTGGCATTAATCACATCATTGCTTTATCTTCTCCATCCTAAACCACGTCTTGGGACAATTATCACTTCTGTTCTCAGCCTCTTTTTTCTCCAGTACTTGTTCTTTTAACTTTTTTTCTGTGCAGGGGTGGATTCTCAGTAACTTAGGTGGCATTTCCAGGATATTAGTGAAGATGACAAGAGGAGAAATAGTTGTTCCAACCTTAAACTCTCATTATTGAGTACTCTGATATATACCAACTTTGGTCTGTTTGAATTTTTCCAACAATCTCTACACCTTTGTCAATCATCTCTCACCCATGTTCTCATGCCTACCCCTTTCCTGACTCTCATCTCTGCATAACTCTCTTAAGTGCTAATAAAAAACAAATCAGCATGCATGTATCACAACAACTCCAATATATCTTTTTCTTCAGCTTGTCACCAGATATTATTGCTCATTTCCACCCCATCTCCCATCCACCTTTCCCCCTTTGTCTCTGTTCCTTGGGAACATCTTTATATTTTATTTTTTCTTGGGCAGCCTAGCATACTTTTAGGAAATTTCCCACCCAATTGAGTCTCAATGGCTTTGTAACATGCCTGCTGCTCTATCCTTTTCTCTTGGTGCACCAGGCCTCTGGTTTTCTCTCTTCAAAGTCTTCCTTTAAACTCTCTTTTTTCATCTGACTCATGTGTTCTAGCTGGACACAGAAGTGCACAGTAGACACAGTAGAAAGATTCATCAGTAATGACTCAAACACCTTCTGGGGATAAGACATACAAAGTGTTGGGTATGGATTGTATTTCCAGTTTATGTGAACTATAGTGTCATCAATCCATCATGGCCTTGAGAAAAGAAGGCAAAGTTACTGATCTGAAGAAATGGCTATAACGGAATAGAGAGTTCACAGCAATGACACAAAGTTTAGAATGCACCTTGAACATGTTGTGTCTGTCTTATCTCCCTTTCAGAGAAAAAAAAAATCCTAAAGAAATTAAAGCTCTGCTTGGTAATAGCTCTGAACATATATATTGTTTACAATATAGGCTTGCTTGAACTGGTATGTAGCATTTTGAGTCATGTGGCTTTAGACAATAATTTTTAGAGGCAAGGACATTTATATTAAAAATAGGATCCTATCAGAGCAGGGTTATCAGTAATCTCAATATATATAAAAATGTTTTACATGTACATCCTTGCAGAGGCAAGCTGAAAAAGGTGAAAGAGATAAACAGCCAGGTGATAAACTACGCTATCATCTGCCTTCAAGATTTCTGAACTGAGAGTTATAATTCACTACCCTCTTTAGAACTGCAGTCCTCAAGGTTGGATGAGCTTTTTTTCCACAGCTGATCTCCACAATCAATTCAGAATATGACTTTTATGGGTGACAACCCAAAACATTGCATGCTACAGGTTTGCACTGATATTGCCTGAACCATACGCACATGGGAATTGGAAGAATATTTCTGGCACAGAGAATAAGTGGGTCTTTTCTTCTTATACACCTGCTTATTACAGAGTCAGGTACTCCTTAAATAGGCAGATGGGTTACTACAGCTCAGAAAAGAGTCAGCTGCTCCTGAAATAGTCTGGTGGGTTACTACAGCTGTCTGGTGTGAAAACATTAACCTTGTTCTGCTGCAGTTACATCTTTCTTGACACGTAGGCAGGGTTTACTGCACACAAGCACTGAGGGCAGAGCTTTTCCTTGGTTTTAATGTTGTTACAAAATTAATAGAAAAGACTGCAGAGCCCAACCTGCTGTGTATATTTACCATGAGGATGAGGTTTTTGGATTCACTAAAACAGTTTACATTGTATGTGTTTCCATACATTGTTGAATTGAAGCAAGAAGACTTCTATTACCCTGTACAGTATTATTTTTACAAACATTCTTGTTTATTGGTCTTCTTCACCATGCACATAACGTCAGTTTAGCCTGTTTGTATTCCACCTACTGTTATGTGAAATTATTTCATGGATGGATTGAATTTCAAATAAAATATGCATGAAATTAACTGTCTTCTTTCTCTCATTAACAGTAATAGCACTTACAGCAGATGATTTCCCATCCAGTGGGATTTTTTTTAAATAATAATAAATACTCAGCCCAATTTTATTAGGAAGCTCCATTTCCTCTACAATTTTTGTAAAACTGAAATATGAGTGCATGACTAAATACCTCGCTGTCTCTGTGTTCGTTTGTGTGACTACTCACTTTGACATGCTGATTTAAAATACTAATTGCAGTAATTTCCCTGTTTCTTTCCCACAATAAAGTGCCCTTCAGGAAGAGACTGTCAATTGCATCTTTTGTGGCTCTTTCAACCCAGATGAGAGCAGGAAAGCCAAACCTTGGCATTTTCCATGGAAGGAGTTTCTTATTCCACTTTGCATCAAATTTATATTAACTTATTTGAAGCAGTTCAAAAGCTGAAAATATTATGTCAAACCTCTACTTTTTGTGACAGATTAAGCTTTACATTCAGATTACAAGGTGGACAGATATTTTGGGAAATCAAGTCATTCAGATGGTGAAAACTAGCTGTGGTGATGGCATGCTATGCTGGTTTTGGCTGGTGTAGAGTCAATTCTCTACACAGTAGCTGGTGTGGGACTATGTTTTGGATTCATGCTGAACACAGGGACAATAATAGAACAGGGTTTACACAGAGCCAAGGCCTTTTCTGCTATTCATGCTGCCATGCTGGCAAGGAGACTGGGGATGTTTGGAGGACTGTGATGTTTGGAGGAGACACAGCCAGGACAGGTGACCCAAACTGACCAAAGGGATACTCAATGCCATATGACATTGTGCTCAGGATATAAAGTGAGGGGAAGAATGAAGCAGTGGGAGATACATTTGGAGTCATGACTTTTGTCTTCCCAAGTCACAGGTGACGGAGCTCTGCTGTGCTGAAGATGGCAATGCCTGCCTGCCCATGGGAAGCAGGGAATTCATTCCTCATTTTGATTTGCATGTATGAGCAGCTTTTTCTTTTCCAGTTAAGGTGGGGGTTTTGTGTGTTTGTTTGTTTGTTTGTTTTTTATCTCAAACCACAAGTTTTCTGTCTTTTTCCTTTCTGAATTTCTACCCAATCTCACTGATGAGGGGGTGAGTGGCTGCCTAGGGCTTGGCTGCTGTTTAGGGTTAAACCATGGCACATGTAAAGGTGCTCATAGTGATTTCAGAAAAGGAGTAAATTGTAAAAGCCCTCTTTCTTTGGTAATGTCTGTATCCACAGAAAGAAGGGGGAAAAAATAATGTCCTGTGCCAGTCATGATTTGAACAGTGGCTATTCTCTAACTGCCTGAGCATCAAATGGGGCCCATGGCAGGCAAACCGAATGCAAGGGGTGATCTTCACCTGAGAGAACTCTAAAGGAACAGAAACATACTTCTCTTCTTGGCTCTAATAATGTTAACTCTACTATTAAAAAGCCTAGGAAAGGGTATTTTGCTCTGGAGTCCCTTAAGCAACACATTTCTCAGGCACAAATCACAATGAGGTCATTCTGAATGAACATGTAACGTATGTGGAAATGTGGATGAGCAGACCTAGACCAATGGGGAGAACAAGTGAACAAATTCTGGTTGGCATATTCCACCATTTGCAAGTGGCTTGGAATAGAAATCTTTAATGGCTTTTGGTGCTGTGGAGCAGCAGCTTGGTCATGCATTTGATAATATGGGACTTAGTAGGTACCACTGTCATATGATAATCCCTTTAGAATTCAAATACATGGCACCAGAAAGATGGTGAGCAGCAAAGTGTTTACCAGTTGAACCAGTCAAGTGAAGTTACTTGTTTTATGAGTTTTTTTCTACATTCAAACTTTAAAATATGAGTTTCAACAGTGTTATTAGGGCTTTAAGTGTGCCTTAAGAACAATATTATGGTGTAGAAACAAACCTCTAACCTCTTGTAGAAATTCATTACCACAGATGCTTCCTGGAAGGTGACCCTAAGCTTTAGCAAACAAACTCAGACTGGTTAGTGGGATATATGTTAGTAGTCTGTTTTTGTTTCAACAGGAAGAAGACAGAAGAAAGTTTCTTTTCCAAGAGTTTGCTCTTTGAGAACAGACAGTCTGTCTGATGCTCCAAGCATTGCTCAGTGGCCAGCTGCAAGCATCACAAAGTCATGTCAGGGGTTTAATGCACATTTTGTGGAAGGACAGACTAGAGTGGAAACAATCATATCCTGTATGGTGCTGAGTGCTACTTTACAAAAACTTACTCCTGTCCTATTAGGTTAAAATCCACAGGAGGTAAATACAGTGAAGTGGTTGTGGTTTGAGGCCTAACTGGGAAATCTTGAGCCCAAAAGAGTAAAGACAGATTTCCAGTTTTGAGACTGATTCAGCCCCTGCACTCTGGTGAGTAAATCTCACTTGTGTCTTGCATCCTACCCATGAGGGACAAGCTTGACTGAGTCAGGTGGTTAAATAGAATGGATTCCCATTGTGTTGCCAGAGCAACACAAAATTCAGGATGAAGACCATGACGCATTTTGATTCCCCTCTATAAAACGTACAAAATAACACCTACTGCAGCAGATGCTGCTGAGTTCATTAACTAGTGTATGCATTCAAAGTGCTGAAGAAAAGCAGCATTTTTATGCTTGTTATATTACAGATAAATATTTGATAATAATCTTATGTATTAAATGGGAATTGAATACAGTGTTACAGCAACCAGTTTCCAAATTGCGTAGCCTGTAGACCCAAACCCACACACTAATTTCTTCACAGTTGATTAATTGTTATTCTCCAAGTCTCAGTTCAATTATCCTTCATGTAGTCATTGTAGGAGCAGGATCAGAGGTTTCCTTCTCTTTTGGACTCAGGTTCAAAGTCCTGAGAGATAAATTTCTGTTGGTGGCAAAAAGATGTCTTCATCTAGCTGAGGTTTGTGGGATGGACAACTGGCCTGCATTTGTGTGTGTGTGTGTGTATATATATATATATATATATGTATATATATATATATGAAACAACAAGAGTCCCTTAGAATATCCTGTGACACTGCAATACCACCTTGGCTTCACTGCCCTTCCAACTGGTGATCCTAACCCTCAAGTCTAAGTGAGGAAGACTTTTAATGTAAGAAGAGACATTTAATCTGAAAGAACAGACAATAATAATGAATCATTAGTTTTCTGTAAATAATAGCGAAAATAAAATATCTGGTAAAGCCTTGCACCAGCAGATATTACGTTCATAGCTAATATCATCCTGTGTTTATGCTTAGTGATGATAGTATCCAAAATTATTTTCGGTAATTAATAATAGGCATGGATGTTGCATTTCAATTACCTTTTCTCAGCTATATAGCATATAGCCTCGTTATGGTTGTGTGTATTTTGGGATTGTCTGATGTTTGCCATCTTTATTTCATGGCATGATATCTATTTCTGTGATGTAACAATTCAGTGTAACATTTCTTACTCAAATGGGCTTGTTAAAAAAAGAGATTGTTTAAGAAATGAGTAATTATTATTATGAGCAGCAAAATAAATTGGTTGCAGGAAGTGCTCTCTGTGAAAGAAAATTAGTTTGGTGTCTTTCCATTAAGTGTTTTTCACAGCCAGTGGATGGCTAAGTGCCAATTTGTCCTTGGCAATAAGTGTGACAAAAGAGGTTAGAACACAGCAGTTCTTCTTTGCAGAAGTTTTTGCCTAATAAGGATGTTTAATGAGAAAAATCAGGAATCCATTTGAGATGGTAATGGCACCCTATAAAATGTGCCTATAAAAATGTGTCACTTAAATATCTCAAGTTCATGAAAATGGTTACTCATAACTTCTCTAGATCAACAAAAATCCTGTTTTCAGAAACCTACTTCTCCCAGCTCACCTTCTCTTTTTTTTTTTTTTTTTTTTATTTTTTTTTTTTTTTTTTTTAATCTACCTAAAGTAAGAGATCTAAAAGACCTTTTATAAAGTTATAGACAGATGAATTATGGAACTATGAGACTTGCTTTACATTTTCAGCTTTGTTGAATGAAAATAAGGCTGCTAATGACAAAAAATATATATATAGCATTGGTAATCTGTCTTTTCCTCTCATTGTAAAAGTATGGCTGGGTTCTGTCAGATAAGGATGTGGTTATCCACAGACAAATAGAAAATGCATCAGAAAAATGCATCCAATAACTTGTGCTGCACAGAAATTCTGGTGGGGGGATTTATTTTCTTGGTTAGCCACTTGATTATTCCCTGGTTCACAGACATGAGCATTCCTGTCACAGACCTTCAGTCCTCATCTCCTTATGAATCCATTGTTGCACCTTCAAATGAATAAAGGAAGAAAGATAAATGCTTCAGCTGAGGGTAGCAAAAGTATGTGACCAATTTATGGAAATTGCAAGATGAAAATGTGAAGGAAAACAATTTACAGAGAGGTTGCAAAATTTGCCAAACTGCTTCCAGCTACCAGCAGCTACATAGGGACCACTGGGTTGTGGTGCTCCACAGCAGATCTCTTTTTACTTTTCCTTTTCAGAAACTGTATCTCATTTTCTTGTCTCATTGTTTATTTTCATTTACTTTATGTTTTAAGTCTACAGCTTCTAATATTTCTTTCACTACTTTCATGAGATCTTCAATACATTTGAGTTTTATTCTTTAACGTTAAATATGTTTCAGGGAAGAAAATTATTTATATAGGCCATTGCATATTTTTTTCAAAAGAAGCTTTTCAAAATGCCTTCTAAATGGCCATCTGTCTAACATAGTAGGTCCTGCTTCATTTAAACCCCTTGGCTGTAACAAGTAGAGATCTGATTACAAAACATCACCAGAAGAGAAGAAAAAGTGCATCAAATTTGGTAAACAAAATATAAAAACTTGAAGGCCAAATGAGTTTTTTAAGTGTTGAAGCAGAGTTATATTTTTATGATCCAACAATTTTGTCTACAAAATTGAGAGATGTAAATAAATGACAGAGAAAAATCATGATCTGCCATTCTGCCGTAATACATTTTGGTGAAATTGCTGTGCAGAGTCACTGGATTGGTCAGGCGCATGACAAAATTACTAAGTAAGAAGGTACTACTTTTTGGACATATTTGATACATTCATTAAGATTAGCAATTGCTTTTAATTATGGAAGTTGAATTCTTCCAGTCAAGTCATTGATTTTTACTTAAAAATTGCTTTAACTGCTACTAAAAAGTGTCTCTATAGGATAGGTGTAGAAAAGAAAAATGCAAAACATCTGAATATGCATTTATATCTCACTTTTATGTAAGACTAATATTTGAGTGT
>VXBR01007537.1:45887-94315 GCA_013400215.1 Cisticola juncidis | reverse complement strand
GAGTGTTGAAAAGGGGGGGGGTGGGGGGGTGGTTTACCAGATTTCTTCAGATAGGTAATAGCCAGAAAAGTTGGCTGATGGTTACTCTATGTGTATAAATTAACATAGCTTTAGGTTTTGTGAATTTGGAAATAAAAGGAAGCAATGGGCATGAGGTACAGTATGGGAAAATTTGCTTTTGCAAGAAAAAAAAAAATCCCACAATCATGATGTTCAACACTGGGATAGCAACCCAGAGAAGATGTGAAACTCCATCCTTGGAGGTATTCAAGCCTCAGCTGGACAAACCCTTGTCCTTTGAGTCTCTGAGGTTAGTGAAATTTCATCCCAAACTAACTTTGGTTCAACCTCCTACTGAAAGCAGGAACAACCTCAATGACCTCCTGAGTTCTCATGCAGACTAAATAATTTTGTCACTTGTGGTCTTAGTCTTTTAAACAATGCTATTCTTGTAGATATTAACCATTTTCAGTATAAATTTTCATTACTAACATTCACTGTATTTGCAGAAAAGTGACATAACATAAATACAGTTCTTTTTCTACTCCGTATACACATGGAAAGCAAGTTTTGAATCAACAACCAATTGCCAGAATACTTGATGGGTTTACGCAGTCCTTAACTTGTCAGGCTTTGATTTTCACACTAAATATTTGTGTTCTTCCATGAGATTGAACAAGAGAAGCAACATAACCATAATAAAAAGAATGTCAAAGGCCATGTTGTCTGAGACCTTGCCAATTCATCATTTACCTACTGCCATTCAGAGTTCATCCACAAATATGACCAGTTATTCCCATGTTATGAAATAACTGAGTGTCTGAAATATGAGTGAAAGACATGTTTTGATTAAAATCTGAAGCTTGTAGCATACTCCTAAGGATGTTGTCTGGAAAATATAATATACATATTCATATATATATTTTAATTTACACATATACTAGCTGGAGAGGCGGACAGGAACTTCAGGAAGTTTAACAAAGGAAAAACATAAATCCTACATCTGGGGAGGAACCTAATGCACCAATATATGCTGGGGATTGCCCAGCTGTAAAGCAGCTTTGCAGAAAAACACCTGGGGCTCCTGGTGGATAGCAAGGTGAACATGAGCCAGCAGTGTGTCCTTGCAGCACTAAGACTCCTCAGATGCCTTAGACAAAGTATTGCTTGCAGTTCAAGGGACATGATCCTTCCTCTCTACCCAGCACAGGTGAGAGGACACCTGGAGGACTGTGCATGGTTCAGGAGGGACATGAACATAATGAAGAGTATCCAGTCTCCAGAGAGACTGATGGAGGCACTGGAGCATCTCTCTTAAAAGGAAAAAACCTGGGAGAGTTGGGATGGTTCAGCCTAGAGAAGGCTCAAAAGAACATAAATATACAATAAGTCAATATAATGTATTCTGTTTGATGCAAATAATATTAATATAAACATAGGTAATATATAGAAAATTTATTTTAAAATCTGAAGGGAGGATGTAAAGAAGACAGAAGCAGGCTCTTTCAGTGATGCCCAGTGGCAGAACCATTTCATTTCACAAAATTAAATACAGGAAGTCCCATCTGACCACATCTTTTTATTTTGAGGCTGACTGGGCACTGACACAGGCTGTCCAGAGGTACTGTGGACTTTGAATCTCTGGAGATATTCCAAATAATAAATAATCTAGACATGGACTTGGACAATCAGCCTTTGATGGCCATGCTTGAGCAGGGCTATTGGACCATAAAACCTCTGGAAGTCTCTTTGAACCCCAAACTGTGATTCTGCAGTTCTATGACATGGCTGGGCTGGTGTGGTACATTGCAGAAACTTGTTTCTTGGCTACAGGTTAGGAAGCCACATTTTTCACGTGAGCCAGTAATATGCATTATTGGGGATGAGAACAAGGAATTCAGGTTAAACTGGAATATTTTTTACCAGATGCTATCTTCCATTTTCATATCCTCCAAGTATTTCTGAAAGGGATGGTACTATCTATCATCTTTCTAGTAAGTTCTCAGATATGCTGACATTGCCACTTTTTCCTTTCTGATTTTCTTCCCTTTAGAACTAGGGATGTAATGGCTGAGGGAAGATGTTTAGGAAATAAACTTGCATACATTTTTTTTGGAGGTGGATCTGCAGTTCTGGGAGAGGAGTATAAGAAATCTAATCTAAAAATTGGAAAAGACATGCAGAATCATTGAGTTCAGCCATTAACCCACCACTGCCAATCCACCACTAAATCACATCTTCATATCTTTTAAACACCTCCAGGAATGGTGGCCCAACCACTTCTTTAGGCAACCTGTTCCAATGCTTGACAGCCCTTTCTGTGAAGGAGTTTTACCTAAAATCCAATCTAAACCTCTCCTGGCATAAGCAAGGGTGTCTCCTCTTGTCCTTTCACTTGTTGAGGTTCCTTTCTAACTTGATATTCCATGAGTTCATGATTGTTGTATCATAATAGAATTGAAATAATATAATGGTTGCGACCAACAACAGTGAGAGAAAATCATGATGGATCAGTACTGCTTCCCCATATTGTCCCTCCCTGCCCTAATCAGCCATCAGCCATGGAAATCGGATCACTTAAGATTATCTAACAGGTATCTGTGCATCTGAACACACAAGGATTGACTCTGTTTTGTCCTGTGCCAGCATGGGCAATATTTTTACTGAAGAGGCACCCAGGGAATTCCAGAAAACAGCTGGATCAAAACACTACAAGGATGTAGAAGGTATTAGGAAGATTCACAAACCTTGGTGATGTCCATAACTGTGATGTCTATGTGCATCTACCAGGAGTTACTGAATTTTGTTATCATCATAAATTGACTTCAAAAGGTCAAATAAAACCACTTGGTTACTAAAGTCAAAGGTTTGCTATTTTAAGTTCAGAAACAAATGTGTGTATTGCACCAAGTCCTTTAGCTTGATATTTCACCTCTTGTCACTGTTTGAATAATAATGTAAAGAAGCACATATTAAGATGTAGTTAGCAATATTTTGGTACAGGAAGGCCAAAATTAATTTCCTAATAATTAAATCTATTTAGAGTATCTGTTATTTACTTCAGTGTGAACAGAAGAGGCTTCTTTGTCAGACTGACAATGATCAGTGTATCTGGCTTCTTAAATACATTCACAGTGTGTGCTATATTGACTGTGATGAGAGAAAGTGTGTGGATTAGAGTAATAAAACTGTTTGATGTGCTGTTCGATTTTCTTGTTATCAAACAACATTCTACTTTGTCTTGACATCACTGAAATATCAGTAAAACTGGATGATTTGATATGTTATTGAAAAAGGCAGGAGGTATACTTTATGTTTGATTTGTTGTTGTTGTTGTCATTACAAAGAGAATTAGTGAGGAAATATTTATTTGTGAATATCTATGTGTATTGCTGAGAGAGAAAGTTATGTGCTACCATGCTGTTTGCTATTGATTCCTGTTCCATCTTTGATAGCTCATTTTTGTTTCCAGAAAGCAATCCTGGAGTGGAGAGTTAAACTGGGCAATAGTGGACTATGCCAACTGATTCTTGAAGTTTGAGTAATTGGTCAGCTAGGAAATATTGTATTTTGATGGCTGGTTAATAAAAGTGGACATGTGGAGGAGAGTGAGGGGTCATTGACTATTACTCAATGGTTTCCATTGCTAGCTATGCCACATAGTTTGAAGGATCATATTTTTGGGGTAGAATTGGTCTCATAAAATCTGTCATAAAATACCAACATGAACCTCTGAGCAGGTCCTTACTCTAATTACCCTTTACAATCAATGGGCAGCCTGTTTTCAGTTAAAAAAAAAAAAACAAAAACAAAACCACCAACATGTCTATAAAATACATTAATCTAATCTGAAAGTAGATATTAACATGGGGTCAGATTAATTGATTCCCTAATTCCAATGACAATGTTGACTCCATCTTCATTAGCTGTAACAGAAGGCCCAACAGCAAGCTCTGACACAGCCAGGTCTGCTGCAGGGAGTCTGGTGCCTCAGTTGGCCAGGAGAAGCCAGGGGGGTGTGACAATTGTATGGAGGTCAGGCCAGGCCAAGCCAGAATTTTATTTCATTCCATCACCCCGTTTTTCTTCATCAACAAGCGTGTGTCATAAGCCAAAGCCAGTTACCATCAAAGCTATTTCACACCATGGCATAAGGGAGATGAAGCCTAGTTTATGATCACCTTTTCTTTGGACCTTGGCTTACATTGCACATGAACTGTTGCTGGTTGGACAAGCAGAGCAAATGTCCCTCATAAAACATAAAATATCTGCACAGGTGATATCTCTGCTTCAGATAATTTAAATAAAAGAAGCAGTAAAACTATCACCCAGAAACAGCCTGCATTCCTCTGTAGAAAATATATTTGGAAAGCTTTTGAGTCAGGTTTACAATCTAATTAAGGCAGAGACTAAATGAAAGGAGAGGTATAAGAAGGTATCAGCTACAATGTGTATATACTCCTGGTTCCTAATCACAATGCCAGATTTGAAACACCACAATGCAACACGGTTAAGAAGTGAAGCAATGCTTATAATAGAAGATGGAGGAATTCATGCCGAATTATTGAATATCTAAATAGATCAATATGATATGTCTTCATGGGACTTCTGAACAAGTAGACTCTAACATTCTAGTTTTCTTAGGAACTGCTCAGAAGCATCTGAGCCTACCTATTCAGCATTAATTAAAGATTAATAAAAGATTTATGGAAGATTAAAGACTTCTCTTGTGATTTTGCCTGGCTGTTAAACGTTCATAGCAATGAAAAACTGGTAGTGAAACAAAAACTAGTTTCAAGGACTATATTGAATTTCTAGTTAATGTAATTTTCTTTCCATCTTCTTTGTAAAGTACTCTTCTACAAAGCCCTTCCCAGAGGGTGAGCAGAAGGCAGAGGTTTTCTCCTGAATTGCTCTGATCAACAGATCAAGTGTCATCAAAACTCCTGCACACATTTATTTGATACTTTTGATAGTCTCATTTCATGTGATCACAGACTCAGGGAATACCAGGTTGGAAGGGAGCTCCAGGATCATCTGGTCCAGCCTTTCTTGGCAAAAGCACAGTCTAAACAAAATGGTCCAGCTCTTTGTCCAGACAAATTCTAAAGGTGTCCAATGTCAGGGAATCTACCACTTCCTTGGGGAGATTATCCTCATAAATTTTTCATCTTATGTCCAACCGGAACCTCCTCAGGAGTTACTTGTACCCATCATCCCTCATCTTTTCCATATGACTCCTTCTAAAAGAGGAGCCTGATCTTTGGTGCCATCCTTTAAATACTGGAACATGGTGAAATTGTCTTCCCCAGGCCTTCTTTTCTCCAGGTTGAACATGCCCAGTTCTCTCAGCCTTTTTCCACATGTCAGGCTTTCCCCTCCATTGTTCATCTTTGTGGCTGCCCTTTGGGCTCTGTCCAGCCAGTCCACACCCTTTTTGTACAGCTGGGACCAAATCTGAATGCAGTGTTCCAGGCCTGGCATCCATAGTATTGCCTATTAGGGCCATTTGGCCCTAGAATTCTATCCTGCTGGCTGAGCAGAGTGGGATGATGAGTTCCCAATCTCTGTGGGGATGTACTTGTCACTGCAGCCCGGCCTTCTGCTGGCTTTCTCTTCCCCAGCTGCACACTGGTCACTTATTCTTAATTTGTTGTTCACCAGGACCTCCAGGCCTTTTCCACAAAGCTGTTCCCCATCCAGGCAGATTCCAGGCCATGCTTCAATCCTGGGTTATTTTTTCCCAGGTGCAAGACCTTGAATTTGTCTTTGTTGAACTTCATATGTTCCTGTTGACCCACTCTTTCAGCTAATCCAGGTCTGTCTGGATATTATCAGAATATACACAAGCGGTGTAAATGATACAATTACAGCACGTTTAATGTCATCCAGCACAACTAGAACTGGATAAAAGACATATTTAAATTATTACACATTTGTTTTCAGCCTTAATTGAGCCAGCAGTAATTAATAGATTGATGTGTGTATGTGTGTGTGTGTGTATTAAAGAATATTCTATTAAAATATGCTTTGGAAATGTCAAAACATGTTGTTCCAGCATGGTCCAACATTGATCAGCTTCCTTGACAGCTGGAGAGCCTCATGGGAGTTTTAGTTGAAGTGCTTCAGGCCCCTAATCTCTCCTGTGTATTTGATTTTCCAGATGGACAACTGTTCCAGGGTATGCTATAATCTTACTGCCCTAGGGTTCAAATAAAACAGGTCAGTGTACTTTAGTGTATTCTGAATTTCATTCAGGCCAAGACTCTGACCTACAGTACAAATCCAGAATGAGAGGCAGTGACCTTCAACTTGCATGAACGTGGCTGTCCAGAGGGCTGCAGGTTAATACTCAGTCGACACAGAATATTTCAACTCAGTGTGAGGAGCCAAATGTGTCAATTCAGGTTGACACAACCCAAAATGAAGACAGGACAAACACCAAAATTCACACTCTTAGTGAGTAGGCAACTGATCTCCACAAAATTCCCCACCATCACTTTTTACAAATCCACTTTCCCAAATGTTGCTTTTTTAGATTTTCAGTGCCACGTTATCTGGACAGCTGGCAGAAAAAGCAGCAATCAGTTGTATTCGGTGAGTCTTTTAAACCTTCAATCAATCTTGCAAGGGTAGCAGCTTTAAAATTTGTAGCTGTGAATGTTTATATATTTTCCTGATCTTTCCCTGCTTTTCTAGCTTCCTCAGTCTCTCAAAGACACACACATTCACACACACTTATACTTCCACCTTTGCATGTTGGAGAACCTCTTGTGAACTCTCCAGTCTCACCCTCTCTTTCAAGCACAAATTCACTCACACAATCCTCTACAGAGTCAAGCTTCTTTACTTTCTTTACTTTTCTTTAACCTCTTTCTTCTAATGACAGCTAAATCCTGTAAGGTAAAAGATGATCTCTCTGGGAACAACTGAAGTGGGGAACAACATGCTATTCACATCTCTCCTTCATTCTTTACTGGACAAGATTAGTGTTCTAGTAATTGTGGTGTTCCCACTGGAAGCATAAAGGAGTTATAAAGCAGTAACTGCTTGCTCTTTTCCTTCAACCTTGATTTCACAAGGTTGAATCCTGTCCAAATGAGATGCCTTATAAAGCATTCTTGTGCTTTTTTTCATGCTTCCAATGCAGACTTCTTGGGTTATCAGGATTCCTTTTTAATTTTGGGGGTTTTTTTTACGTCTCTTCCCCTTTTTTGTTTATGTTTGCTGGTTTCAAGTGAAAATGAAGTACAGCAATTCATTCAAAACCAAACTCTGTTATATCTATAATTCCAAGGGAGCAAACAGGGTCAATATGCTCACTGTGTGGTCCCAGGGAAGCTCCTGCAAACATACTGGTTGGTATCTTAGGAACACCTGCCTCCCAGTGTGCCAACCAAGGCTCTCATTGATGGGATGGCAGGAAATGACACACCCCTCCTGGTCTCGCAAACCTTACTTCAATAAGCAAAGCTCAAATTTCTGTTTTCGTATGACACATTTGGGCTCTCCTAAATGCTCCTGACAGTGAGGTTCTAATCCATGGTCTCCTTGTATGGCAGTGCCAGACTGACTGGAGATGACTGTCATCTCCACCATCCAAAGCACCACACTGCACCCTCACTATGGCAACGCTGCTCATGGAATTGTAGCAGATGCTGACTGATGCAATGAGCAAGCCCACGACACCTACAGCCTGTGCCACTCACATCTAGTGACACTGCTGCAGCCTCCAGCTCTGCAGAACACTGCCACCTCTCACTGGGGCTCCAGCCCCAGAACTGCAGTCTGGTTAGAAAAGTCCATGTTGTAAGAAATAAGGCAAAAGGCAAGAGAGCATGGCTGCGTTGAGACCTGCTGGTCAAACTAGAAGGCAAGAATGAAATGCACAGGCAGTGGAAGAAGGGACATGGATCATGTGAAGAGTATGGGATGTGGTCTGGTTGTGTAGGATTGGGGTCAGGAAGGCCAAGGTGCAGCTAGAGCTGAATTTTGCAAGGGATACAAAGAAAAAGAAACATCTCTAGCCAAAAAAAGGAAGAGGATGCAAGAGCTGAGAGGAGTTCTGAGGAGAAGAACTTTGGAGTCCTGGTGGATGAGAGGCTGGACACGACCCAAAAATGTGCACTTGCATCCCAGAAAGCCAAACTTGTCCTGGGCTGCTTCCAAAGTACCATGGACAGCAGAGCAGGGAGCGGATTCTGCCCCTCTGCTTTGCTCTGGTAAGTCCCCATCTGCCATGCTGCCTTCAGCTTTGGAGCCTCAGCTCAGGAAGGAAATGGACCATGCTCTTAGGAAGGCCCCAAAGGTGGTCAGAGAGCTGGATCACCTCTCCTGTGGGGACAGACAGAGAGACCTGGGTTTGTTCAGCCTGGAGAAGCACTGGAAGGAAAGGAGCAAAGGAAACCTCGTGGCATCCTTTCAGTACATGAAGAAAGTTTTTAGCAGGGCTGTAGTGACAGGACAAGGGGTAAATTAAGGGGGTTTTAAATTAAAAGAGAGTATATGTAGATCAGATATAAGGAGGAAATTTTGTTCTGAAGAGGCTTAAGAAACACTGGCACAGGATGCCCAGAGAGGTGGTAGATGCTCCATTCCTGGAAATGTTCAAGGCCAGGTTGGATGGGGCTCTGAGCACCCTGATCTAGTTGAAGTTTCCCTGCCCATGCCAGTTGAATCTTCAAAACTTCTCACAACGCAAGCCATTCTATGATTCTATATGCAAGTGGGACGGCACCAAAAATTCAGTACATTTTTTTTCTTCCCAGGGATGCACATTTACTTCTGATAGCCACAGGTCTCTTCTTCCTTTGTTTCAGAGAGTGTTCTTTCCTTTCTTCTTCCAGGCACCCTGGCTCAGTAATTAACACACCATATTAAAGACAATCAATCAAACAAACAAAAATAAACAAACAAAAAACCTCACTTTATAAATTCAATCCCCTGTGAAATTTTTAGAAGTGATTTCTAGGGCATCATGTGGCATGAGGCCATGGGAGTACTTAAGTTTTATCGTTTGTTTGATTGCTTGTGAAGGTCCTGCCCTTGGCACTGAGGTTAATAGTTAAAACTGTGTACTGAATTATAATTTATTGTGGTCAACCTGTCAATAAGAATCTTATCTCCTGTCTCAGTAGTCTTTAAGTAGATCAAATTCCAACATTTTTCATTCAATGGAAATACACACAAACCAGTTGACTTCTCTTTCTTTAGACTGGATCCTGGAAAGCCATGGTGNCTATTCACATCTCTCCTTCATTCTTTACTGGACAAGATTAGTGTTCTAGTAATTGTGGTGTTCCCACTGGAAGCATAAAGGAGTTATAAAGCAGTAACTGCTTGCTCTTTTCCTTCAACCTTGATTTCACAAGGTTGAATCCTGTCCAAATGAGATGCCTTATAAAGCATTCTTGTGCTTTTTTTCATGCTTCCAATGCAGACTTCTTGGGTTATCAGGATTCCTTTTTAATTTTGGGGGTTTTTTTTACGTCTCTTCCCCTTTTTTGTTTATGTTTGCTGGTTTCAAGTGAAAATGAAGTACAGCAATTCATTCAAAACCAAACTCTGTTATATCTATAATTCCAAGGGAGCAAACAGGGTCAATATGCTCACTGTGTGGTCCCAGGGAAGCTCCTGCAAACATACTGGTTGGTATCTTAGGAACACCTGCCTCCCAGTGTGCCAACCAAGGCTCTCATTGATGGGATGGCAGGAAATGACACACCCCTCCTGGTCTCGCAAACCTTACTTCAATAAGCAAAGCTCAAATTTCTGTTTTCGTATGACACATTTGGGCTCTCCTAAATGCTCCTGACAGTGAGGTTCTAATCCATGGTCTCCTTGTATGGCAGTGCCAGACTGACTGGAGATGACTGTCATCTCCACCATCCAAAGCACCACACTGCACCCTCACTATGGCAACGCTGCTCATGGAATTGTAGCAGATGCTGACTGATGCAATGAGCAAGCCCACGACACCTACAGCCTGTGCCACTCACATCTAGTGACACTGCTGCAGCCTCCAGCTCTGCAGAACACTGCCACCTCTCACTGGGGCTCCAGCCCCAGAACTGCAGTCTGGTTAGAAAAGTCCATGTTGTAAGAAATAAGGCAAAAGGCAAGAGAGCATGGCTGCGTTGAGACCTGCTGGTCAAACTAGAAGGCAAGAATGAAATGCACAGGCAGTGGAAGAAGGGACATGGATCATGTGAAGAGTATGGGATGTGGTCTGGTTGTGTAGGATTGGGGTCAGGAAGGCCAAGGTGCAGCTAGAGCTGAATTTTGCAAGGGATACAAAGAAAAAGAAACATCTCTAGCCAAAAAAAGGAAGAGGATGCAAGAGCTGAGAGGAGTTCTGAGGAGAAGAACTTTGGAGTCCTGGTGGATGAGAGGCTGGACACGACCCAAAAATGTGCACTTGCATCCCAGAAAGCCAAACTTGTCCTGGGCTGCTTCCAAAGTACCATGGACAGCAGAGCAGGGAGCGGATTCTGCCCCTCTGCTTTGCTCTGGTAAGTCCCCATCTGCCATGCTGCCTTCAGCTTTGGAGCCTCAGCTCAGGAAGGAAATGGACCATGCTCTTAGGAAGGCCCCAAAGGTGGTCAGAGAGCTGGATCACCTCTCCTGTGGGGACAGACAGAGAGACCTGGGTTTGTTCAGCCTGGAGAAGCACTGGAAGGAAAGGAGCAAAGGAAACCTCGTGGCATCCTTTCAGTACATGAAGAAAGTTTTTAGCAGGGCTGTAGTGACAGGACAAGGGGTAAATTAAGGGGGTTTTAAATTAAAAGAGAGTATATGTAGATCAGATATAAGGAGGAAATTTTGTTCTGAAGAGGCTTAAGAAACACTGGCACAGGATGCCCAGAGAGGTGGTAGATGCTCCATTCCTGGAAATGTTCAAGGCCAGGTTGGATGGGGCTCTGAGCAACCTGATCTAGTTGAAGTTTCCCTGCCCATGCCAGTTGAATCTTCAAAACTTCTCACAACGCAAGCCATTCTATGATTCTATATGCAAGTGGGACGGCACCAAAAATTCAGTACATTTTTTTTCTTCCCAGGGATGCACATTTACTTCTGATAGCCACAGGTCTCTTCTTCCTTTGTTTCAGAGAGTGTTCTTTCCTTTCTTCTTCCAGGCACCCTGGCTCAGTAATTAACACACCATATTAAAGACAATCAATCAAACAAACAAAAATAAACAAACAAAAAACCTCACTTTATAAATTCAATCCCCTGTGAAATTTTTAGAAGTGATTTCTAGGGCATCATGTGGCATGAGGCCATGGGAGTACTTAAGTTTTATCTTTTGTTTGATTGCTTGTGAAGGTCCTGCCCTTGGCACTGAGGTTAATAGTTAAAACTGTGTACTGAATTATAATTTATTGTGGTCAACCTGTCAATAAGAATCTTATCTCCTGTCTCAGTAGTCTTTAAGTAGATCAAATTCCAACATTTTTCATTCAATGGAAATACACACAAACCAGTTGACTTCTCTTTCTTTAGACTGGATCCTGGAAAGCCATGGTGATTTAGGGAATAACCTAAAAGCTCCTACAGTGAAGAAGCTGAGGCATGTCAAGGAAATAAAGAGGTTTACAAATCATACCTCACATGCCTCTATGTCCCCAACTTGTGGGATGATGTAGGAGGCATTATAAAAAAAGAGAAAACAGGTTTTAAAATTAATAACTTACAGAAAGAGTACATGGCTATTTGAAATAGTTTAGAGTTCAGAGAGAAAATTAGTTGCTAGGCAAGATTATTGAAATATCCTCCATTGTTTTTTATGAGAAGGCAAAGAAGTCTATTACCAGACCAAAAGTTTGCTCTCCTTAGGAAGTCCATCCTTTACTCTGCCATGAACTATGGATTCTAACATGGGTTCAATTTTGCCCTTTTCTAGTGGGATGGGGGGGGAAAGTAAGGAGTTGGGGTTTCGGGTTGAGGTTTTTTGTTTATTTCTGCATTTTGCATACTCCATTTTCCACTTGAGGCTGTTTTTTGGAACAGTGCCATGAAATACTGACATGGTCTGGAGGCACAACCTTGGATGAGACACAGACTTGGGCCATTCTCTTGACCATTGGTGGGTGTTCCCTGGTGCCAAGCTCAGAACAGAGACATCCTTGAAGCTATTTTTTCCCTGAATAAAAGCTGTCAAGTTTCTAGCCCATGGAAAACCTCAGCATATCAGCATCACACAGTCTGTATCCTCACTGCTGGAAAAGACAGCTCTTCTCACAGTGTGAAGGAAATTTCTTTCTTCTTCCTACTCTTTCCACCCTTGACTAATGTGCCAAATGTACAATTTTTCCTGTTTCATAGTACAAATCACTGCCCCCGCAGGAAGTAAATTGCAAACCTCAACTCACTTAAGATAGTTTCCCAGTATTGATTGATAGATGATCACAGAGCTTAAGATAAAAATTTGAGAGCCCTTTATGCCATTCCAAAGACTTCCCTTTTCCCTCATTACCATTGTAAACATCTGTAGAATGATCGCAATATTTTTTTTCATATAACTTACTCATTATTTAGCTTTGCTTTTGTTCTCCAAATATACTAGACTTGTCTCCTTCCATTCATATCTCTTTCTTTGTAGCCTTGAAAGCTGCTTTACACCAAAGAAACAACCATAAAGTAATAATATTCAGAGATTTACCAGCAACACATAAATATTTATATGTACTCCATACTGAAGACTTTCCATTGAATCAAAATACATGTATAATGGAGACATTTATATATAATTTTCATATGAAAGGCACAAAACAGATGAGACAGTTTCATGCTTCTTTTCATTTAATACATTGAAGTTGAGTTCAATGCTGTTTTATTTGTCCTTTGAAGATTTGCAGTTGTGTTGGCTTTTTGTCTTTGCTTACAGCCCTCAGTCATGAGGATGCTTCAGAGCACCAGCCTTCTACCTCAGGAGACCTGGTCCAGCCCTGATCCAGAGCACATCCAGGGAGGTTAGTTGGTCTCGTCATGCTCTCTAGTGGCTGCTTCTCTGCTGAGCAGCTGCCATGCTCCAGGGTGGACCAGCTCTGGAGCAGCAGTGATGCTGCAAGGCTTCATAGCCTGAACACAAAAGCAAAACCTGGAGGGTCATTTTGGCTTCATTCTAGTCATTGCTACACTGTGTCTTAATCTCTCACCTCAAGGAACAAGAGAATAAATGTCTTGATGATAGTCATACAATTTTTTTAAATCATTTCAGCTCTCCTCTTCCTGACTATAGTCCCTCCATTTGAAATCTGGAGTCAATAATGATGGAACTGGCAAAAAATATAGTTAAAAATTCAAATTTTTATTTGCCTCGACCTTATGTAAGAATTGCAATGAAAAGAGCTATTTGGGTTAGTGGGAAGCCACTAGTCAGTGAAGCCTCACTGACTTCAGTGGGCTTTGAGCCATGGGGCCAAATATATTTCTGATTCTCTTTAGTTCACTAAATTTCAATAGTTTGCAAATTTTTTTTTTATTTTCCCAGGAAAAGAGTTTTTCATGCATTTTAGGATTGTAGATTTGCTGCTGAATATGTCCTTGAAATACAAAAATAATCCGCACAAGTTTATAAAGAAATTGGATTTTCAACCTTTAAAAATCCCAAAGATTTGGTTCAAATTCAGAGCAACAATGCAGATGAGAATTATTTTCTGAATAAAAAAGAAATTGCAGTAGAATAAAACTGAGATTTAGCACAAACAAATGAATCACTCTTGCTCATAACTCGAGCAGAGAGAAAGTAAAGTACCACATGAAGGAGATGATAGGTTTACTTTTAAAGGATAGCTTTTACTCTTTGAAGGATTACTTCAGTTTAGTGCTAAAACACCACAAGAGCAACATGGAATAGCATTGTGAGGGATTTGTTCCTGGCTCTGGTTCTGGACAGTGGCATGATCCCCCTCTCCTGCCTGCTGTGGCAGTCTGTTCACACACTTCTACTGCAAGTCCACTGGTGCGTTTGAGCTGCAAACCCTGCCCCATTCCCATGCACAGGAATGCTGGGGGGGGGCACCCCTGCTCTGCAGGCTGAGACCAAATCAGCTTGTTGGCTTTCTTCCCACACCCTGGGGGTGATACTGTAGGGATTTAAGAGAGAAAAATAAAATTGATGCTTTCCGTTTTTGGGATATAGGTGGTCAAGAGAAACAAAAGCCCTTGCAGAAGTTTTACAAGAGATACACAGATGGCTTTGGGGGTGTGGCAGACTCTGTTGATGCTAAAAAGATGAAGGAAGCCAAAAAAGACTTGTGACAGATGCTTTCAAGATATGGAGTATTTAAAGGAGATTGCATTAACTTTATAAATGTTAGAAATGTTTCCTAACGAAACTCAAGTATTTTTCAGTAGCTGTGTTCCCAGATAAATAAGATATGAGGAGTTTCCTTCAAGATGAAAAGGATGTAGGGAGGTAATTAATACTGTTTTCATCTTTGCAACAGCTTTGAGTGGAAAATATTTGAAACTCATTCTCCAAGGGTGGGGGCTACCACACAAATTGCCAAGGCCCAAAGGGAAATCAAAAGAAGTTTCAATCATTTATTAAAAAAAACAGTACTGACTGGGGATAGAGATGTTTTCTAATAACTCACTGTGACCAACAGGGACAAATGCTTCAGAGACCTAAAAGGGTTGGAAGTTGGGTGCCCACTAAGTAGGTGCATTTGGTGGCTGTTTTGAGACACATTTCCTGAGCAATTATTTTGCTCTTGGTAAATAGTTCACAACCTTGGGATATCTGAAGAGGCTGCAGAAAAGTGTCAGAGCAGCTACTCAGAGTGAGACTTGCAAAGGAGTGGAGAGGGGTTTAGTTAAGGGCCAATTAAGAGAGACGGCTCTATGGGAACTTGCCTCAAGAGTGTTGACAAGCTGGGATATCATAAGGGAAATGGAAGTGCAGTTACCTTAGAAACTGGAATGAGAACCTTTCTAAATTATTAACATATCTGAAAATTAGGAAAAAAACACTATTACCAGTTATTAGAAAACTAGGATCAAGGATCTCCTTTTGGAAATAAAGACAGTTTAATAATGAGCTAGCGGAGATTTATTCCTTTTCTTTGCCACAAAAAGGAAAAGTCTCCAAGCAAGACCCGAACAGCAATTAATTTTTTTTTTCTCTAAACCCACACAAAATTAATGTATTTCTTTCCTACATGTATCTAGTCTTTTACTGACCTCCTGGATTATCTCTGCCTGTTCTCCCTCCCTCAGTTCAGTTTATTTGGGATGAGCTCTAACCATCTTGGCTATATGGAGAATTTCCAATGTGACGAAACCAGGGACAAACTGCAAGTCCTTTTTGGCCTTTGGCTGGGATGGTTCTCCTCCAACAAGGTGTTTTGGGCAACAGTTCAGCCTTGGAGACTGCTAAATGTTATGGAATCAGGAGGCCATTAAAATCTTTAAAGTTATAAAAGAGCTATGTTGAATTTGTTAATAAAAATGGAATTAACCTTATAAGGGGAGAAATGTTACATCAGACCTTTAGGTATGTCCCCAGATGGGAGGGTATTCTCCTTAGAGGTAGTTTGATACTAGAAAAGTTGATTTCTCATTGCTTGCCATGTCTAAAATCCTAGAAATTTTACATTATGAAAATGAGTTTATGAGCTAATAAATGAGGATTTGGCTGTAGCTTTTCCACTCAAGACCAAATATACAAACATTGTGAAAGAGCATTCTCCCTACTTAAAGCCCCAGTCTGATGCCCAACAATCTCACTGGGAACCTAGAATGAAGAGGTTTGATATAAAAGCAGTTTTGAGCCAGGCACGAAGGACTGAAATTCCTAAGGGGAAAAATGGACAGAGGAATCATGCTTCTGCCTGAGAAACACTGGGCTGATCATCAATCAAGAAATCCAAATATTTGCTTGGAAATATTTTCACAGCTTGATATGTCATGCTGGAAAGTCCACACTCTGAGTGTCTCTATCCAAAAGCAGACTTGGTGCATGAGTGTGCATCCTGCTGCCAGTGAGTCACCTGCAGGATTTGGCATTCAGTTACAATATTGGAGAAAGGGGCAAATGCAGTTTATCCTGTGCAGGATTACTGTAATCACATCATTTGGGCAAATAATTCCAAATGTTGTGCCTGAAGCAGAGGATGGCTACATTGCTCACTGGTTATTTCTCTCCTTCCTTGCCTGCTGGATACATGTTTACAAAAGCTAATTAGAGTGGACTGTGTTATTTACAGTGTTAGACTGTAGAAGGAAAAAGCTTACTGTGTAATCTCTGCCTCAAGTGTGTTTGAGCAAAGATTACTGTAGGGGAACTGAAAGGAGCCAGCAGGAACAAACTCAGCAATTATTTTAACACAGTCTAGAATTTCTATCCTTTAAGCGGCACTATGAAACATTCCATACTGATTACCTGATACTGGATTATACAGGGCAAATATTTCTTTCTGTATGAACTGCATCACTTTGGGCCAGTTTGTTTCACGCCCTGGGCTTCACAATAAATTTTCAATACATTTAACATATATAATAGAAATCAGAACCAGGAAAGGTCATAGTTTTTCCTTCTGGTCCTTTCTATTCCCTTCTTTTTAAAGTTTAGGAACTGTTTCCTCTTCCACAGCAACTCTAAATTGTTTGGGGTTTTTTTGCAGTTTCATATGATTAAGGTTAGGCAGAGGTGGATGAAACCTGGGAAAGCAAAAACCTTTACCTTTTAGTAAGCTACAAAGGCAAAAATGTGAAATCCAAATATTTTCTTTAATGGAAAAGAATCTCTGGATATCATAAAGATTTCTGTCCTCTTCACCAGGAGAAAGTTATGTTTAGCAAACCTCAGGTTTCCCTCAAGGAACACTTGGCAGAGAAGGTTAAAAAAGCATTAGAAGCCTATTTGGTCCCACTTTGCAGGCAAATCAATTCGAGTTTCTTGTTATCAAGTTTCAAAGACTTTAGCTGAGTCTCTTCAATACATGCCAGCTATGTTGATCCCATTCATACCCAGACCCTAGCAAACATGCTGAAGAGCACTGTTTTCCAGAAAGTTGCTTTATAAAATGATAGCACACTTCTGTCAATAGGGGCTTCACAGAGAGGCACAAAAACAGAAAAAAAGAGATTGGGGGTATTAGACAACTCTGCTGGCACTACTGCTACTGCATCAGTGGAAAACCAGTTTGATCTAAGCAATAATAAGAAACTGGAAACACATTAAAAAATTCAGGGTATTTCCATTCCTACCCCAGATGTTCAGTCCCAGTTTCAAATTCCACAGACTGTACTCAGCACAGGGAGAAAAGTCTGAGCAAGGAGGCAAGGATAAAATAGCTTCCCTTCTTCATGCCTTCATTTAGACAATCCAGATTTGTGTCCAAATGTACTCTTTGCTGTGGAGGTTGTAGCATAAAATTACATATTTGGAGAGAGGGGAAAAAATCTGCCCCCAAGACCATGCAAGAGAGGAAATATTGACTTTGATAAATGGGAATATTCTCATGTTTGTGCTTTCAGCACTTTACTATTGTGAGTTCAGCATCACGGGAACATGTTTCAGCAAGCTGCCACATTCTGCTTGGTGATAATATGTGTGTATAGGTGAAAGGTGAACATTTTGGAGGATTTTAATTTTCCCATGTTGTGGAAGCCAGTTAAGTACTTCTCTACATTAAGATTCATATTCTTTTATTTTTAATAAGGATTTGCTTAGTTTTACTTGGACTGCTTATATACTAACATATTTGTTAGACTATGCAACTGGTGCTGGAGCAGCATTTAATGTATGTGAACTGATTTGTAATAACAAGGTTAATAATTTATTTAGTTGTCCCAGAACATTCTGTGAGCTTGATTAAGGTAATATTCTCGAGATATCTTTCTTGCCTTCCTGAGTCCCACAGAGCTTCCTTTTAAATGTGTCAGCTGAGTGTGCAGAAAAAGAGAGAATAAAGCAAGAATCACATACCAGGCTGTAGAAAAACATTCCTTGACAAGCATATAATATAAATATGTATAAAAATGCACACACATACACACACATATATATGTGTATATATATATATATATGGGAAACACTCTTACATATTCTTTATATAAGACTCTAGTCAGCAACTGTGAATAAGAGAGAGGGTATCAGAGCCCCTTGCCTGATGTGTTATAAACAGGTTGAATAGCCATTGCATTTTCTTCTTGAACTGATGAGCTACAAACACTGAGTAATGATTTCCTTCAAGTGTCTGTGTGGAATCCTCTGAGTGTGAATCCAATTAAGTAAAGCAGTGACAAAAAGAGCTGCTCCTTTGAGACCATTCCTCTAACCAGTGCATTCCAAAGACAGTGATGAACCAAAGAGCCTGAACCACTATCAGGCCAAATGTGGCCACACCTGGAGGCCCAACAAGATTTCAAATCCACCTGAACATTGCAGGAGTCTGTAGATCTAAAGTGTAAATTGTCCCAGCTCTGTGGACACCATTCATTACAAATTCTTCAGCCTTGCTTGCGTATTGAAGCAATTATAACTTCCTACAGCCTCCAAAGTTTTTTGACAGAACATTTCTGTGTTTTTTTCCAGTGGTTATCCAACTCTGACACAGCCACTGAGGATGACACACACTCTTGTTGGCAGCAGAGCGAATTAGAGCTCCAGTGACAGCCACCCTGTGACTGAAATGCCTTTGCAAGTTAGAATGCTCAGGGAGTCAGAAGCCTGGGGAAAGCACAGCCTGGAGAGAGGAAGCTGTGGTGAGGTGGGAGAGGCAAGGACAAGCGGAAAACCTGACAAGAAACATCAAAGGAGAAATATGAAGCTGAGATTTGTAAATCTCAAAGCTATTTCCATCTGGCTGCACTGATTGCACTGAAGAAGAGCAAAATTGAGAGTGAGCTCTGTCCAAAGGATAATGAGACCTGCAAAGGCACCAGGCAGGCCAGGGATATGCTGCTAATTTGTTGGGAATGCAGAAACCTTCCCAAAGTGCCTGTCCAAGGGGGAGAGATAAGGAGACTGGGGTTATAAGGGTTAAAGACACAGATGCATAAATCCACTGTCAACCAATTGTCAAATTGCAACCAGAATTTCATTGCCAGAGGTACACAGATGTAGAGTCCCTGTTCACCAGGAGTGAAGGTAAATGTGAGTGTGGACTGTGCCTTGGTGCCAGAGAGGATTAGATCCCCTCCTCTGTATGTCAGCTCTGAACCTAACTTTTCCTAAGATGTGAGCTTAAACCTTATCCTGACTCAGAGCGATCTTGGAAAACAGAGTCTGTCTCTAAACTCTCACTGAGCTTGGCATTTGAACAGAGGGTTTTCCTTCATATCCACGTGTGGCTGCTGATTTGACTTCAGAGGTGGCAACACTGCAGCATTAGCAGAACTCTCCCTTTGGCATTGTTTTGGAATTTTGGGGTCCTTCAAGAAAGAAATCTCCATACAGAAGATGTTTCCATACAAAGGAATATGTTTGTCAGGCTATTCATCTCTGCCCACTGCTGAACTGCTCTGTATCAAACCTCTAAGTGTGGGAGGCAGCAACTTTAAAATGGGTGAAAAGACTGCTTATCTTCCAAAATCTGACTGTATTGCTGTTTGGCATTTTGTTTGATGAAGCTCTAAAGGACAGAATTGAGGTATTCATGCGTGTTTGGACAATGTCTATCATATTAAACATACTGTGTAGAGAGGGGAGGTAGGTAACAGATGGGGATAAGTGATGCTTACACAAAAAGAAATTGAGTGCAGGAGTACTGAAAGCCAAGAGCTAACAAATGAAAATACATCTTCAAGAGCTGCAGTGAAAGCTGAGCTGTCAGTGATTTAGCACCTGAGTAGCTGGCTTGGATAACATGGGCACATATCCCGTGGAAATAAACTGTGGAAGTTCTGGTGGGAAAGCTGCAATTTAAGTTCAGTTTCTAGGCTCAGAACTACATCTTAGAAATTCTTCTCTTGAATATACAGAGAAAATCAAGAGTGATGCAAAGGGACAAAGGGACCATAATCGTACCAACCTGTTTTTTCCAGTAGATTTGAAATCTCCTGTTTTTCACCCTGGGGTAAAAAGACTGTTCCATTTTCTTAGGATCTCAAGAAAACAAGTATGTGCTGGTCCTATACTATGAGCTCCTTAATGAAGGGATTTGTCTTCTATACGTCAAAATCATCCCAAATCCCCAAATTAGCTTTGTAATAGCCAAACTCCAAACTCACAGCAAAGCCTAGTATTCATCTCTTTCTGCATAGACTACACCAACAGCTTGTGTGAAATGGGATAGGGGTGCCCTTAAGTGCCCCTAAAAACACGGATGGTAACTAAAACCTGAAGCATTAGAAGAAAAGAAGCAGAAACAGTTAATTATCCTTACAATATGTCAGAGGTTGTTTTTTATTCAACCCTGCTTATCATAATCATCTCTAAATGTATATTTTCTCCATATTTTAATCAGTGACTTTTTGTAATCCTTTAAAGCACTAAAGCTGCAGTCCACATACAAGTGCTTCCCTTTTCAGTAACACCATTTGTGTGATGCTTGTCAAATTTTGCTGAACACTAGGAGAAATGACCACTCTGTGTTCAGCTATTTTCTCCAGTAGTGCTCTTCATGCAATTTGGATTCCCTCCATTTAGCCCTCATTTCAACTGAAATGAAGGCAGTGATTCAGTCACAACTTCCCAAAAAAGCATCTGTTCACTGAACCTCAAAAGGAGCTGCAAGCCCATTGACCTTTAGCAGTTACAAGGCAGTGACAGCCCCTCCTCTCCCCAGTAACATGGGCCAGGGACAGATCTGATGGAAAAGAGATTTTCTCTGTAGAAAATTCATAAATATGAAGAGTCACGTTTGCTAACTGGTGACAATGCAGAGTGCCAGCACAGCAGACAACTGAATTGCCAATGATAAAACATTTCTTTATAAAGGTTAGTTCCTCCTGCAGAGGTTTGACAGTCTTTTTTTTCCAATTTTTTACTGCACAAATGACCAGCCCATTCTGTTGAATCATTGTATCAGTGGAGGTAAGACCCTTATCCCTCTTGAGGAATTCTGCTGTCTCATTGAAAGGAAGGAGGATGGTGCAAGTCCAGGAGGAAGCAATAGAGGCAGCCAACCTCAGGGCAGAGTTTAATTGCCTGTTATTATTTTGCTGTTATTTTTTTGCCCAGTGTACATAATGTCATCAGGAAAAAGGGATGTTTTGAAGACAACATGGATAGGTTGCCATAGACATTTAGCATTTTTGCAAAGATGGCTTCTGTTATAGACCTATGATATGTTGTTAATTGAATTTCTGTCTTGATATTTGAATCCTAATTTAAAATTAAATCCTTGTCATTTTGGGTTCTGAGACTGAGCCATGTTACCCAAAAGGAGACACAGCCTTTAGGTAGGGTCTGGAGCTCTATAATTTACTGCCTTTTGTTCTCTGCAGGCTCCTTAGTTGGCTTTTCCTCTTTAGGATACAATTTCCTTAGTAGAAATGACCTTCTCAGAAATTATAGTACATTGTTCAATGGCTTTTTTGACCTCATACAAAAATGCTCCTAGTTTGTTGTGTTGGCTGTTCTTCCTCTTAGAGGGACAAGTTCAGCCTTTATGAATTCAGCACTCTTAAAATAAAAGGGAAAATTACCCAGACCATGAGAAGCAAATGCTCCATATATAAGTATACAGATAGATTTGTGTGTATACCTATAAATATATATACCCACATATACTTACTACAGTTATATAAAATTTATTTATAATCTTTATTCATATTTATGTATTGGTATTTACTTATATTTTACCTAAATAAGGCTGAGGTTACGTATGACAGATCTGTCAGATGTTAAAGTACATTTCTTTACTTAGAAAATCGCAAAAAATAAGTTTTCATTTGGCAGATATGTGTTTGCCTGATCCATTTACCAGCATAGTTTGAAATGAATATAACAAGCAGCACACACTAAAAATGGACAAATGCAGCACTGCTAGAAACAGGACAGGCTGGACCACTCTGTCAGCAACGTGTACAAGAGAGCAAACCAGCAACAAGGGGTGGATATTTTGTGGTGCCTGAGAGGTTCAGCTCTAGCAGAGTTAGAAACAGAGGAAAATCCAACAGATATTAAAAAATATAAGTTCATTCATGCAATTTTTCTGGTTGCAATTTTCAGAGACAAAGGCACTCAGCCATGGCTGCTCCAACAAGCATTTCACAACCAGCCACAGGAAAGGGAGTAGAAGTTACAAATTAATCACAGGCAAACACAGGTGAATGGTGGGCAAGCCAAGTAGAAAGTAATAGATAGTAACAGGGATGCCCACAGCTGCCTTCACAGCTACCAGAGAGTAATGTGACTTCCCTGAAACCTGCCCCATGCTTTTTCTGCTGGTAATAGCTTTGTTCAATGTCAGACTGCAGAAAATGGCCTCTGGACCACTGTTCTTGGTTTATAATGATGAAGTAGATGTGGGAAGTTGTTTCTCCCAGGCTGCAGGTAAGGGAAGAAATGAGACTTTCCCTGTTTTTTATAGCTTAGCAACAAAGTGCAGTGTGCATTCCTGTGCTTGCAAACAGGCAGTAATTCCTCTGACTCCGAGGCATGGATTGAGCTGAGAGAAGTGGGGTGCAGTGGTTTTGGGTAGCTTTTTCTTTGTGAAGAGAAGGGTTTATGAGTTATAACTTTTCACAACATGGGCTGATCCCCTATCCTTGCTGTACTTCTTGATATCGTTCCCTTTCATGGCACTGAGGTTCAAAAATATTTAGGACATTATGTAATTAGAAACTCAAGACAGCCTTCTTCAAGTGCTCCTTTCATCAAAGTACATATTTTGCTTAGACATCAGTCTTTGGTCTCTAGATTTATATCATGTTATGCAAAATATCCTTTGAAGGAAGAGAGCTCATGCAGTTCTGATGTCTGAGTAGGCCTGACTGCAGTGATTTCAAAGGGCTCTTGGAGCATCCATCTGAGGGCAGAAATGAACTTCTTCCACTCCTAAAACTTATTACCACCAAGTCAACCAGAGTTCAGAGCCCTCAGCTTCCTGCAGGCTGTGCTTAGCAGTTTGTGGTATTGGCTCCCAGTTCCACAGTTTATCTGGGAACAGGATAACAGGGTTAAACAAGGAATTCTCAAAAATTCTATTTATGAATAAAACATTGGAATTTATTCTTCTGAACTCAGAATAAAAGAGTGAATTTTTTTCTGTTATCTGTGTAGAATCTTTCTATTAATGTTTGTCTTCCTATTTTCTGGAGACTATTTCAGTGCACCTGAAATAAATATTATAAATATTTATATCATAAGAAGAAATGTTGGGACCCCTTCAAGGAAAATAGTTGAGAATGGGTCCACATATTTCAAAAATAAATGCAGAAAATAAGTGTTCAAATTATGCTATTGTTAAATCACTCCCAGTGAGCCTAGTGGGAGACTTGCAGTGAGAATGATTAGTTTACTGTTACCTGAATGCAAGTCCAAAAATTAGATTATAACAACAAAACAGGAGTTTTAAGTGAAAAAGCAGTACAAAGTGCAGTCTCTCAGGTGCATTTGTGAATCTATCAGTTAGGTACCTTACAAATAACCTTGTTCATTTAAAAGAGTAATTTTACACTTAATAAAATATAATCTTCATAAAACATATGATAATCTCCCAATTTAAGCTAATACTTTTAAATAAATTTAGCATAATACACTGAACACAAAATTTAATGTTTAAAAGAACAAAATTGATTTGTTTCCAAAAGAAACAAACAGGGAAAACAAACAAAATCCCCATCATTCTCATTAAAGCAGGAATGTGTGCACTATTTTATGTGTTATTTTCATTTTATATATGTTTTACCTGTGTCAAAAAAACCCTTGCTTGTTCTGTTAGTAGAAAATAAATGAGAGCAGTCCATAAACCATCCCTTTGAATTATTTTATCATCCCTGCACTCTGTTCTCTATAAATAAAACAAAGACAAATCTGTATTCAAAGAGCCAAAGACTGCCTTCAGATGTGGGTGTGCATCTCACTTAAATGTCAGGTAGAGTCAGGTGCTCAGATCAGAGGAAAGAATTTAACACCATGATGAAACACTGGGGAGAGGAACCCTGCAGGGAAAAGGTCTAAGGGTATTTTTAGGGCAGTAATTTTTAATCTAGATATGAAAATGGAAAACACTGGAAAAATCTTCTAATTTCAAAGAACTTTCCAGTGCTTAACACTTTTTCTGGTGTTTTTTTTAGTGATTTATAGTGAAGACCAAATAAACTGTCCAGAAAGAGTTCAAGAAACACAAATTACTAGAAATGAGGTTAATGCCAATTCTATTTCAGCAATTGCTGAATCCTGTCAATCCCTGTCAATTGCTTATTCTCCTACTTTCCTTTAAGGTTCTTTTTCCTGTTGTCTGCTCCAAACCACGTGCACATGTCGATGTAAAATTTGCATTTGGCTCAGCCTGGTCTGTGATACAACAATATCCACCCTGTCCGGTCTAACCTTCAGTATTCAAATCAAGAAAAGCTTAACAGGTCAGTACTGGGTGATGATAACTGTCAGAGTCACCTAAATAAAAATTAGTGTCAAAACCAATCAGATTTCAGAGCTGAATGTTTCTGAATGTTCAGTTTGTCTCAGGAAGCGATTTCTTGGGACTGGTGTAGTCTGTTTCCCTGGATACCTTTGGCTAATACTGGTCCAGCTGGATAGAATCCATCTGAGCTACCAGGAAACACACTCCTCAGTGCTTCATCTGGTTTATATACTATTGTGATCTTAATCTTGATAGTCACAAAGCAGAAGGAACTGTGGTGGTATCCACAGCAGTGAGCAAGAGGATCAACTTTTTATTTTAAGGAATTTAAAGAGCTCCTTCAGAGCTCTTGCATTAAGAGTTTCTACACGATGTCTGTTCATAGTGATACAAGCACCACGGCTCTGCTCAAGGACTCTGTGGTCAGACCCATATGGAAAAAAAAATAGATAAAGTTTGGGCACTGTTCAAGGTCTGGCCAATTTACCTGCAATGAGTAAAAAACTTGACAAGGAGTTCTTGCTCTTTTTTTTTGTCTTTTAACAAGTTTACTTTGCAGCCATTTTAGCAGTTATGACTAGAGGTTTCAAATGGACTCTCTGAATTCAGGTGCATATTTTCTATACTGCAAAAACAGTAGGAAACATCCTTAAAACTGCTGTTAGAGTGTGAGCACATTCAAGTGATTATTCTGGAGGTGACTGTGTTGCACCTTTACTATGTACTGCTTCCTTGCAAAATATCTGTGGGAGAATGAATGGGGAAGTGGATTAACAAGAGTCCTTCACAGAGCAGTCGTAATCCTTCACCAAAATCATAGGTAATGTGATGTTCTCCAGCATTATAAAACACTTGCTGGAAACCTGAAAAGGGCTTGGGTTTCCCAGCTTCAGAAGACAGGAGTGCAAGCAAAACCAATGCTTTTGAAATATGTAACTGAACCTCGGGAACTGGGTTATGATCAAGGATAAGAATGGATGGAAATGGTTTTCTTTTCAGCATCTGCTTAACTTGTTCATGGGTGCTTGCTATCAACAGTCTTTGAATGATCCAAGAAAAAACAACTTTCCAGTTTCATGGATATTTTACTTCTGAAACCAGAAAAGATGATATATTCATAAGAGCACAGCACTGGAAATAACATCATCAAACACAAGTGCCCATCCTTCCAAGGCCCCTCCAGAGTGGGATCCTTCACTATAAATAATTGAGTTGTATATCACTCACAAGCAAATTAAATACTATCAGAGTTTTTGGTGTAGCAGAGCACTTTTTGTACCCATTCATTCCAGTATATTTCAATCTAACTTTCTGTATAATACAGACACAAGAGGTTCTTTAAATAACATGTCTGTCAAGTTGTGTTATAATTTGGTCTTTCTTGTAGGCAGATTTCCAATCCTGATTTAAAGAAATTCAGAATGATAGAGATGTCACCCCTTTCCTGAATTAAACATTTCCAAAGCTTAATTACAAAAGCCAATCAACTACACACACACTCAAAACGCCCCTGTATGCCTGATTTCTTACCTCATTTTATCTCAATTTGTCTTTCAGCCTTGGGATTTCCCCTTGTCATTTCTGAATGCCAGAGTTTTGCAACAACAGAAATATCTTCACTCTGAGATACTTATGCACAGTGATCAGGTCATCTCTTAGTCATCACTTAGAGTACACTATGAACTCAATTGCTTGAATTACTCCAAAAGGCATTATTTCCATATTTCAGGTAATAACTTTGTCTTTAGGAAGAACCAATAGAAGAGAGAAGTGGGTAATACTTTTGAAAGCACTAAAAAAGGTAAATTTCAGATCTTAATTTATTTAACACCACTGTTTATAGGTGAAATAATTCTTTATTTCTCTCTTTTCTTTCTTTCTTTCTTTTTCTTTCTTCCTCTTTCTTTCTCTCTTTCTTTCTCTCTTTCTTTCTTTCTTTTTCTTTATTTCTCTTTCTTTCTCTCTTTCTTTCTTTCTTTCTTTCTCTTCCTTCCTTCCTTCCTTCATTCCTTCCTTCCTTCCTTCCTTCCTTCCTTGTTTCCTTCTTTCTTTCCTTCTTTCCTTCTCATAAACCAGGGAACTTGCAGAAGATCACAAATTCCATAGTTGCCCACACTCCCAGTGCTTCAGGTAGCCAGCACGTGTGGAGAGAACCTCTTATGTAAGGTGACAGCCAAGTGACCACATGAGGTTGATTGGTTGCAAATACAAATTGCCAGAGAAGTCCTTCATGTCAGAAAATATTTTATGTAGAACAAAGCATAGAAGAATGAAATAAAACCAATAGCATTGCATAAAGCAAAGGTAATGTTTGGCCCTTTAGACCCTTCAGAAAGGAGCTCTCTGTATTGATATAGAAAAAAATCTGCCATATGGAGTCTATCTCTATTTATCATAAACTGGTCCAGAAGGAAGGAAGCTTCTTTGGAAAACAAACCATTAATAACCTGGGGTTTTCAGTTTTTTGGTTTTTTTGGGTTTTTTTTTTGGTTGGTTTTTTTTTGGTGTTTTTTTTTTGTTTGTTTGTTTGTTTTTGTTTGTTTGTTTGTTGTTTTTGGTTTTTTTTTTGGTTTATTTTTTTTTTTTTTTTTTTTTGTTTTTTTTTTTTTTTTTTTTTTTTGTTTTTTTTTTTTTTTTTTTTTTTTGTTTTTTTTTTTTTTTTTTTTTTTCATTTCCAGACATGAAAATATTCTTTAATTCAGCCTAATATGAACGATGCTTGCTTTAGTTCAGGTCCTAAGTTCTACATGACAGTGTGGCAATTCAGTTCATGGATTGCCTCAACAAAAAGTTGATTGTCTTGACAAATGACAATCACTGGGCATTAATGTGGACTTTAATGTGGGCTATTAGTACAAGACCTCCCTCCTGCTGCGACTTTGTTCCTCCTTTTGATGTGCTCCTAAGGTACCATCAAACAGCTCCAGGGTTTTTTGTAATTACAGAAAGTATCATCTGTGATTATTACAGATTCTTGCAGTGATAAATTTGATGTCAGATTCATTTTACCTGATTGCAAATGTTTGTAATGCAGGTCCATCTGAGCTTGTCACACAGGGACCACTTTAGAATCAATAGAAGAAATTAACATTCTTAGGGCACATCTAGCCCATTTAGCTGTTGGCTGCAGGACAAGTGCTGATACCTCTTCACTGACTTTAGAGTTCTGACAGAGGTCAGATGCTATGACTGATTCTTGGAAACTGCCAAGTAGATGGGTGTGATATGTTCCTCACGTTGCCATTTAGCTTTTTATTAACTTAGAAACAGTTTTGTTAACTAGAAATAGTTCAAGGGAACTGTTACCTCGTTCTGGAGTGCCCTGTCACTGCAGGCTTTATACTTTGTATTTGCTGGCTCTCTGGACTGGGGGCTCCCAGTCAGGATCACACTGGTACAGCTTTTCTAGCATTTCATTAGGAACATGAGCACAGTCCCATAAGCATTTGCTGTTGTCACAGCAGCTGCTGCCTTCCTTGCCAACCCGTGTCTAGGTGTGGTGATGAACCCATCAAGGCCAATTTTGGCCTGACTCTGGTGCCAAGGTCACTTCCCAAGATAGAGATCTAGAAGACAAAAAGGTACCCTTTACAAACATGGGAGGTGAGCAGGTTGGCCAAAATAATATGAACACAATGTGACATCCCATACTCTCCTGAAGTAGTCTTAGCGTCTACACTTGTTTTACATCGTGACAAATCTTGCTGTAAAGATGAGTTTTGTATCTGTCCTGTAGGACTCTAGGAGTCTTTGTTTGTTAGGAATACAACATGGCATCGAATTTAATTTATTTGCAATAGCAGAAGTTGGTTCTTTTTTTGTCTGAGTGGGCATTTTTCTTACTCCTTTCCACCTAAATATTATAGAAAATATATGTAGCTGAGCAAGGCATTTTACTAAGTGCCTTTGCTATGGCTAGTTGTAATGGCTACACACTAAGAAATCCTGTAAATAAAACTGGGTTTCATCCAGGGATGAAAGACACTAAATGCTTTCTTGTTGGAGTGTGAAATCAATGAAGATTTTAATCTGATATGATCTGGCAAATTTTCAGGTTTAGAAGACCCCAGGTGAGCCAAGGATCTAGGACAGAGCAGTGAGATGAGAACAGGAGAAATAAGCCATGGACTCAGAAATCAGAAGTTGCTACTCAAAGATAGGAAAGAAAGAAGGGAGAGACTGACCTACATGTTCTATTTTAGTTGTTCCTCCAGTATTGTACTTCTTTTTTATATCTTCTGCTAACTCATGTCTTCAGAGTAAAATCACTGAGATGGATATTTTGCTGCCTGCCTGATTTCTTCTGCGTGGTGGGTAGGATGGGATTTATAATCTCAGGGAGTTGTCAGGAAGTATCAAGTTACTGTGAGAAGTTCTGAAAAATTCTAAAAATAGGGGAAATTATTTATTCTCCAGTGGGATGTATTTCAGCTCACTTACAAAAAGGACAAAATACTGATGAAGTTAAAAAAAAAAAAAAGTTTCTTCCAAAGCTGATGCCACAATTTGGAATGGAGATGTCCATATCATAGCTGGGTTATGTGAACCATAATTGGGTATTGCCCTTGACATACCTGTCACCTATTGAAATTTGGTGGAAACTGTAAAATCAGTGAGTTGATAAGTTATTGAGGAATCAGACTGAACTACACAAGTGTGTACAAAGAGCAGAATTGCAACAGCTTTGCTTACAGTTCCTTAACGTAAAAACTAAGCTCAGCAGCAAGGAATGATGTTACACACTGCAAGCCATTAGTGTGTGGAAGCTGAAGACATTTGATGCAAAAATATGCCACAAAAAAAAAAGAAAAAACAAAACAAAAACAAAAACCAAACCAAACAAAGCAACCAAACCCCTTCCAAAAAAAGAACCAAAACCCAAAACAAAACTGATAACTTCAGCACTAAGACTTTATTAATGATAAAATTTATCTTCTTAATTCAATTTTATGTACTCAGTGATCACTTTTATTCTGTTTTTTTGGTTTGCCTTTTTTTTTTCCAAAAAGCAACTAGTAATGTCTATGCATATGTGAATGCCTCTCAATTATCCCCAAATAACATTTGAACTACTTAGCCACCTTCAATAATGTTAATAGAGACATAAAGACCCTAAAGAAACTCTTGCAACTTTTATGAAATAGGTCACCAGACTGAACACAGACTCTTGTTAGGTGATTTAACTAAGGGTCTTACAAAAATATTAGGCCCCAGAGACTCTGAGTGCAGGAAATAAAAGACCTTATAAATGTTCCATCTACTATAAAGCTTCAAATGGACCCTAAAATGAGCCACGAGACATATTTCACATGGACTTATAAGTTCCAGCACATATAATTATATTTATCTTTTGGGGATGCTCACAGAGGACACAGAGTCTGCAACTCTTAGTCCAGGGTGTTATTAAATAACTGACTTACTGAATGTGGGATAACTCTGACTTAATGAATGTGGGAAGAGATGCTGATTCTAAGAATTGAACAAGAAAAATTTGATGTATGTGTTATTCTTACCTAACTGTATCTATTTCTTACATCACACTTTTAATGAAAGGTTCATACTCTGCTTAATTCTGTTTTTAGAAGGATCATATAATTTTATTTTTGGTGACATGAGAGTAATCCCTCTGAGGAGATTAGTTTTACATTAAAAGAGCGTATCTGGAAGCAGAATGAGACCTGATAACTTGAGACATTCTGTGGATGTGATAATGTATTCTCTATGAAATTTATCTTAAATACTCCCATTATCTTCATTGGCCTTGGGATCAGGCCCTCAGAAGATGGTGCACACAGTGTAAGTCTGGGTTTTTTCTGGTTTTTTGTCATTTGAATTTAGCCAAGACACATTTTTTGCCAAATCTTGCCAGCTCCCAAACTAAATGACAAGTCATCATAAACTGTTAACATTTATTTTGTTAATTTGAAACGTCATAGCAGAGATGCCCATCCACTTCCCGACTTGTTAGTATATAAAAAAGACAAAATTATATGTCTTATTAAAGCCCAGGTATTTTCAATAGCAGGTTTTAAAAAAGACAATTCCACATTCCAGCCCTTATGGTGTTGCTCCTATATAATTTTTCAATGGCACAAACAAGGAAACTTTCTGTAAATTGGATATAACTGTACAACAACATCTGCCATATAATGATTTTAAATTCTAATACTAACATCTTCGTGTTACAGAGTATGTTCATTGAAAGCTATCTAAATTTCTTTTCAGGCCTACGAGTTTAGTATCATGTAATTGGGTTTGGTAATAAAAGCACAGAGAGATGATTAATGTTTAGATGTCATTGTTTAATATGAAAGAGACATGCATTTCCTTTTCACACATTTTAGTTTTAATTTGCATATATAAATGCTTTTCTGAAATTAAAGCCATTCAAATAACTTTCCATTGGTCCAAGAATAGAATGGCAGTAAATGTTACACTGAGGAAAATAGCTAAAAGGGCAAGAACATATTGGAAACAAAAACAGGTAAGCTTTGTTATTTAGTTCATTAGTATATTTTCTAGAGTCAATTCACTACTATTTCATAATGCCAGTTAGAAGCCAGAAGTCATTATATTCCTCATCAAATAATTTGTATTTTATTTTAGCATGCTTTGTAAAGATGTCCAAGTACTTGTTTAGAAATTAGCATGCAAGAAAATAGTTGTGGCCATATGCCTATTACTGACTGCATGCCAATCCTGCTTTATGAAACACTTCTAAAATGTCAGCTACACAAACAGGACATAAAACCTGGTTGTGAAAAAATTTCTCTAAGAAACTTCATTTCCACTCAGGACTATATGATTGCAATTTTTATTTTCAATAAGGATTCTTCATTATTGAAAATGATTAGTCCTATTTGACTGTAGGCAGGATTTTTCTGGAAAGTACAGTTAAATGGATAATGCTTCAGAATGGAAACAATAGATAAAGGCTTAATGCTTTTTTCACTTTAAAAGTTTAATTGAAACTCTAATCTGCTTACACAGAGAGATGCAAGAGTTTTCCTTTTTCCCAGTCATCTGAAGAGAGATTCTATACAATAAGCACTTACTGAGTAGGAAAAGACTAGCAAAAGCAAGGATCAGTCACCCAAAATGCTAGGCATGTATTCAAGTATTTTACTCCAAAATTATTGTGCTCTGTGAGTAAAAGAGCTTCATTCCAAAATTGTTAAAATGTGTTCATTGAAATTAGAACACACAGAATAATAAATATTCAGCCTATTAAATATTTAATCAACTGACTACAGGCTTCAACTATTTTTTCCAATTACCGTTGTCCTTGATCCTGCCCCAGAAAAGTCTGACTGTGTGTCACAGTCCAGGCAAGAACTACTCCGTGCCCAGTGCATTACTGTGAATGGAGCCTGTTCTCTGGATATTGTGTATTCCAGGCCTCTGATACCAGTGACAGTAGAACCTGTGTATAAGCTTAGATCAATTTTCTGGCAGCTGTCACTCTTGTATCAACCTTCAAAGTCACTCTATCTCATCCTGAGCTCATAACTCTTCTCCATGGTCTCTTGTATGTGCTCCTCCAAAGGGCCAGTGAGGTCTTCAGTGGAGCTGCCTGCAGAAAATGTAGGGAAGGAATAAAACATGCAGAGATGCTTGGGAAATTTCCTAACTGTAGTCACTCTATTATAAGTATTCCTATTAATGATAAAAATGTTAAAATACCCTTAAAAAAGAAATTAAAAAAAAAAAAAAAAAGACAACCTCTCTCAATATCCAATTTCACATTTAGTGGGACACCTAGATTTGTCCGTATCCAAACAAATGAGTCTTTCATCTCAGCTTTCTCTGGTAGTCTTGGACACTGCAACCGCCTGCAGCTTTACTCCCCTTTCCTCACCTCCACTGAACACAGCACAAAAATTTTTAACAGAAGATCTTTCTCTTCATCTCTTGGACTTCTCCAAAAATATCAGTGCAGCACGTTGTCAATGGACCATGTGTAAATAGTCCATTTCTAGGAAAATGAGCTGATTATTTTTTGGGGAAATCAACTTTCTGTTACATATCTTGACTGCTGAGTCTGAATTAACAGAATATTTTTCCATCTAGAGTACACTGAACTGGCTCTGTGGTGACAGCCTTCACCAGCAGGTCAGACATTTCCTCTTAGCTCTAGAGTGAACAAGGTGAACCTGTGAAGGACTTGTCAGAGTCTATGCAATTTCATTGGTTTTGTAAGGCAGACAGGTTTTGTAAGGCAGGTTTTGTAAGGCAGGTTTTGAACAGGCACCCTCTCTCTAAGTTATCCATCTTCCTAAACAAGAAATACATGTGGTAAATAGTCCAGTTCACTATTTCATATATACCCACCCCTGCAGTCTGACAAGGATGTCTGAAGTTGCAACAACTAGAACACTATTGGAATGGATAAATAATACTTAAATCAATATATATCTGCTTTCCCTCCCTTTTCTGACAAGGATAACCTCTGCCTAAGATTTGTAACAGAGCCCATTCCTTTTTATGTATCTGTTCACTTCTGGATGGGACTGGATCTGGAAGTTCAAGCTAGAAAAATATAACTTAATGTTTATATGCCCAGACAGAAGGTAAATATTGTTATTTAATGATGAAAACATATGGTGCTCATTGCTCTTGAGGAAACTAAATCTTTAAAATTTATTAGTTCGCAATGTGCTGGGTATATCACACTGTACTGCATTTTAATGATTGAAAGCTGGCGAGCTTTTTTAGACTAAAAAGTTGATAAGTTATGGGGTCTGGCTATCTCTATTTCTCTCTGTAAACACACAATTGGACCAATCAGAGCATGAGTGTCTCTAATCTAAAGCTCAGGGAAGGAGGAAAATTTGATTTTTTTGTATTTATTTGTACTAAAAATGATATATAATTCATACACAATTCATATCTTGTTGGCACAGCTGGAGGAGTATAAAAGGGCTTTAGTGTAAATGAGAAATAGGGATCTAGCAGTTTAAAAAGAGATGGTTTAAGAAATATAATTTGTTCATTTTTTCTCACTGTTTAAATTTTCTATTGCAGCCCCAGATTCCAAAAGTGAATCATAAAGTTAACAATAGAGTCACAAAGCAAAATTGCATCAATTACACAAGGGGAACGTGAATCTAAACCACAGAAACATAATTGAATTGATGTCTTCCAGAACTACTCATAAGAACTCCCATAAGCAAGACTTTTTTCTTTAATTTCTTTTCTGAATATGAGATCATTAAAAAAAGTTGTAACTAACTGGTGCTGCCAGGACAGTAGCACAGAGATGGAGAACAGGCAAGTCCAACAATTGCAATAGCAATTAGATGGTCTGATCTCCCTTTTGCACTCATGTCAGGACTCATACTCCTAACATGAAACTAGCAGAGACAGATCAGCCTGCTTCCACCAGAGCTTGAACACTTCCAGAAGCTGCAGAAGCACTTAATGTCATGGGAGGGTTTCCAAGTTATATTCAATATATACACATATAATGGAATATGCTTCTAGTGTTATTCTATTAGGCCACTTCTCTGTGAAAGTGCAAAACAACTAGGATAAATATCTTTGAAAGAAATCTGAGATCTTCTTGAAAAAGCTAAGAGTCCAAAGTCTAAATTTATACTGCATAGCCATAATTTATACAGGCTGCACAACTGGTTTCCAAGCAGCCCTAAGCATCTCTCCAAGAAGAGATGCTTAGGGCATGTATTTCCAAGCATCTCTCCTTTTCAACAAGGAGCTATTTCATTGCTGTGTGTAAAACCTAGACATAAAATCTGGGACATAAATGGGAACACACAAAGAAGCTGGCCCAGAATAAGCTTCATCAGGTGGACTTGTTCCACTTAATAACAATCAGGAACCATAGGAGCTGAATGACAACTTCACAGACCTGAGTACAGACCCTCTCCTTGGTGCTGGTCCATTCCAAAGCTGTGGGATTCCTCCTCAGCTGCAGATGACCCCAATTTGTACCTTGCTTCAAGTAGAAAGCAATGTTGTTCTTCACTGGAGCTTTCATTTTGGGGATTTCAAAGTCCTTCGAAAACATAAAGGAATTTTACCTTACAATCTTCTCTGAGGGGAAAACATTCCTACAAGGATTTTCTGTGAATCAGGCAAAAGCAGTGGTAGAGAACAGGAGCACGAGACCAAGGGCATTATTCACTGTAAAATGTAACAGCAGAAAAATATTCCTCAGCCCTAGGCAGCCACCACAAGTCTTGCATACAATTTCTTTTTCTCTCCAGGCTTCAGAAGGCAATTCTTCCTCTGAAAATATCTGAAGGGCTTTTGGAGTTTCTCTGCCAGGATGAATGAGAAAGACCCACATTAGGAGGTAGTGTTACTATGCCACAAGTCTTTTTCCTATGAAGTTCTTCTTTTAAAATCTGAAGCTACTTTCTGCTACACTCCTAAGGACCAGAATCCACGTCCATCCCTGCAGAGCAGGGCCAGCTGTTGGTAAGCACAGGGTTCTCACTGATCACTGCAGTTCTGATTGCCTTGATACTTCCAACACACAGATGCACCATGGGTTAGCCACTAAAAAACACCAAGGTCACAACTTTGATACTTCTCTTTGCCCCTTGGAGCCAATCTCCCACCTGTAAGGTTCACAAAAAAGGCTAATTAGAGGCACAGGTGCTATCCAAAGCTGCATTCACTGCAGACACTACAAGTAAAATTTTTCATGATAATCTAAATTCCATTTGAATCTCAATGACAAAATTAGTCTCTGAGCTTGCTTAAAAATGGATTAACAGTGACATATCTCTCTAATGTCTTCTCTCCATGGGAAAAAAAGTTCAAATTGTTCACAGTTATTGGTTGAGGTGTTTTTGTTTATTTGTTTGCTTGCTTTGTTTTGTTTTACAAAGGTAGTTTTGAGGATCTGCATAAAACAAAAGTGCTTGATCTGTAAAGTCCACATCAGTCATGCAGTCTCAGTGTGAGGGTCAGCATCTGGCCTTGGGCTGAAATTATTACTGCCACCCTCAACTGGGTAGAAATGAAAGGGCAGTAATTACCCTCATTAGCCACATGACTGAGGAATGGGGCTATTTAAGTAATGGCACCTAACTAATTATAAAACACTTCATGTCACTATCATCTAAGAAAATTACCTGAATTCAGATGGGATGGAGTACTCAAAAGATTATCTAGCACCATGGATTATGGCTTGAGCCCACTGTGATAGCAGTCTGCTTTCTGTTTCTCTCCTCTCCCCTGCCATTAATGCCAGACTGCTTTGCATTACACATTTATCACTGGTTACTCCTTCATTGCACTCCAGATTGAGCATGACCTGTTGATGCACACAAATAACAGACTACTGCTTGATTTGTAGTGTTTCAGAGTAGCTGCTGGGCAGAGATCCACCATCATGCTAAAAAGCAGTTAAAGTAAGATCAGTGACTAAGTAGACCAAAACCACCTTTCCAATAAAGCGCGCAAAAAAGCATATAATAAAGCGAGGGTGTAAATGTGGGGCTAAGTATGGAGCTTTTTTTTTTTTTTTTTTTTTTTTTTTTTTTTTTTTTTTTTTTTTTTTTTTTTTTTNTTTTTTTTTTTTTTTTAATTTATTCAGGCAAGTCCATTGAGCTATTTGGAGTAACAGCTTTTAGCCTATCACCAAATGCTATGTTTCTTTCTTAGTCTGATATAATATAAAAAACATCATTGTGAGCTTTCATGATAAAAATGTATTTCTTGACTACAGGAAGCAACTCCCAACTACCACCTGCAGCATTCAGACTTTTTCATTTAAAAAATGCTTTCCCTAGATAGAAAATACAGCAAATCACAAATACACATTTCTGCAGCATTTAACTCTTGCTTGTATAATGGTTCTGCTCAGTAATTTGCAATGAAAGATGCTCCAGGAATGCTACATATTATTGGTTCTACACTGCAAGTAGACAATCACCCTTTTACAACTAATTCTTGATACATAGAATATTCCCCTGCAATTTCTGTTGCAGAAATCTCCCCTGTTTCTTTTATTTCTGTTACTCATTCTCACTCTTCCAATGTGAATGGTAACCCTCTGGGTTTGTGGCATTTCTGGAGACAATAGGAAACTGGCTTTCTTTTCTGCCAGCCTTGAGACTTCCAGAGTCGTTACCACCCCATGGCCTTTTCTTCACTAATGGGTAGAGCAGCACTTTCTGTTCCTCACAGCTGGAACCAAATAATAACCTGTGGGAGAAGGAACAATTTGGTAAAAACTGTGTGAAACAACTGCAAAGCTGTTGCTATTACAATAGGTTTCTTTAGGATAAACTTTAACTTCCTTGAGTATAGATGGATCAGACTATCTTCCCAAGCAGCAAAAGTATAGCATATTGCTGCCATATGCACCAATTTCATTACAAAGACAGAGAAATTGGAGTGTGAATTGGAAAGTGTTAGAAGCATTTTAGTCAGCTGCACTTTCTTCAGCAACTTGAAGGCAAAAGTAGAGATTCAGACACTTTTCCTTAAAATGCCTTACTGCCATGCACCATCCTTTTTGTCAAATGTGACCATTAGCAGCCAGAAGCAAAGCATGAAATCCTGAATGTAGGAAGTATCAGCACTGTCTCAGAGATTTCTTTTTTTGCTTTGACCTAAATAGAAAACCTGTTCACTTTTAGCCTCTTTTCTCCGTAAGTATTTTTTGCCACCACCAGCCTGTGAATGGGATAGGGAGCAGAAAGTTATTTTGATGAAACAGAAATGTTAGACAAACCTTCTATAAATGCTTAGTGTCACTAGAAACTATCAAATTCTGGGGAGGAAGTGCAAAGTTACATGAAATAGCATAGGTAATTTCCAAACACAGCAAAAGAGTGCTTGTAGATGTAGGATATAGGGTTATAAATGTTGAAGTGTTTAATGCTTATGCTCTCCAGAGGGCCCCACAGGAAAGGCACACCTGCAGGCTGGAAGGTGGGAAGTCAGTTGAGGGTGAGAGGCAGTCAGGAGTGAGGAGAGAGTCAGTGAGGGACAGCTGGAAGGGAGGTTGGGATCGGGTGGAGGAGCACATGGACAGTGTAATGAGGAGTTGCTAGACCACAGAATGGGACGGGACTGCTCTGGCTGCTGAGTTCCCAGCCGACACCACAGAGAGACAGCTCCTGCAGTTACCCACAGAGATACCTCTCTTGGCTCAGTGGCTGGGAGCAGCAACACCCCGACCACATGTTAGTTCATGGCCTGCCTTGTCCCAAACAGTGAACGGTGGCTGGGAGATGCAGACCCTTGAGGAAGCCAGGAAAAGGGATCACTTTCTCTCTGATGTTTACCTGCCCAAGAAACTGGACTAGGAGAAGAAGAAGAAGCCAGAACTGTGGGGGTGGTTCTTAGTCCAGGGTTTATTGGAACCCCAACATGGGATTCTGAGCAAGTCTAACAGCCCCCGCAGACTCTCGACCACGAGGCCTGCTGTATCTTTTATTCAAGGGAGGAGTGGGAGGCAGGGGTAAACATTTTACCAAAGAAGGGTGAGGGGAGGAGTGAACCAGGGTAGAGGGACACCCGTGCCAGTGTTCTTCTGCGGGGGGAAGAAGTTCCTTTGTTCTCCCCCAATCCCTCCATGCTCTCTTCTGGAATTCCTGTGAGGGGGGAAAGCCCCTTTTGTTGATGGACATGGCTCTGGGGAGGGGTCGAAGAAAGTTCTGGGGGTCTGGTGAAAGGAGGACTGACCTAAAGCTGGAAGGAGGTGTGGCCAGGAAAAAACCATGAACAGCAAATGGGGTACAGGAATTGTGAAAAAGGCCTATTGTGTGGCTCTATGCAAACATTTACTATATGTAATATGCTAGGTAGAAAAGTTATGATGTATTAACATTTGAATAATATAGTGAATGTAGTTTTGTAATGAACATTAAGCTTTAGTAATTAAAATAGAAGCTATGTGTGTGTGATATTCTTTTTAGCTCAAGAAAGAGAAAATAATCAAGAATTCTTTGCAGAAAGATAACAGTTGCAGAGACCCCTAAATTTTCTAGTGAAGAAGAATTTATGGCTTTCCTTATCAACAGAAACAACCTCTTTTGACTTAAACCAGATTAGCAGACGCCAGAGCATTGAAAGAAAGTACCAGCTGAAAACAACTGTTTTAAATAAAATATGCATATTCATGAAGAGGTTCCTCAAAAAAGAGAGAGATTTCTCTCTAGGGTGCCCTTCTCCTGACCAGCCTTTGTCTGGAAAGGGCAGGGGGGCCGTGGACTAGGCTGCCTTCTTTGTCCTTATTGTCTCATGATTTGTCCTGACTCTAAAAATTTGTTTATTATAATTACATTTGCATTATTATTTTTTTATATAACCAATTTTTATTCCTTATTAAATTTTCATAAATTTTAAAAAGCAAGTGATTGGCGTTTATTACAGGAATTAACTCTTACATCATAGAACACACTTCAACAGTGTAGGAGCAGGAAGCTGATTGGGTGATAGGACATGTGGACAGCAGCACTGCAGCTGGGCCAGCCAATGTGTGCCTTCTTTCTGTTAAGTTCTGTTAGGCCTAGGTTTGGTTTTAGTTATGTCAGGTAGAGATTCAAGGTATAAAAAAGGTGTGATTTCTGTAATAAAGCTATCTCCTTCGGATGCATAAGGGGTCCATATCACTTTGTTCCCCACTGCTACATGTGGAGAGCTCCTCTTCTGTCCTGTTGAAGCCTGAAGATGCACTGGGAACATGCTCCTGACTGTATTACCTCACCCAGCACAGAATGAACAGGTAGGTACACTATAACATGCAGCATGTTGTACATCAGTGGAGGATTTCTGGTGGATTAGCAAATAAACTGGTGGTTTTAGGTGTGGAGTTAGTAAGAGACCTGACACTTTCTCTCCTTATGTTCTTGTTGAAAAGGATAATTTGCATTTGCAATACCAAACATTCCTCTCAGTTGAAAAATATTAAATTGCAATAATTTCCCTGTTTAGCTGACAGCAGCTATCTTCACAATCTGTTGCAACAAGGTATCAAAGCAGCAGCTCTTAACACACCTTTCAGCTAAGCTGTCTCAAAACAGCAAATGTGTTGGGCTGGAAATTGTAGGATATACTCAAAAGCTTCAAATCTAAAGATGCATATAGGCAGCTACAACTGCTGTAGCTAATTTCTCTTGTCCCTTATGATGCTTGTATCCCCAGCCATCCGTTCTGCTTGTGCTGGATATTACATTCTGCACCTTTAATGCTGTTTCTGAGAGTGAAGGTGGTCAGAGAAGCACGCAGTTTGTTTTCAGAAACTGCACTTGCTGCCCTGATTCCTTCCCACCGAGTGGGTTGTCTACAGCACAGACGGCAGGAGAGAGCTCTCCTGTCAGATTGTTCCTTTTATCTGACCCAGAGATAGGGCAATTGAGAGGTGTTTTAAAAACTTTTATTCCATATTTCAGTCTCATGTGAAGAGTGAGATGATACAATCGCTACAATTCACACCACCACAATCAGAAGTCAAACTATTTCCTAATTACAATACATTAAAAGCTTTTTTTGGCCTATCAGCTTTTGCCACACAATGCTGCTAATGCCTTAAAGCAAATCATCTAAAATTACCCCTTATGGATCCTACTACAATACGCCTTTCATACATCTATTTCTCCACAGTATCTAGTCTATTTGCAAGGCCATAATTTGAAACTTGTTTCTAGTTCCATTTCTCTCTCAACAATGTCTGTCCTGCTCCATGGTGTTTCTGAGTCAGGATTTTTTATCTCAGATTTTGCATACAAATTCATACAAATGTGACCCTTCTGTCAGGCTTTGAGAATTCTCTACAAATGCATTTCTCTCACTCTCCTTTGCTTTTAATTAGTTTTTTTTTAGCTAGCTGAGACAGAGAAGTTCCCCAGACTGTGACTTTTCTTTTTCTTGGAACTGATCAGCCCTGCTATGGCCTGAAAAGCCAAAAAAAACACCCACAGCTCACACCCACAGCTCACACCTGCAGCCCATGGGGGCTCAGGGCATGCCATTTTCCAGTGCAGGAGGGACTGATAAGAGACTGAGCAAGCCCAGCTACACTCCGTGAAAAGGACTCTCTCTCTAAATTTGCCATCTCTTCAGAACAATGAGAGGTTGCATTGTTTAATATAATTCATTTTTGCATGTTTGTGAGTGCTTTGATTGTTAAATAAACAGTTTTTTCCACTTTCTTCAAAGGAGATTTATGTCTTCTGAACCAGTGGGGGGAGAGGTCGCTTGAATTTGCTTTCTAGAATGACCCCTTCAGAAGTTTCCCCCCAAATTTGCCCTATAGCAGGATAAATACTTTTTGGTGTCCAATGTAAGGCTCGAGAAAGTGGAAGAAACATGTACTGATTGCATTTTGGTTTCACTTACTCTGCATTGGGATAAACCAGGACTCTCTTTTTTCTTTTTTTTTTAAGGTGCTAATAAAAGAAGAAGCAGCTTAATGGCAAAAGTAACCAAAAGTGATAAATGTCAGCAGCTTCAGCCCTTACATTGTAATCCACAGAGGCCAAGTGGGAGGATGTCTGAAGGTTGGCTGACACCTGGCATAGCCACATTGCCCTATGGGATGTCACTAGAATTTACTGTTAGAATCCATCAATATTTCTGTCTCTCTAGAATGTGTTTCCTAGCAGAAAATCTTCAGACAAGTCCTGCTGAAATAATTCTTTTTTGCTGGTTTACACAGAGCACAGACCATAATACCCCACAGTTTAAATCTCTGTGCACCCACCAACCTTTTTCATTTATTCTGGCATCATGTGTCCTCCCATCTAGGGTTTAATTAATTACATAATGTAGAGCTGTCTAAAGCTTATCTGCCACTTTTAAACCTACACTTTTTCTTACCTATAATAAAAAAGAGAAAAACAAATTTAACAGGGACAAATAGCTATAGAAACCGGGAATCTATTTTAAAAATTTTTAAAAGTGGACAGTTTGGGGAACTTGGAAAAATGATGACTGAGAGGGAGGTGCTTAAATCTGGGGGATAATAGTAGGAAGCAGTAAATTCAGGCAACTATATTCTAGGAATAAAACTTTTTAAACTGAAAATTAGAAGGACTCTAACAGCAAGGGAAGTTCTGTAAGAAGGTCCCAGATAGTCATTGAGATTATAAAGTTTAATTATTTCACTAGAAGAGATTAAATTATGGAAACAGCATTGTGATTTGTTCAAGGGGAGATTGTAAGATAGGAAAGGGTGAGATAGGAACTTGAAATTAAACCATGCATTATCAGGATAAGATCATTTGTTTGGCTTCCAAAAAAAGGGGGATGAAAGGAGACAAAACATGGTGAGTTTGTTATGCTCTGTTCATAGCAGTATTTAATTAGTTCACTGAATACTTCCCAGCTCTACTGTTGCCCTTAGGCAGTGGAAAGAAATAATATTTTCTTGCTTGTTGTCTAACTTTGCTTCTGGGAGACAGAGAAAATTGGTTTTCTTATGAAATGTCAGCGATTAGCTGCCACTGGAAAAAGTCCCCTGAGCAGAATAGTTTGGTTCACCAGTGACAGCCAGAAGCTTTCCAATATTAGTGCTGTCTCACTCACATGTTCCTGGTTAAAAACTGTTCTCATGCTGAGGTTAGAAAAAAAACTTTCCTGTAACCAAAACCACAAGGACCTTAGGGGACATGTAGCTGTGGGGACAGGTCTCAAGGTGATGCTCTCACTCAGATCTGTGGACTAAAGTTGTTCACCTGCTCAAGTTCATTTTGCACAGAAAAAACCCACCCTATTCTGTATCTTAGATTGCCTCAAAGAGGGATATTCATCCGACACATACAGGACAAAATGTAGGAGCTTCTTGAGCTCCTGATGAGGAAAGGTGATGGATTTGTGGGTGTTTTGGGCCTTTTTGTGTTTCGCTTATTAAATTTTTTCTTCATTTCTCCTTCACAATATTTCCTTCTGAAATCATAGGTAAAACTTATTCTCCTTGTCGCTAAAAAATCATTATCACCTCTTTGATGGATCTAGTAAGAGCAGACAAATAGTAAGGGAAGAGGACATCATTCTGTTTTTCCAATCAGTTTGCAATACCAAACATAAAGTCTCTTGTACAAGCAGAATAATGGGATTCATCTCTGTTTTCCACTGAAAGTGATAGGGAGCAAATACCTTCAGTTTATTTTTACATCCTAACCATATGATATAAAATCAAAGCAAAACAGAATGCATGACAAATTTGTAAAGTCCTCTCTCTCCTATGATATATTGCGAAGTCCATGCCAGCCACAACAAGGTAACAAAAGGCTTTTGATGTATTTTCATCTTAAAATAGGCGCACCCAGATTTACATTTTATGATGTATGCATTGATATAATCTTTCCATTAATTGTGTGGGGAACAAAAGGTGATTATTTTTGAATGGAGAAGTTTCTCACTGAATGTCCAAAATCTGAGCTAATTCTGAGCACCCTTCATCAGCTCCCTGCTTCTGCTAGCTAAATCGTATAAATTATTCAGGTGAAAAAATCTTATTCCTTTTGGATTTCTTGTAGGTCAGATATAAGAAAGAGACACCCCACTTTTTTTTCATGATTGTAATATTGCCCTCCCTTTTTGGCCAGAGCACAAACACTCTTCATTTTGAAAATCAAAGCATCCCTGGATCATGGTTGATTTCTCTTTATCTTAACTGCACACATCTTTTTTCAGTGTAATGATAAGGAGGTAGGTTTGCACAGCCCCTAATAGTCTGTGACAATCAGATATACAGAAATATAGAAATATATTTTACAAAGGTCCGTAGTTGATACAACATCAAAGTGATCTAACAATTTTTTTAAAAATAGGATTTATGTGGAAATCTTCTTTTGAATGTAACCAGCATGACATTTTCACTTAAATAAATTTCAAGAGACAGAATGTGTTATATTGAATTAACACCTTTAGAGGCTATGTGCTTTTTAAAGCAAGTGCATAAATTAAAAATATCCCTAAGGACCAAATCCTGAATCCTGCTTTTCTTGAAAGTGTAATCTGAAATTTTGCTATCCAAGATTTCTTTTTGCCAATGATTTTAGTCTATTTTATAATAGACTATTCTGTCAGGGGTCGACATTCATATTCCCTGACTATGACGGGAAAAACTCGCAGTCGTTTCAGTGCCTCATCCAACCTCTGCAGCCTTTACAAACTCATTCCTTTCCTGGTGTACATGACATCAGTTGTAAGCAGACTGCAAAGGTCAGGCTCCGTAAATGGATTGCAAATAAGTGAGGAAAAAGAACAGAAAATCTGTGTTTGCCTCAGTGCCCATTGTATGCCCTCTGGCCCCGCTGGCCACGCCGGGCCCAGCTTGCTGCCCTCATGGTGGCACTCCTGGCCCCGGAGCCCTCCAAGGGCTTCTCTGGGGCACCTTCCTGCAGCTTTTCAGTCCCTGCACGGGGCCCAGCAGAGACCTGCAGACTTCTGGACACACAGCACCATGGACAGGGCAGGCTTAGGCTGCTGCTGTGGAAGGAATTCCTGCTCCCGGGGCTGCTGAGGCCCTGCCCACGCTGCCCCCAGAAGCTCTGGCTGCCCAGCCCTGGCAGCGCTCCCGGCCAGGCTGCACGGGGCCTGTGGCCTGGTGGCAGCTGTCTCTGCCCATGGCAGCAGGGCTGGAACTAAACGACTTTTAAGGACTCTTCCAAGCCAAGCCGTGATTCTGAGATCACAGAGGCCAGGGCCAGCTGAGCTCAATTTCTGATTGGAACCGTTTCAGCACTGTAAGTTCCGTTGAGTTCAAGGAGAACATTCCCAAGCCCAGATTCCCAGCACAAGAGATTTATTGACACTATCGGTCTGGCTGAGATAAGAAAGCCTTGCAAGCTCCAGATTCTGCAGTATTGCATTTTATTGAAGCAATAGCGAAGCAGTTTCAGGCTTACCAGTTGACACAGTGCACTAACTATGGAGCATTAGTATGTGTGCCAACAGACAACACCATCTAGGGTAATATGTTGTGATGTGTTTTTTGTTAAAAGGATTGTTTTGTTGTTGCCTATGCTAATATTTTAGTCCTAAGTTGTAGCCCTCCCTTTTCCCCTGTAGCTGTCAATTTTTTTCCTAACTCTGACTTTTCTTCCAGACTTTTCCCTATCCATCTCCCAATCTTCAATGCCTTATTGGTTGTTTGGAGTGCTCCCCACCTGCTGTGTTCCCTTATTGGTTTCAGTATTGTAACCCTCGCCTTATCCTCCTCTCCCTATTGGATCCTTATCCTGAACTCACCCCCAAAACCAGTCCCTTAAAACCCACTGCCCACCCTGGGAGGGGAGCAGAGCTTTTTCTTTCACTTTTGGTTTAGCAATTTTTGGATCCTAGCCTGTACCCTGTCTTAGGTTGTGTTTTATGTTATGCTTTTACAATAAATGAATCTCAGAGCTGCAAGCTCAGTCCATCTCGCGTCTTTTACCCCGACCTGCCAGTGACTGCCTGGGACACACAGGGCCCTGAGGAACATGTTCCATGCCCCTAAAGAGCAGCAATATCAAACAGTACTGCGACAGTTATATTTCCTTATGAAAATATTAGAAGCCATCCCAGATCATATTCCAGTGTCTCATCCTTTTCCTCTTCCTCTTTTCAAGGACCAAGCAGAGTCCTTGCCACTGCTCTGTACCTGACAGCTTCTTTCCTTTCACATCAACCACAATGTCAAGAGAAGGACCAGAAGGTCAGCAAAGACCCAGACCTGCCCGTGCTGCAAGGCAGACCAGAGCAGGTCTCCCCAGGATGCACCACTGGGCTTCAGCAAGCACTGCTCCACCTCCCACTCCAGCTGAGTCCTCTCTCCTTCCTGGAGCTTTGATTGCCTCCAGCACAGGCGTGTCACCTCATCCAAACCATCACCTGCAGGCTGCTGGTACTGGTCAAGGCTTTGCAAGAGCAAGAACCAGAGTGCCCAGGAATCCATGGTCTGCAGCAGGAGGGACAGAAGACCTTGAGTGGCGCTGGGGAGAGGCAGCTGGCAGTGGGGGCAGCAGGACGCCAATGCCAGGGTTCTGTGGGCAGGGAGGACAAATCCCCAGAGAACTGGCAGGCAGCAAGGCCTGTCCTGCTGCCACAGCAGCAGCAGTGTGCCCAGCCCAAGGCTCTCCAGTGAGGTCCTGTCCCTGCATACAGTGGGATAACCCAGCCCTGGGTGCAGCATTTCTGCCCCAGCCATTTGTCCCCCGCCCAGCCTCCTTGCCACATGTGCATCACTGCCTGCCTGAGCAATGCAGGGTAGATGGATTGATACAACCCTTGGATGTTTTACTTGCTGAGATCTTCTCTCGTTGGACAGCATCAGTTTCCTTGGCACTGACATCTGGACTCGTGGCTGTGATTTTGGAGCCTTTGAGACATTCCTGGGTGTGTGGCAGTGAATGTCCTTGTGGTGGGGAAGGGACCTCTGCCTGTCAGCCTCTCTGTTCCTGTTGTGCCATTGTGAGAAGACGCTGTCTTACAGTGACTTTGAAATATTTTTCTGAATAACATCTTGGGTGAGTATTGAAATCAATCAATGTGGTTTTTAATCTGTCTTCTTTATTTCTCCCCTTTTTCTATACACTGAATTTGGTGAGAATAGACAGTTCTGCACAGCATTAGTTTCAGGCTTGCTGGACATATGTTGAGTCTATTATATTGTAGTGGCAATTGAATCAAGTCAAATCAACCTTAGAAACCATACTCCCACTCTAATCATTGCTATCCCTGGGAAAAATATCCACAGACAAAAAGATCATGGACTATCTTGATCTTCTTTATGGAAGTGACAGAAAATGGCATTTGTATTTTCTTGACACCTGGAGTGACTAGCTGAGTGACCCATGAACATACCTGCTTCCTTGCTATTCAGCAGTGAGCAGTAATTTCAGCAGTAAGAGAATTATGTTTCTCTTTTGTGTAAAAGACACTTTTGTATTTGATGAGTCTGTAAAAATGTGTGGAATAAAAGTTTAAAAGTCATCTACTCACTGTCACTGGTATTTCTACTTGGCAATTTTCTGCTTCATAAACAGCCAATCTTTCCAAAAGAATAGCTATTGAACAAGTGCAGCGTTGTTTTTCATTTCCACCACATAAAATGCACTGATCATACTGTGAAAGTTTGCCTGCTGTATTCCATTAGCAATGATCTGTACCATCCAGACAATGCAATAGCTTCTGTTGTTGCTTCTGTTATTGCTGCTGTTGAGTGACATTTTTAATCTCAATTTCCAACTAGAAATAACATTTTGAGAGTCTCTTGAGTACATAAAAGATTTCTGGTACAAGTGTCAGAGAAAATGGACTTAATCAGCAGAAATTATTTGCAGAGTTTTGTCAGAGAACAAAATAATGAAATTTTTATTGTAGTCATTGTTTAAACTTCAGAAGTACATAGCTGGTCTTCCAGTGATATTCAAAATTTGACATTCCTATAAAGACTTAAACATTTCACCAGTATTCTAGAGCCTTCATTAACTCTCGTGTTTACTTCATTTAGTAAGCTGCACTCTTGTTGCAGTTCTAATGAATGTGTGTTTGGAAGTCTCCTGGCCTAAACTGAATTCTAAGGTTTTATAAAACTTTTGGAACTGAATTACTTCCAGTCTATTTGAGAATTGCCAAACACTTTAAAGTATGTATCATCCAAGAGGATATCAGTCCATACTGTAGCCAACTGTTTTTAAAGAGCTATATTTAACTAATAATAAAGAACTAGAAAAAACGTCTCTATTCCTCCAAGAAACAACGTAACAAAACCAGAAACTACCAAAAAATGAAACAAACAAACACCCATGCACATCCCCCCATCAAAAAAAAAACCAAACAAACCAACCAAAAATAACTCAGAAAATCCAGAGAGTCAACAACAGAGTTAAAAAAAAAAAAAATCCAGCCATGGTACTATCCATCTCCAGTGCATATTCACTGACTTACATCTGCATATTTGCAATGGCAAGCCAATGAATGGTACCAGGGTGACATATTGAGACTTACTGTTAGCTGAATGTCATTTCTCATTTAGCACAGACTGGATACTTCAAATCTTCTCTTTTTCTGTGCACCTAGAGAACAACTGTGTGTGATTACTGTAGTATTTTCTTGTCACTGAAAGGAGAACATTATACCTCCATTTCTTAGTCTGAAATTATTTTCTTCTTTTGGCTGATAAAAGCAGGTATTTGATATCTGATTCAAAGACAAGATAAAATCAGGAGATATTCACGCTTGGATAGCCTGGCAAGTCTATTTAATTGGGCTGTGGGCTTTGAAATATTCTTTGTTTTCCAGAATCTACTGAAATTTCTGTTAGCAGCTCTGCTAACCATGAGATGGAAACTGCATGTGTCAAATGACTTTCAAATGACTTTCAAATGACTTTTGTTTAAGAGAATAATTTTAATTTTTTTTAATTACTTTTTAATGTTGAAAGTATGGCATGAAGATTTCTGATTTTTGAAAAAGAAGATTACCATGAGGATCAGATTCTCTGAGGTCTTTACCTCAATCCATCCTATGAGATCAGAAATACCTCACCAGTTCCCACTTCTGGAAATCAAGTTGGATGTCCATTCTCCGTCTGTTGTTGTATTTTAATGTCTGTCCCTTAAAAGCTCAAAATCTTTGGAACTTCAATGAGGAGGCCTTGCTCAGCAAAGCTATTCAGGGGCTCATTCACATTAAATTCATCAAATGAAGGGAATGAAGCTAAAACTTCTGTATTAACATGGATCTAAAATTCCTACTTTGTTATTTTGGGGGATTTGGGTTTTTATAACTGATTTTGGGGGTTTTTTTTTTGTTTTGTTTGTTTGTTTGGTTGGTTGGTTGGTTGTTTTTTTATTGATAATAATATGGGAAGGTTATTTGAATAAATATAATGTGTAAATTAACATTTGGATGGTTAATCTTTCTTAGAGACTCCAAAGTTTTTCAGTGTTTTGGAACATTTGGCTGATTCATGCAACTTTTTTTTTATGAAATTAGCCCATAATCTACAGAAAATAGCTTCTGGTTTTCTTT
>VXBR01007537.1:231-45880 GCA_013400215.1 Cisticola juncidis | reverse complement strand
TGAAATTAGCCCATAATCTAAAAAAAATTGCTTTTTGTTTTTTTTTTTTTTTTTTTTTTTTTTTTCTTCTTTTTTTCCCCAATACAATGGATATTTCCTTCAGGGGAAACCAACTCTTGCTGAAAAAAAAATAATGAGGGTGCAAAGAGATGATTACTGAAAATGCACGATGTTTTAATGCAGATACACATTTATAAATCAGTAATTACTTACATTCCTGTGTAAAGATAAACATGGAAGAGACATAATGGCTTTGAGGGTTTGTCAGTAACAGTTCCTAAAAATAATATAGAAGTCATAAACACAACCTACAAGCATTCTTCTTCATCTGTTTGACAATTTGCAAACTCCAGAGGGATTTCTGGTATGTTCTGCCCCAAGCTGTTGATCATCAACCCAGTATAAATCAGATCAGCTCATTAGGAGAGGTCCATAATCCAGGGAGAGCACCAAAATGTAGGATATGATCATTAATTTTGACAGAAATATGAAGCAGGGGAACAGAAATAGAGGTTGTTGGAATTTTTTTTGTCAGGAATAGCATATTTGCTGAAAATGGAAGTTTCAGAGTAACAGAAAATATATATGAATTCTATTAAAATTGGGCAGATTTTTTTTTAATCTAAAAAGGTGTTGTTTTTTGTTTTTTTTTTTTAATTTCCATATAGTGATTGAAACAGTTTGACTTTTTATTTTTAAATAGGATGTATTTTTAAGGTGCAGCTTGGTTTTATTATTAGAAGTATATTTTAAAAAGCTGAAAAATTAGGACAACTTTCAATTTGTTCAAAACTGATTTCTTCGGGGTTATTATTGTTTAAAAGAGGAAAAGCAAGATTATTTATTGTTAAAGGAATTAGTTTTGTTTGTAGATTGTTTTATTTCTCTCAGCTTCTTACATTCACTTGACAAATTGATCTCTTACTAATGAATATCGTGTTCTGTGCTGCTGAATGTTGCACACTTCCACCTTGATTACCCATTTCCAGGAAGGTAATACCTGGAATAGATGTAGGCTAATTCAGATGATGACAGCCCTGGTGCTTCTAGCAATTTTTCCTGATTTATAATAGTTCATAGAAGAAGAACAATCGTGGTTTTTTTCCTGGCAGAATATGTTTTGCTTTGTTTTAATACTGTTCATTTAGGTAGAATTAACAGTTGCTATCATGACTAAAGCTGGGAAGGAAACTGTAAATCACTTGAGCTGAATGTATAGCCCTGAATCTCAAACTCAAGTTTCTAAAAATAGGCTATGAATAGTGCTTAGTATTTATAGCATTAAATGAAATTTAGGTGCCAAACAACTACTCTTTTCTCATTCCTGGTATAATAAAATTCTATTTATCTCTCATCCGAGTAGAGAGAAGAGCTGATAATATGTCAGCTGTCTAATGAAAAGGTCTTGATAATGAATAATTTACTATTCTTGGAGATGTTTGTGAAAATTAAGTCTCACCAAGGGTATAACTGTGCAGCCACTCAAGTGAATCAGAAAATACACTCTGTAAGTAGTTTTAAAATCTGCTCAGAGTAAAGAGAACTTCATCTTTCTGGATGACAGTCTGTTTTCACACAGTTAAAGGCTATCATTCCTGTTTGTACTGAATATAATTCAGCTAAATGACAAAAACATGGTGACAGGAGAAGTACAAGACAGCACCTCCATCACTGGGAAGGTAAAACGTGCTTAAGAATTCACAAGCCCACGGTATATATTTCCAATAATTATTGTAAATTATTTTGGATATCTTGTTTACTGAGCAATGTCTGTTCAAGAAAAATTATTAAGGGAAAAGTTAGGATAGCCTTCATTTTTGAAGAAAATTAGGCCCTTGGGGGTGAGTCCTGTTCAAGATTTGCTTAACTGGAACTCCAGTTTGGTGCTGAAAATAGCCACGTGTTTTTGGGAATTCTTGAATAGGGGTGTATCAGATGGAGAGCATCCCCATCTGGCTGCTATCCAGCAGGGCAGATATCACCCAGTACTGTGAGCTGCTGCTGAGTGTCTGCCCAGCACTGGGGCACTGCAAGGCCCTGGTGCCCAAAGAGGCAGAGAGCTGGCATGGAGAGAGGGAGAAGCAGCCCCAGTGTTTGGCCTTGCAGTTAGCACCATCACAGGGTCAGCTCAGAGCTCAGCTGCTCGCTGTGGGTGCTGGAGGAGGTAACACTCCACCACTTCTGGCACAATTTGTTCACACACACACATCAGAAACCACAGCCCAGCTGCTCAGGCTGGAGGTGACTTCAGGGAGACCTTACAGCAGAGGGCCAGTACCTAAAGGGAGCTACAAAAATAGTGAAGAAGAGCTTGTCACCAGGGCATGCAGTGATAGGACAAGGAAGAATGGCTTTAACATGAAGGAAGGTAGGTTTAGATTAGATGTTAGGAAGAAAATCTTTGCTATGAGAAATTCTTTAATATTCTTTACTGAAACAGGTTGCCCAGAGAAGTTATGGATGCCCCATCCCTGAAATTATTCAAGGCCAAGCTGGATAGGGCTCTGAGCAACCTGGTCTCATGGAAAGTATCCCTCCCCATGGTGGGAGGGTTGGAACTATATGATCTTTAAGGTCACTTCAACCCAAACCATTCCATGACTATGATTCTATGTACAAACAGCAATACTGCTGCTTCCTGCTCTGACCAGAGGTAGCAATGGTAAGTGGAACAGAATTCCACAAGGACCCTGTTCCTGCTCTGGAAAGCAGAACAAACACCTCTGCTACTCCACTCAATAACATCTTAAAAGAGTCATCTGGGCTGGTCACAGTTACTCCTTTCTTTTCCATTACCTGTAACTTGAGTTTGAACAACTTGCTATTTGCTCCACAATCATCTGACCCCTCCCTGCTTTCACAGAACCAATGTTGTAACCAAGATTGTAACTCAGTCCCCTCTCACCATCTTCTGCATTGAAAAAAATGATTAAATTTTTTCCATGTCAAATCATAATTTGACATGGTCTCTGCTATTAACTAACTCTCCACCCGTCCTGGTTTAGGGCAAATTTGGGAGGAAACCTCCAAACAGGATCCCTCTGGGAAGCAAACCCAAATGGCCTCTCCCCAGTCAGTCTGGGGAAAAAATCTCCTTGGAGAAAAGTGAAAAAAAGCTACTTATTAAACAAATTAGGTGTCCACAAGCATAAAAAATGAATAATATGAAGCAATAAAACCTCTCACCACTCTGAAGAGAGATGGCAAACTCAGAGAAAAGTCTTTGCCCTGGGTGTAGCTCGGCTCTCTCAGTCTCTTATCAGTCCCAGTTACTCCAGAGCTCGAAAATCCCATCCTGGTCATGACATGAGACATGACATGAGAGACACCACAGGTCATGGTGTCTCTCTGGGTTTTTCAATCCAGGACAAGTTTAAACAGTTCCAAGAAAAAGGAAAAAATATATATATTTATATAAATCTGTCCAGGAAGCTTCTCTGCCTCTGCTAGCTAAAACTAACTAAAAGCAAAAGAGAGATCTCTGTCCCGCTGTCTGTCCGTGCTGCAGATGACACAGTCCAGGAGCAGAATGTGGAGGAGTCAAAGCAGCTTCTGAAAACAAACTCTGCACGTCTTCTTTTCCCCATTCGCTTTCAGAACCTGTCTTAAAGGTACAGAACTCAATATCCAACACAAACAGAACAGACAATTGGGGATACAAACAACATAAAGTCACCCTAGGACACCACCTTTTTTTTTTTTTTTTTTTTTTTTTTTTTTTTTTTTTTTTTTTGTCCCTAAATTCTTTCCTTCACATGACCACATTCAAAGTTGGGGGTGGAGGAGTTCAGGATGGGAATGGACAGCATTTTATAAAACTGACAGTTCCTAGGTCATTCTCATATTGGGTCAGTCATCTAAGGAAAGTAGTATAGGAACAGTTGCTTAAAGGGATGTCTCAGCATCTCACTATGAATTCCAAACAGCCCAAATCTCGTTTCCTAATCCAAATGCACCAACATTCACACACAGCAGTTTACAGTCTCTTTTCTATTTCTCTAAAACACATTGCAATACCATAAATCTGAATTGCTTACAACCATTACTGTTCCTGCCAAAAAATAAAAAAAACTTCAGCCAAATTTACTAATGTCATATAAAGCATCATAAATACTATGAAATTAGTGGCATTTTCTTACCATGCCTGAATCATAGCTGTTCAGAAATGCTTTCTCTTCATTTTTTTGAAATGTCTTCCAGTCACAAGACTAAAAAGTTTCAGGTCTGATTAATTCTTCTTTTTGTAGGAATTAAAATTCAAAGCATGACCTTAGAGGGACTCTAAAATTACATCCTGGTTTAATCTTTAAATCTGCATTCTGGGTTTTTTTTAATCTTCTGAGGCAATATCTAGCATAATGAGACTGTTGAAAACATGAATAATGTGAATGTCAATTCCACACTCTTTGCCTTGGAAAAGGAAAAGGTTTTGCTTTTTAACACAGAAGAGTCCAATCTGTCCCAAATATAATTGTTGCAAAAGGGTGAAAAAGCTACCTTTTAGTGTAAGTAAAGGACAGCCTTATCTCATCTTCTGTCTCATAAGGCAACAAAACTATTGTCTAGTCACTGAGCAGGTCTTCATCAAGGAAGAGTGATGTTAGATTTGAAATTAAGAGAAGTGTTTCATCCCAGATGAATATGTGGCATTGGATGCAACTGCAAGAGCCTGAGAGATCAGTAACAACACCACTAAAACATGAAAACACCTCATTTTCCCCCTCCTTTCTCTCTCTCACGTGCACTGATACAAGTTGTGAACAATATCTCAGGCAGCTGAGAGCTTTGACAAAATTGAATGTAATTTGAATGCTGGAGTTGCTCTAATGAAAAATGAAGGTGGCTTAAAGTTAGGGGCTACAAATTTGATCTAAGGTAACTGGTGGGATTCTCAGTAGCACTTGAGAACATCAGATCCATTTGCAGTTCCAGGAATGATTCAGGTTTTCTCAGGATGTAATAAGAGAGTAGTTAAAGCAAGTTGAGGTGCCCTGGCAGGGGATGTTAACCCATAGGATAAATCCTGGGCTCTCATATTGCTATGAAGATTTTTATGGGTTTTTTTTTGTCTTCAACAACCCTTCACTGCAAAATATTCACAAGTTCCTGACAGAGGTAAGACCCTTGACTTCTTCTTTTGCAGGCTGGTATCCAGCCACTGTCTCCTCCCAGTCACACAGAGCCCTATAATTTCAACAGTTTCTGGCCTCTGCCAAATGCTGGGACCCAGCTACCCCTCTTTGAGGCTACAGAGAGAATTGTTGGGCAAAACCTAACATGAATCTGAATATCACTGAGACAGCAAGCCATGTATTCATGCAAGTAAGAATATACAGTCAGGTCCATACAGCATGAATAAAAAGCAAGACCTTTAGAATAAAAGGTCTTTTGACACAATGCATGAGACATCTATCCAAAAGAACATTCTGATGGTGATGGAGAACTTCAGCTTTTTTCTGGAAAGTTTTACAGCAGTATAATCACACATCAAGTGTTGAAATGTACTGGTTTTGGTGTTGGGTTTTTTCCTATTTTTTCTCCCCTTGGGAGCTAGAGGAACAACGAGAAGAATGACTGTTTCAGCTTTCTTTCCAGCTAATTGGGAGGGTCCAAAGATAAGCAGTACTTTTTGAGAAAAAGAAGAATAGTATTCACTACTTTTAGGATGTGTGAAAAAGGTCTGTAGAATAAAGCTGGGAAGGATCTTGTTTGCTTGGTATGCACAGAGGTAGGTAGGATGTATGGGGAACACAGTCAAATTCAAAGCAGGCAAGTGATCTGATAGGGATTGTATCATCTAGAAATCTAGATCCAAAATCTAGCTTTACCTACAAATAAACTCCCCAAGTGAAAAAGATAGATAGGAAGCAGAGCATAGTGGTTGTGATAGAACCTTAAAAGGTTTGAAAATAACATTATTTAAAAATTGTACAAGTGACTAAGAATGAACATAAATGGATAACATATTGTGAGAAGAGAAAAAAAAAGAAAAATATACAAAGTTATTCTTAGTGAAGGAAAGAAAGATACATATAAATACTTCTGAAGCAAGAGGAAAAAAAAAAAAAAAAAAAAAAAAAAAAAAAAAAAAAAACAGAAAAAAAAAAACAAACACCAAAGAAAACAAAAGTTCATTACCAGATGGCAAAGGAAATCCTGGCAAAAAAATAGTGACACATAGTAGGCTACAGTGCAGTTTGCCTTCTCTGAAAGGCTTCATTAAAAATGTGCATGTGACACAAAGTCAGAATGAGGTTCAATAAAGACAGAGTGAAGAAATAGAGGAAAAGCATTAAGGATTATTTAAGAAATAAACAACTCAACAGTTCATCTGCAATTCACTTTGAGGTGCTTACAGGAGTAGCTGGCTAAGTCACCTCACACCTCATCATTTGTTGTCATTTTTGGTACCACACAAGGGATGGGTGGTAGACAGAACTGAGGAGAGAAAAACTTCTGATCATCTCTGAAAAGAAAGAGGCATCTCACAGAGAAATTCAGATGGCTCAGCCTCACTTGGACTATTGGAATGAGACTTTAACACATCATTATTACATAAACTATTATAATAATAATGTAGCAAAAACCAGCAAGCTTGGAATTTTCAAAACAAGTCAAATAAAATTATTCTAATTTGTTGTTTTGGGAGGCAGACAAAGGAGATGCAGATAGTCTATTCAGTTTGAATTGTGGAAAATTTACAAATTTGAATTTTTAAGGGTTTGACACTGTCTCCTTTTATATTCCCGTAAAACAGCATGGAAAAAAATTCTAGATAAAATCATTGTATTTGTACAAGTGAGTGGTGAAAAATGCATGTAGAGTATTTTAATGGGAACTACTGCAGTCTGCAGTCTATTTGTTTATGTGTGTGGCATTTCAATTAATAAATTCTGGAATTAAGCACATAGAGATGAACTATTATGATGGCCTCCCAGTGGAATGAAGCCAAACTGTGCACATCCTTTACACTGCACATTTGACAGGAGGCAATGAAGTCACACTCTGCAGAAAGGCTGAGTGCATGTCAGCGTGGCACCAGCAGCAGAGCTGCATGTGAAGAAAGAAAAGAGGTAAATATTCCCCATGACTTGATGTTTATGAGATCCCAACTGTAGTACTAGGAAGCCTCAGTGGAGAAAAGGAAAGAGAGGTATGTTTTTTGAGGGAAGGTTAACACACCTGGGCATGTTTTTCAAGGAAAAGGAGAAGTGATGCAGAGCTGCAGAGCTGAAGCCACCCACGTTTCTTTGCCTAAGGCAGACTGTATCTATCCTTTTGTTTCTTAAAGGTTAAATTGATAAGGGTACCACTGTTTCCCCAAGACGTTTATTGCAGCTCTCCATTTTTTATTTAATATTACATTTTTCCTTAGCCTCCTTATTCTTAGGCTAAACCCTATTTTTTTCTCCTCGCTTATAGGCTTTTGTAGAATCTCTGATAATCCCTTTGATATTCCTTCTTTGAGTTCTGTGCAACTTCCCTAAGCACATTGCCCAACCCTGATTATCCTCCTTAATACATCTCTTAAGGAGCTGCCAGTTCTCTTTAACACTTTCTGTGTGCATTGGCCTCCCATAAGCCCTAATTTGTCAATTCTGTGACTGGATTGAAGTGTACTGTCTTGCACTCTACTGTTTTATCTATTTTTATGATTCTTTCTTTGTGGTCTCAGGGTTGCAAACCCTGTCATTTCACTGGCTGTAGTAAATATTTCCTTCGCCAATCATTATTCCTTCTTAATAAGTAAAAGATCTCATAAAACCTCTGGGTATCTACTATTTAAAATTTCCCTACTCAAAACAAAACAACCAAACAAAACAAATCAAAACAACAAAAACCCCACACCAAATAAAGAATTTCTCAGTAAATTCCAAGGGTTGGATGGACAGATTTCCTTTGCCAAAAATCCCCTAGTGAGTGACATTGTGACGATTTTAATAATTTCAAGCCCTGTTTTCTGGAGAACTTCACCAGTTTCTCTCAAAGTGTTTGATCTACTTAGATTTGAGTTTGATGTCCTGTACAAGATTTCCCCTATGACAGTCAAAATATTCTCTTTCTTTCTTTCTTAATCACTCATATATTTTAAGCAGTTTTAACCCACTAGATTTCTATTACATACTTCTGAATACACAAAAATATAAGCAGAACACAAGAATTGTGTCTCCTGAAAGGGGTAAAGATTTGGAAATCTGAGACATCTTTAGCTTGGGTGAGTGACGGTGAATAAAGTAATCTCACAATTTTTTCCTTAAATTAAAGAACCATTTTCTCTTATTAATCCTTGAATTTTTCATGTCCACACATATATACAGCACTTCATATCAAAACATCCTATTTCAAAACCCTTTCCAAGTTTTAGCAACCAGAGCTCACCTCCCTTTCTTTCTGCCTTTCATCTACATGACATATTTCACTTTAATTAAAAGGTTTACAGGAAATCTGGGGCTTGAAGAAGCAGAAGTGTGTGCCAACTTCTACTGTGAGGAGGACAGTAATAAATTATTTTATGTGTTTAGGAGAGGAGGACAACAAATATTTCACAGAATCATAGGATCACAGAATCACAGGATCTTAGAATGGTTTGGGTTGGAAGAGACCTTAAAAATCCCATTACCACTGGCAGGGACACCTGCCACTAGATCTGGTGGCTCAAAGCCCCATCCAGTCTGGCCTTGAACATTTCCAGAGATGGGACATCCACAGCTTCTTGGGTAACCTGTGCTAGTGCCTCAACACCCTCACAGTAAAGAATTTCTTCCTAATATCTAATCAAAACCTCCCCATCTTCAGTTTAAAGCCATTCCTACTTGTCCTATCACTACATGCCCCTGTGAAAAGTCCCTCTCCAGCCTTCCTGTAAGCCCCCTATTTGGATCACTATTTTAGCAAGAGACATAATACCTATTAGATTTTTTTTTTTACTCTAAGACAGATGAAATATAAAGATGGAATTTATGGAATATGCTTCACTAAGAGGTTTTTAAAATGGGTTAAATAAATGTCAGTTGGCAGTCATCTATTTGAAAGATTTATATTGTGGTGACATATGAACACAGAGCTACACAAAGGTCTTGTAGACCATTTCATACTGCTGTAAATATAGATATAATTAATGGTTCATGTCATGCCATCTCAAAAAATAAGTAGCCTTCCTAGAAACAGAAGGCATTGTCTCTTGAACATAAAAATTATTGAAAGAAAAAGAACCCTTTAACATTCAAATGAGGTTTCACTGTTGTGATAAAGAGATTTCACAAAGGGTAATAAAGAAAATGTGAAATGTCAACACACCAAATAAAATGTTCCTTAGACTATTCACAAGTTTCTGATTGAGTTTGAGGTCATTATATAAAAATTACCTTCAGCAGAAGGCAGAAATCTGCACAGAAAAGTCAAGTAAAAGAACATTCTGCTGTTATAAATAATCTAGAAGGCAAGATCAGCATTGTACTTGAATACAATGTTCAAACCTCTCAAAGTTTATAGATAAAGAAAAATGGCTAAAGAAAACATTTCTCTGGCTGATTTGGAATTTCAGTTTCAATATATTGGGAAAAGTTTTAAAATATGAAAACAAAAAGATATTGAAAGACTGTTGTGGATGTATGACAAGATTGGAAATAAAGCCTGTTCTCACCTCTTGTACTTTCTATTTGGCACAGGCAGCAAAGATCATTATATGTTATATAATAATCTTATATATAAAACAGTGTTTTGTGGCAGGTTTAGCAAATGAGACTCGGGTTGCATGATGTCCTACTCTTCCTCACCCTTGTGTAGTAAAAAATATAGAGATACCAAAATATTTGGAACAAACTGCAAAACCAACATGTATTGTAAAAAACAGTGTTTGGTTGGGGCTTTTGGGGGGTGTTTTTGTGTTGTTTTTTTGTTTGTTTGTTTTTTGATTGTTTTATTTTGTGGTTTTGTGTTGTTTTGTTTTGTTTTTTCCCCCAGCTTCTGAACGCATAAAACCAATCCACTAAAGAAGTAGGACCCTGTCAGGTGTTTCAATTTTACTGAAAATAGGCCTGTTTTCTTTCACCATTTTTCCTCAAGCCTTTTGATGCCAGTCTCCACCATCAGATGGATTTTCAGACTAATAATCACAAGTCCTGATTATAAAATCTGAATAGCAACCAGAAAAAATATGCTTTCAACCTTTTTCTTTTTAGTTACTTTTAACCATAATTGCTTTATTTGCTTGGCTACAAAATTAAGCAATTTTGCTAACAACCCTTTGGTATTTGGGTAAAGAAAAATATCATGAGCTGAATTATGGTTACTGGACAGGGGTTCTGCTTTCAGTCACTGGCTGCTCTCCCAGCTCTACTAAAGGTGTAAAATTTGTCTCTGGAGCATGGTCCTCCTTGACTCACATTTTTAGCCCTTTTGTTCTTAGCATTTTTTTACTGCTTTACCTTTCCCTCTATTCAAATGCAGTGATATAAAAGCATGTATAATATAGGCATACGAGTATGTGAGCACATGGTATAGATGGAATTCAGATGTATACTAATGTTTTACAATATACTGCTTACTTAAGTTTGTTATAGAATATCAACAGTAATTTCAAGAGAATTAATCTTATTTTACTGCATTAGAATTACTGCATAAGAATTACTTATTTTACTGCAATATTTCAAAGGGCATGATTGAACTTGTCCTTCCATAAAAATGAATTCCACCCTTAGAAAGCCACTTTTATTAGAATTCCTAGAGACAGATAATACCAAAAACATTAATTATATACACACATGAAAAGAAAATATGACCACTTATCTAAAGATACTTTGGGAGAATGAATGAGAAAAACCCGGTATTTTTTCCCATGAGCTGTAAAATATTTTAAAATCTTCTCACATAAATGAGGGCCAAAATACTGGCTTTTCAATGTAAATGTATTTTTCTATTCAGGCTCTTGCTTTTTGGAGCCAACATTCAAATCATCTTGTTGATTACATGGAATAATGTGTGCACTAAATAGAATGGTAATGTTGTTTTCTGTGCTTGCTAGGAAGAAATGGTTCAGGCAGCTGTCTTATTTTCTTCAGATACATCTTCTGGAAAATGATGTGATTTGTGGAATTGTGCTCAGAAGGTAATAAAGGAGCCTTTGGTCAAAAGGTATTGTAACCCAGACTTGACAAAGTTGTTTTGGTGCTTTTTGTTATATCAGGTAAGGTTGGTTCCGTTTGTTCAGGGAGGTTTTGTTCAATAGGTTGGTGGTTTTTTTCTGTTTGTTTGGTGTTTTAAGAAACAAGAAAGCATGTCATGGCCATTATTTCTGAGAAAGTGAATATCAACATCAAAGACAAAATGAGACAATTCTGATTTCCCTACATGATAGAGAGCTACAAATGACCAAGAGTAGATTAGACATTGGAAATTGCTAGACTTACCATGCATGGCAGAAATATGGGTAATTCAAATTTGTGAGTTTCCTCCAAATGGGTTAATACCCATATATATCAGTATCACACTGAGCACGCATTTACCTACTTACCCCTTAGCAAAAATATTGACCTGCTGGAGAAATATATTCAAATTGATATCACAGCTTCTGACAGGAAGATCACTTGAGCAGGTAATCTGTGTAGCTGCATATCATGTTTGTTTGGGGAGAATATGGGAACCATAAACCATGAAGGCTTCTGATGGTTGTGAAGGCTCTCCAAAGCATGGTGAAACCCCATTTCAGCACAGCTGGTGGCTTTGAGCATACCAAGAAGGTCTAAGAAGGTTTGTAGTGAGACTACCTACTTATTAAAAGGCTGTAAGAATAGTTTGTTTCATTCAAAATAAAAATAAAAAAATAATGTGACAAAGAAAAGTCTCAGGATAAACATGTCATTTCTTTTGTGCTTACTGAATAATTCTGAGTAGATTGTGACCCTGAATGCATCTATTACTTGAAATTTGACATATTTAAGCAAAACCTGAAAATATTTACATTTATAAAGTTAGGCTGAGATTTAATTAAACAATTAGTGAGCTTGGAGTTCTCTTAGAATCACAGGTAGATGAAAATAAATAAAATAAAACAGAGTCTACAGCATTTTTCAGTAAATATTAATGGCATTTGCAGCAAACAGAACAGAAGTATTTATTTCAAAATGCACTCTACTTTCATGTTCTGCCTCTCCTCTCCTTTCTCTCTGAATAGAAGACAGCTGTGTAGGTAGTGACTGGAAATTTTCTTCTGGTTTTCCCCACTGCTGATATTTTATTTATGACATTTCATTTTTGTATTGCATCTTGTTTGAATTGAACAGGTCTACAGCAAGCTGTACACAGTAAGCTACTTGGAAATAAAGATTCCAATCTATTCCAAACCAATCTATCTGATGAAAAACTTAATATTAACTGAAAGTACGTATTGCCTCTTTGCTAATACAGCACATCTCATCACTGCCACAGATAATTTGATCTGGTGCAGTGTAATAGAAGATTAACATTTCAAGGGGGATCAAGATCATCTTCACAAACTGGATTCGAGTGTAGAACGTGATCCTTACACCGAGCACTAGCAATTAATGTAAGTTCTCAGAGTGTCACAGCAGATACTGTTAGTCACATTAGGCAGCCTTGTTTTGGATAAAATAAAGTTTTTTGATCTGATAAAAAAAAAGAAAAAATATTATATTACGTTTTGAAGGTTTTTCCAATCTAAAAGATGCTACAAACCCAAAAGACAAAAATAAATTCCTGAAAGATTAATGAAACGCAAATAAATGAAGACAAGAGTGTCAAAAAGCAAGATACTGTTAGAAATGAATTACAGCTAAGAAATATCAATGCAACAGGCTATAGAAAATTTGATATGCAGTAGTGTGCCGTGGTGGTTAGACAGACTGGTTTTCAAACTAAAAACAGATGGTTCTGTGAGTCCTTTTGAGATCAGAGACCAGACTGCTAGTCAGATGCCAGGTGTCCAAGGACAGCCCTAGAAGAAACCTCAGGGTGTCTCAGAGCCTCAGGACTATTTTGCCCAAACAGCTTAAATTTCCATAGGAAATAAAAAATGCAAAATATTTCCTCTTTGTGCAGCACTTCCCAGGCAGTTTGATTCCAGCCTGCTGGGGAGTGCAATATTTGTAGGCCATCAATGATTTCAGAAATGACACAAGAAAAGGCACAACTGGAGAAGAGGAATGAGCACAGAGGGCTTCCAGAGCAAACTGGACAACATTAGTTAAACTTCACAGAATATTTAGTGTTACGTAGTCACAGAAATAGATGTTGTCCTAAATCTATGCTTGTAGTCATGTGCAACTTACAGGAGCTTATTTTATGGGAAAGGTACTATTTGATCCACATTTGAGGTTTAAAATCCACATGGGAATAAAGATGGAGGCATAAAATGTTCCTGGAAGCTTGAAATCCCTTTCCTATACAAAAAATTAGCATACAAAATTCACCCCCAAACCCACTCAAACCAGCAGATTCTCTTTATCGTCATCCCCTTCTTATTAAGAAATTATTATTTTATTTGAGTCTCTGAAATTATTAAGCTGATATTGAATACATCATAAAACTCTACTTTGAAAGCAGCTTCAGACACCCTTAGTCCCTCTCAGTCCAGCACTGCCTGTGTCCCAGTTGACAAAGAGCTCAGATTTGGGGTGGTTGTTTTTATTGTTTGAGACCTTCTGCCTCTCCTGCAGGTGTTGGCCATAACCCTAGAGCCCTTGCACAGCTGTACAGCCAGGCAAGAGTGTACAGCATACAGAGCCCGAGGGTGGCACCAAGGAGGCAATGCCTGTGTAGGAAATGAGCAACTTGAGCTGATTGTCCTCAGGATGGTGGGATGTGGGGACGTGGAGACCCTGGCAGGAGCAGCTGTCCCTGGAGGGCCACAGCCCAGGGAAGAGCTTGACCTGTGGGAGTGAGTTGGGGGGGGAAAGGGGAAAACACTTTAATTTTGCCTTTTTTTTGTTTCTACTTGGATCTATTTTAAATGCCAATAAATTATATTACTTTTCATAGGATCATAGAACATCCTGAGTTGGAAGAGACTCATGAAAATCATTAGTCCTACTTCTGGCCCAGCACAATACACCCCAAAAATCCCACCACATGCTTGAGAGCATTGTCTGCATGCTTGAACTCTGTCAGTTTTAGTGCTGTGACCACCTCCGTGGGGATCCTGTTCCAGTACCCAGTTACCCTCTGGATGAAGAACTTTTTTCTGATATCCAACCTAAACCTCCTCTGAGTCAGCTTCAGGCCATTCCATTGGGTCCTGTCACTGGTCAAGAGAGAGAAAATATTGGTTTTACTCTGCTTCCCACCATGAGAATGTTCAAGAGCACAGTGAGGTCTCCCCTCAATCTCCTCTTCTTGATATTGAACAGACCAAGTAACTTCAGCTGCTTCTCCTGTAGCTTCCCCTCCAGACCCTACACCATCTTCACAGTCCCCTTTGGACACTCTCTATCAGCTTTATGTCCTTCTTGTATTGTGGCTCCCAAAACCACACACTTGAGTTTCCCCAGGTCAAATCAGCTTTGTGTGTGATGGTAAATGATAAATGAACTTCTTGTCTATGTCTTACCCCATGAGCTTTTCCCTGCTATCTTGGCCCTGGCATGCTGGAAGGGGGAGTGGGTGGGTGGACAGGGATGTGGGTATGTGACTGCTGGCCAAGGCCACCCCACCACAGCAGCTCACAGAGACATAGTAGCTGTCTCAGATAGGTGGATATGCTACACCTGCAAATGTTAGAGTTATTTGCACCAATTGTGTAAAACACCCGGGATTTCATTATTTTGGATGCTAGCACCACTCACTTATCCTTCCCTTTTTTGGTAGTAACTCACAAATCTCAAATATGTTGGTTGAGATGTAATATTTTCTGGAGGATGAAGAAATATAGCCAAAATAACAGTGAAAGAAAAAAAAAAAAACAAAAACAAACAAAAAACAAACAAACAAAAAACCCCAAACCTGCATTCATGTATTTCTCTATATATTCTGCTCTTGATTTTATTTCCTTGAATATGTGGAAGTACACATGCATTTTATGAAATAGGTTATTAATTAACATATTTCACAGCAGGAAACAAACAAACAAAAAATAGAATAAAAGCCCTCAAATAATATGTCAGTCCGGGATAAAATTTCAATTAATTTATTCTTGTTTAAATAGTATCCATTTAATCTCTGTTTTTCTGTAACTATTTAAGGGCACAGCAAAGAAAGAAGAAAGGCAAACAAACAAAGCCCAACCCACGACAACCCCATCAAACCCAGCAAACATGGAGACAAAGGAAGACCTAAAGTGCAGATGATGAAAATCAATGTGTAGATATCCATGGGTATGCATAAGATTCAGTTTATTACAGAGTGGAGCTATGGTCTGTAATTTTCAGCCATTGTAATATCTACCAGGAATCATAACAAGGAGCTTATTAAATCCTGAGCCAGTATCTCAAGTGATGATACAAAAGCAACAGTGGTATAATTTTAAAAAACAAACATCAAATAAGCAGGCTGTAAAGAGTTCTGTTCTAGCAATATGGTTGGATAACCTGACTCAATATCTATCTATTTACCTTGTCTAATACTCAACCTTTATATTGATTTTTTCTCTGTTATTATTATTATTATTATTATTATTATTATTATTGCATTTGCAGTTTAGAAACAAATCCCAGCAATTATTTACCATATTGCATTAAAAAAGGGATTAATCTCATTCTATTTACTGTATCTCTAGTGCTTTTATCTTTGTCATAGCAGTTTAGGCTTCTCTTCTAGTAGACACAGACTGGATAAATAAAATTAATGTTGTTTCAGGCGTGTTGCATCACATGAAACTTCAGTGAGCATTGCATGTTTTCTGATAAGGAAATTGTGTTCTGATCTTCCCTATTTAATTTGACAAGCTCTCTGTACTGGCACATGAACAGAGGCTTGGAGTGAAATACTTAAAAAGATTTTTGTATTGAGCTATTAAATGTCAGCTTTTCATGTTTGGCTGAGTCTGAAGCATAAATTTTGCAATGCCTTTGGACGAGCGTCGAACAACTGCACTACCTGAAGTTGTTGCTCGTTTCCCATTCCCACAAAGTACATCAACAGTCAGACACTGCTTTCAGTTCTCTAAACTGTGCTTTACAGAAACAAAATTTCTGGATTAACAACTTTTCATAATGTCAGGGCTTCAAAAGTGACCTTCTCTGTCCAGGGAAAGGGTAACAGATTTCCCTTGTCTTGGCTTTCAAGGCTTAATAAGAAATGTAGGAGAAACAAAAAATACTTGCTGCAAAAAGCAGTAAATTTTCCTTTGGATTTTTCCTCTTAAATGTATCAAAGAATAAGAGAGAACTTCTTTTCCCTTGTAAGATGTACCATACCAACTAAATAACTAAATAGTAACATACCAAGTAAATAAAGTCTTTGTCTTATTAGGATAAACCTGTACACCTTCAGTAAATCAGGAGTTGGAGAAACATGTTGGTTCCTTAAGTCGTGGTTACCTGAAGTTGGTGAGGATGAAACTTTTCTTTTTACCACTGCTAGTTCTGCAGTCTATTCAGAAAGAATTTTTCCATTTTACAGCACAATATTATCCCTGATGTCACCAAGAAAAACAATAGGCAAAGCAAGCAGGTAAAAGCTTCTCTGTTTGTGATTCAGCTTTTAGCATCTTCCTGTAAAAAGGCTGTGAATTAAATAATCTGAGTTTGAAAAGCGAGTTAGTCATGTGTGGATTCAAGAAGAATTTTTTCAAAAACTTTGTGAAGAAACTATTTATTTCCAGTTGATTATGGCAGTTCTTTTTGTATTGTGGAGACAACAATGGATTTTCCTTTCACTGAAAAAAAATCTTTGCTAAAGATGTATAAATATTTCTAGATATAAGCTTTTTATGCACAAATCCTATTTAAAATTGGCTATTCCTAACAATTGATCAATTTACTGAATTTTATTTGTGTCATCCTCTTGGTTTTGCAACAGGTTTCATGTTCCAGGTCACAGCATGGAAAAATTCAGATAATACAGATTTTTTTCTGAGTGTACAACACAGATTAATTATTTTAAAGGCATTTTATTTCTTCTTATATTCTCTGGGGATTTTGGTAATAGATTTTTTTTCCCAGAAACTTAAAGATGTAGGGTTTTATCTTACAGTGAAGTAACACAAATCTGGTTTTTGTCCTACAAGTTCTTAAGCATAGAACCCTCCGTGGACCAAGTATTCTCTTACATAAAAAAGAAATATTGGAAATACTATAGGATCACTTTATTTCCCCTCAAGAGGGATCTGGAATTAATAAATTAAAAAATATTTTTATGAACAAGAGTATGTTTGATTCTCTAACTTTAATTGAGATTTTTCTTTCAAGTTAAGTAAATTTCAATATCTTGCATATGCCCTTTCCATGTTTTTCTTTATAACCGATAGTGACTCTTCTCAGCACTCCAATTTACCCTTCTAATGTTAAATGACATTTCTTCTTACTCAGAAAATGTTACTTTATAGAAGACAAGGTGTTATGCAAGTGTTAGCAAGGCTGTATCCTTCAGGCAGCCATAATTTAAATTTTGATAAGACACACAGACAGAGCTGAGCATCATCAAAAAGCTTCAGAGCTGTGGTTTAAGCAGCACTCCTGCAATGAGTACCAGCCATAAAATCCAAACTGTGAGAACTTCAAAATACAGAATCAATATTCTATGATGTTTTAGGATGAAATCAAAAAGACTAGAGCTTTACTAAGCAATAAATAGCTCCACAAATACATTACAAGAGGTTTGAACTATGTGCAAGGAAAATTGAATATAAAGAACAGTTGCTACTATATGAATGGAAATGTTAAAATGAAGCAACAGAAAATACACAACCTAAATGAAGATTTGCTTAAGGCAGAGAGCAGACAGTCTCTATGCTGTGGTTACACAATATTTAAGGAAAAAAAATCCTAAAAATGGCAAAAAAGTAGCAAAACAGGCCAGAAACACAATTCACAAATCTGGTTTTTTGTGTATACTCAAAGCCAAAAAATCTTTTTTATTAAAACAAGTGGTTTTCAATAGTCTTGAATTTGGCACTACTAGAGCTCTAAGAGAATGATTTGCTTGTCTGGCCCAGTTGTTATAGAAACAATTATTTACTTCCATCTGGATAATCTTTATCATTGCAGGCCTGAAGCCAGTTGAAAAAATGAGTGAACTTCTCTGATTTTGGTAATTTTTTTTTAAAGCAAGACAACGGCCCTAGATCTTTCTAGACTCTAGATTAATGGGGCAGTTGTTTGAGTTAGAATGGTTGGGGTTAGAAGCAACCTGTGGAGTTCATCTAGCCCAGCCCCCGATCAAGCAGCTTGCACAGGATCCCATCACAGACAGCTTGGAATGTCTTCAGAGAAGGAGGCTCCACAACTCTCTGGGCAGCCCGTTTCAGCACTCTGCCACCCTTGAAGTAAAAATATTTTTCCTCTCCTCATTGGATCCTCCACAACCTGTGAGAAAAAGTTATTATTGATGGTCTGCAGGAACCTCCTGGACTGTGTGTGCCCTGCAGATATCAGCTGCTTGGTTCCATGAGTCCAGGGTCTGTGATCTTGGGTACTCCCAGCCGTTTGTAGAAGGCCTCATCCACTTCCTTTTTCTGATCAGGTGAAGATCTGTAATAACAGATAAACAAAAAATAAAGAAAAAACTGTAATAAACAACCAGTTTCACCCATGCTAGCTGCCCGTTAATCCATATCCATAAACTCTCAGCTAATTATCCATCGTCCCTACACTTCAATATATTCCAGTTTCTCTCACACACAGCGAGCAAATCAACCACATCACACAATCACAGAATCACAGAATCACGGAATATTCTGCACTGGAAGGGACTCACAAGGATAACTGAGTCCAACTCTTAAGTGAATGGTTCATACAGGGCTCAAACCCATGACCTTACTGTTACTATATTGCCATCCATGGCAATTCCAGCATTCCATGAGAGCTATCCTGCCATGTCTCTGTAATTGCAATAAGATCATGGTAGTGCTACTGCACACAGATCTCCAATTCTTGCTGTTCATCCCCCATGCTGCAGGAGTTGGTATTTCAGAGAGGTTATAAAGCATGAGGCTTTGCCAGGTGGGCTGCAAGAGGATCCACCACATCTATGCACACATTTGAGGTGCTTGGCATTCTGATTCTCATGTGGGGAGGCAGCTAAGGAATTTTGTTGCTTCTCTGGCTCATTCCCAGTTGGACGCAATGGTGTGACATTGTCACTTTGGACACTATCTGCCCTAGTCCTTTATTTTAAAGCTCACCTCACAAAACGAGCCTGCCTGCTGGCAAAGGTTTCCTTGTCTCTTCTAGGCAGGTGGATCCCATTCCTCCCTAAAAGGCTAAAGTCACCAAAGAATGTCCCCTTGTCATCAAAGTCAAAATACCCGTGACAGCATTCATGAAGTTAGATGTTGATTTCCATTATACATCTCTTTCTGGCTGCTTCCTTTCCTCTAACTGGTAAAATGGAAGGAAAGGCAATTTGGGGACAATTTTTCAGTCTCCCTTCCAGGGCTTTATAGTCTTCCTTGATTCTGCCAAGGTTTTGGCTTGTGATGTCATTCATACCCACATGAAATAGTAATGGGATAGAAGTCTGCATTCTTGACAAGCTGTGGCACCGTCTGGGCAACATCACAGACCTCAGGTCCTGGAATGTAGCATAACCCACATGACTCTCTGTCAGACCAGCAGATGGGTACCTTGGCTTTAGCCCAAGACTGAAAAAAATGAATATCTGACTCACTCTTTACTTTTTGAATATCTTTCCAGGTGAAGATTCTGCTATCATGAATGAACTTTAGCATTACTTCTGCTCAATGACAAGCCCTAATGTAACAGTGAGGTTATTCCTGTTTTAATAAGCTTAGCACTGTATGATTGTCAAAGATGACCTGCATCCAGAGAGCCCATGGCTGCATTTGGTTAAGACATATCACATCTGCTAACAAACAACAAAGGAGACAACAGCTGGGAAAATTTATAGCTAGGTCCTGAAGGAATAGTATTTATTCAGTAGGTGTCTCAGAATCATAGAAACACAGACTGGGTCAGGCTGGAAGGGAGCAGAGTGGGTTGCCTGGTCCAACCTCCCTGCTCAAGAGGTGTCATCCCAGAGTACATGGCACAGGATCATGTCCAGACAGTTCCTGGATATCTCCAGTGAGGAGGCACCACACCCTCTCTGGGCAAACTGTGCCAGTGCTTGGGCACTGCACAGTAAAGAAGTTCTTCCTTGTTTTCAGGTGGAACTTCCTGGGCATCAGTTTCTGCCCATTGCCTCTTCTCTTATTGCTGGGCACCACCAAGCAGTCCATCTTTTGACACCTCCCTGCATATTCTGACAGACATTGATGAGGTCCCCTCTCAATTTTGTCTTTTCAAGACTGAACAGGCCCAGCTCCCTCAGCCTTTCCTCATAGGACAGATTCTGCAGTCCCCTTATTTTTTTCTTTTTTTTGGACTCACTCCAGGAGTGTCTGCCTTGTACTGAGGAGCCCAGAACTGGACACATCACTCCAGGTGAAGCCTTGACAGGACTGAGCAGAGGGACAGGATCACCTTCCTCACTTGCTGGCAATGCTCCTCCTGATGCACCCCTTGGGTACCCTTGGCAAAGAAACAAAGTTCACATTTATATTCTTGAACTAAAGCAAGAAATCTTCCTGCATAAGAAAATCCCCACAACTAGCTGGCCACCTCCAGCAGCAACGTTGCAAGGCACCAATGTGTGAGTTGTAACACATCCCACTTGCACAGGGACATTTATTTAGTGATGCAATGAACACAATCTGGAACTCACTGAGTCATCTCATTAAAACCTGTGCTGTCACTTTTGCAAGTTGACTAGTCAGACTAGACCTCCACTTCAAATAAACAGCATTTTAAATCCTAAAGTGAAACAAATTACACTTATCACAGTGTAAGATATTTCAAGGGTGTCTGCTATGGGCTGACACTTAGAGGATTAAGGAAAAGTGAATGTTATGTTTGTCATTAGAGTGATACTGCAAGAGTCACTTATTGACTGAGCATTCTTATCAAGAAATAATATGATTCAGGGAAACGTTCCTATTAATTTCTATTGTAAATCAACCATATGGATCAATGATTGTCTAATTCAGCTCTATTTCAGCAATACAGCTGCCTAATTCTCTGTGCTGGTGGGTAAATATGGATTGAACTATCCAAAACATAAGTCAAAGACAATTTTAGTTTATCTATAAAACAAACAAACAAAGTGAAAAGCTGGCAGCTGAACAGAATGACAAAAAGAGTATTTTCTTTAATTATTTCCTAAGTAAATGAAGAGTTATCTGAAGAGTCCAGGCCCTTGCAGCACAAAAACGTGGAGGGACTTCTATCTCTCTGCTGACTTGGATCTGCAAGACAAATTCAGGTACTCTTGAGAGTCTGCAATGTCTTTGTTATCAGCTGTCCTCTCTAAAATGCCATGCAAGAGCACATCAGACAATCCAGGTGTTTTAATAACATAGGCTTGAGATTTTGCAAACGAATGCAAAATAGACAAAAATAAGAAATGAGCATTGTATAAAAAAAGAAAAGAAATGTGCAATAGATTTTACACTGTAGTGATAGTAACAGAGTGTACCCAAACATATACTTATGTGATCACTGCTGAGGACATGGAAAACATAATTATGAAAAGCTGTTAGATAATAGGTCAACATGAGGTAGCAGAGTGTTCTTGCAGCCCAGGAAGCCAATTGAGTCCTGGGCTGCTTCAAAAGCCCCAGTGACATCAGGTTTGTCTTTGTTTGTCTTGTTTGCCTTTGTTCAAACAGCACAGTCCATCAAGCCCACCTAGAAAAACACTGTCCTTATATGTGTGCATATGCTCATACCAGCTTTTGCTGTGTTAAAATTAAATATGCTCATATATATATATATATATATATATACACCAGAATTCATTGCATATCCTGAGGAATAAAGCAAAGGTTTTGTTTTGAATGGCTGAACAGCTGTAGATTGGATGTAGATGGTGTAGGCTAGAGTTTAAATGAGAATATAGCATGATTCTGAATGCTTCAGAAACTAGATAAGGACACTGTGATACTTTATTACCTAAATGTTTATAAACTCAGTGTAAAAAATGGCTTTGCTGAGAATTGTAATCCAAAAGCTTACTTATTTCCTAGATTCAGCTTTCAGATTCAGTAGACATTACTGGCATTAAAAGCATGAGAAATGCCCTACTGATTTGTAGTAGGGTTGCACTGCTCTGATATCTTGTGTCAAAGTGCACAAGTTTGGGGAAGGTTATGAGAAACTTGCAGCAGATGAATGTATGGCAAAATAACACAACTATCAGATTACCATTCAAAGATTAACTCAGGACTGGAAGCAAGAGATTTACTTCCCTCTAAGTCTGTGCTGTAATTGTAATGAATGATGGTTTTCACAGACAAAATTGTTACCAGTCCTTTTCTAAATCCTCTTTACTTCCAGCCTAAAACTGCCTCCTGCAGCAGAGGATTCTATCAGATAATTACAGTATGGAATAGAATGTATTCCCTCTGCAATTTTCAGTTCATCACATTTCAACTTGATTTAACCCCCTCACATATGTTTGCTATGAAGAAAGGGAAACAATTCTTTGTCTGACCTTTTCCAGGTTACGCAATATGTGTACATTTTGTCTTATGACTTAATTTACTTATTTCTGTTCCATAGTAAACAACCCTGTGGTTTTCACTTCTTCTTTAGTTTGATATTTATTCCAGGTTATTGGACCTTTTTCAGCACTTCTCAGGTCCCCTAGTTGTGCTACAGTATCATCCTTAAGATGAGATGAAGAACATACTCCATTCAAAATAAGGTTACTTATTACATAGCAAAGTAATGATAGTCTCATTCTTTGCTTTCATTTGAATCTTTCATTTTATTTGTTTGGGTTTTTTTTTTTTTTTTTTTTGCCTGAATGTGAAATTGAAAGTAAAATGAGGAGCTCTACTGAATTTTTGTGTCAATTTAGTATATAACTAGATGAATTTGATTACTATATTATGCACTACTTTACATTTGGCAACAGTTTGTTATATCCAGCATTTTCTTGATTGCTACAACAGCTTGTTTGAATTATTGTTGTTTCTTTCAATCATCTCTAGGTTTGACTAACCTGTCTATTTTGTGTCACCTATGAATCATTCTGTATTCTTACTAAATAATTCTAAATGAAAGGTTTTCATAATACTTAATGTAAAGTGCAAGTACTAAATGTTACATTTGGTTAGATAATCACTACATTAAAGTTTGATTCATACCTTGTTTAGTTTCAGTGACACAGTTTGGATTTTACTTAGGAAGATTCTAGCCCAGCTGCAATGTTACATGTGTTTGTGCAAAAAAAATATCAGTAGTTGGCTTGGATCCTGCTTCAGGATGCCATTAGATGTAAAACCAGAGATACTAGTAACTGACTCAGATCCCAGTGAAAGGTGACTTTTGAAGTTAATGGCTTCTGAATATTTTCAAATATTATGTTGATCAAACACAAAAGGATTCAGAACTGCTCTGAGTTGCTCATCCCATGCATTCCTTCCCTGTCCCTCCCTAATCCAGGCTGCTATGTTCTTAAACATGAAAAAATGGTGCTACTAGGACAGAGAGTTACATCCACATGTCAGAAATAACCAACCAACAAAGACAACCAACAATTTTTCTTACACTTTGCAGATTACAGACAAAAGTAATGTAACAATTTTAATAAATACGTGATTCCAGACTTCTGCGGAAATCATTGACAAGATTACTTCAACAGGTTTTACATTGTGTAGGTACTGTTCAAGTGCCTGTGTGTTAATTTTTTTATACTGGTGTACAGTTCCTTAAAGAGATGGCACAAGTGTAATGGAATTAATATCTTATTAAAGATCAGATTTTAATCTTGGGATTGGAAAGCACTTGGAGATTATTTATTGCAAATCAGCATCATAAAACTGCATCATTTCACATGGTAATCACATCATTCAATGTAACTATGAGCAACAAGTGAATGCTTGCTAATGTGCTTAGGATGCAAGCTGGAGACCTTTATTATTCAGATAAAGCAGCTTTATGAATAAAGACTTTATATTAAATTACTTTCAGCCTCCAAAGTCATCATATGTCAGAATTGAGACACTCAGACTTACTCAGAAGAGACTTTTGCAGATGACGAAGATTTTTTTTAATCACATGGCAATTAATTAATTGTATTTTAGGGAATTTGAAGACTCCAAGTCTGGAAATGCTTACAATCAGGTACAAAATCCTCTTGACATAGCAGTTACAATAAAGAGGAACTGAACTTCAGCCCAAAGCCAGCATATGTCCTTAGTTTATCAGTTTTTTTGAACGCAACTGGGGCGTGTGTGCTTTGCAAAGAACATTTTTTTCAGGCTTCATCCCCCAACTTTTCTGCTGTTTCTGTTATTTCTCTTGTTCAATGACAGTTCCTGCCTTACCTGCAGACTGGTCCCAGCTCTTTATTTGAAAATGCCCAAAGGGACAGCTCCACGTGGCAGCTCTCCTGCCTCTGTGACTTTATCAGGGAGCAGATCCAGCTGGTGCTTGACACATCCCTGCCTCCTCCAGTCTGTGGTTTCTCAAGTGTCCTGTTTACACCAAGGCCAAGAGCACAAGGACATAATAGGAGCTACCTCTGCTGGAAATCCTCCTCAAGTCCAAGTGCCACTTGTAGGACTGTTCTGATTCTAGACACAGCAGGGACAGCAAAGACAGAAAATGAGGCCTCTTCTGACAGCTGAGGATGCAAGTACCTGGTCATGGTCAAGGTGACAGAACTTCAACTGCCTGTTGATCTTCTTAAAAATAATTATTAATCCTTGTAGGACCCTGAAGAGGCACCACTCTGGTTTATGCAACTAACCTCTCTACAATATACCAAATACTTAACACCAAATACTGCTAGCTGAATCAAACAGATCACTGCTCTTTCTCTCAATCAATCCCCTGTTCAAAGATAAGCTGCTGTATTCTTATGCTCCTAGACTCAAAACTCCCAGTGTCTGAACAAACAAGCAAAGGAAAAAAAAAACAGTTTAATAAGTTGTCTATACAATGCATAGGTTGGGGGAGGTGGACTGGTATTCTTTTGGCAATGAGTGCCAATAACATTTAAATCTAGATTACTTTCAAATTATGAAATACTAAAAAAATAAGGTTTATTCTTAGGGAAACTGCAATAAGAATTGTATCTCCAACAGTAGATGTCTAAACCAACACAGGCTTCCTTGACAGAAACAGAGATGAGGAGGATTTGTTAATTTTAGTTATATCCCCTGCTAATCTGTTAACCACAGGGAGACCCCAGTATCTTAAACTGGGTGAGGAAATTCCATATTGGTATTCTGTGCTTGTATCAGAATACACACATTTCAGAATTTCTGGGGAACATATAGAGAAGATCTAAAATATTAATAAAATTATATGTGTTACTTGGAATAGCTGCAGCTTCTGTAAAAAGCTTTTAATGTATTATTGCAAGCAGATTTAGCTACACTGGAAAAGACAGGGATCTAAATGTTAGAGCTCTAAAGAACTTCAAGGAAGGTGATAAAGGGTCATGTTGAAGCATCAGGATAAAAGGAGTCTGAATACGGAATCAACACCATCACTGAGAACCTCAACAATAACATCATTTATAATTTAGTAAATAGAAGAGAGTAGGTAATGCTTTTTTGGTCAAAATGAGAGACACTGTCAACAGTGTTAACTGTAAGTTAAAAATTTCATGAAATGAGATCATCTAAAGTAATAGTGTAATAGAAATTGGATAAAGTTCAATAGTAACAAATGCAAGATGTGTTAATTGAGAACTGTTAAATCTCCAACTACGAGCTAAACAAGGTTATGAAAATTACCAAGGAGAAAAAAAAAATCAAATGAGTTTTATAGCAGCAGACTCAACACGATAATGTTTGACATTTCTTCTAGTATCTTCATCTGAAATATCTGTTTCATTACATGTCACACATTTAAGAGCATAAAATACCATGAAATCAAGAAACCCATCGACTTTTTTTTTGTTAGAGAGTGTTAGAGAGCAGATGTACTAAACATTCAGATCACACTGAGCTGGGTCTATCAGTCAAGCAAAAGGGCAAGGAAAGGACATGTTTTAGCTGGAGCTTTATAGAGACTTATGGCTTCCAGTAAAATTCCCCGAAGTTGTTTTCTGCAGCATATTTCAAACACATTTAGAGGTGGGTCTAACCTCTACAGGCTGATGATGCTTCCATTTGGCAGCTGATTGGCTCATCATTCTCAGTCTCTTGAGCACAAGGGGAAGACTTAACTGTTGCAGAGAAAGGTTTTTAATCAAGATGTGCATCATCCATCTTAATCTTTAATATGCTGGATCTGTCTTGACTTATGAAGAACCTTAATGACAAAAAGAAAAAAAGTTTCATCAGAGTGGAAGACAGGATGCTTTCTTTTTCCTAAGGTTGTCTATGAAAAGAAATTCACCTTCATGTATGATCAGAAATGTTAAAAAATCAGTGATTTATTTGCTAGTACCAGCTTGCAAACACATACCAGAAAGACCTTATGCTTCTCTTCCAGTAAGAGAGATCCCACTGATTGCCAGAGTTGGTTTAGCTGATGCAGCTCTTGGCCACACAGGCCTTTTTATTTTCCTTCTTATTAAGGGAAGGAAAAAGGACAGAGGGAGGGAGGCAGCAGTAGCATTCTAAAAATAATCAGAGATGTCAGACTGATCAACCAAAGAGAAGGGATTTCCACCAGTAACATTTTAGTCTTGCTTGAGAAAAGTGAAAAAATTTATCAGTTCAGAATCCATTTTCAAATACTGTCATATTTTGCATAAGTTGCTGAATTCTGCTCAGACTGGATGAACAAGTTCCCCTGAGCACTTTTAAACATCCAACACTAATGCTCTTAGGATCTTACAACACACACAGCTAGAAAGCCCTTTCCCTCCTTCTGAAAATATTCATCATTAACTTAAAGCAAAATTTGCAGCCATCTGGGGGTGTGAGATTTGTCTGAACTTGTGGAGTGTCAAAGTGGCTGAAGCCTTCTGTATCTACAGCTCCCACCAGCAGCACTGTGAGCACAGCAAGGGAGGCAGTTTTAATCTGTCCATGGAGCCATGTGCCATCACTGGAGGCTGGTGAAGACAGAAATGCCTCAACAGTTTCTTTATGGAGTAGTGAAAATAAACTTGTAAACAACTTCCTTCTGAGTATGCCTCTGCAGAATTAATGTCTTATTGATGGTATAAAAGATAACTTTTACATTGTCTTTAGGAGCTGGTTTTCTAAATACATCACAGTAAAAGAAATGTATTTTTTCAGAAGCAATCAGTCTTTTGTAGCTGTGTTATCTAGACAGAAGCAGCTGCAAGCTGCAAGCTTCTTTCAAGAACTGAAAGGCAAATCTCTCTCAGTCTATTCCAGTGGTTTTCAATCTGCAATCTTCATTTCCCTGGAAATTCACTGACTGCTTTTGAGAAGTCCATCAAAGATGGAAAAGAAATCCCTATTTTCAGGCAGCCTATATGGGTCCAGAATCTCCATAGAAGGAAGTTCCTCAGCCTCTCTGGTCAGCACTGTTTTTGTGTCTGAACACTCCTTTTATGAAGATTCCTTCTTCCTTATACCTAATGAAAAATGCAATTTCTTTGCCTTGCCTCTTGTGCTTATCACTGTGCACCTGGAAGAATATGGCTCCACCTCCAGTGTAACAACCCAACAGGCTGCTGTAGAAAGAAGATTTCCTTTCAGTCTCAGTTTATTAATAAGCACAAATGAAATTGATTCAAAGAGATATCAAATCCATGAATGAAGTTTAAAAAGGTGCTCACTATTATTCATTTACTATGTTCTTTGTCACAACACTGATGTGCACACTGTACCAACAAAGTCAATCTTGCTGCACATATTGGTACCTGCTGCCCCAGATTCAAGTGTGTTGCTTCAGGTCTGGTATATTTTGTGAAAGTATTCTGCCACCTAAAGGAGATATTTCAGACAATACTTCCTCAATATAGTTGATTTGCCTTGATGAATTGAGACTATATGTAATTATCCAAAGTTTAATCTTATGATTAAAAGATTCAGTTATTACACTCTGAAACCATTCCTCTCCCAAACAGCCAATCCTTTACTAAAATTATTTTATTTCAGTAGGCTTCATGGCCTCGGCCTCTCAGTACCTCAGTTCCTCATTTTTAAAATGTAAATGCTCTAGAATTAAAACAGTATTTGAGATTTTTGTCAATGACTTGTATGTTTTCAGAAATTACTGATATTTTTTCAATGCCTTGGGCTCCTAATAAAAATTAATTCTTCTCAAAGTACTTAAACAAAATCTCCATGTATTTTGGCATTCTAAAGGACTTCTGCTTTATCCCTAATAAAAAAATGTAGAATTTCTGCGAGATTGGCTGAAAGGACAAAAGCCCAGCTTAAAAATATTCTGGATCCTGAGCCCAAACATGAAGGTAGATGTAGAGCTATACAAATCTAGAAAACTCTTCAGCTCCTTGACATATGGAGTAGTTCATTAAACCAGCTAATTGATAACAGATCTATTATTCATGCTTCCCCTAATGAGCCAAATATGCTTTACATTAATTCTATTGCCAGAGTTCCTTATTCTCAGCTGAAAGCAGTGACATCCAAACCAATGTTACACAGAATATTCTCAATGCCTGAAGTTCAGACACAACCCTAAAATAAATGAGTTCTTACTCATCAGGTGAGTCCAAGTTGTGTTCAGTGAAAAGATTTGGGAGCAGGAAGAGAAAGGGTGGTAATTCAAATAGAACAACTTATTTATATTACCAGATATTTTTCATATTCAACAGTTATACAAAAATTTTTTCCAATTATTTTTTCATATCTTCAGATTGGTTGAACTCAACAGCAATTCCTTCTGGAATGCAAAGACAAAAATAAATAAATGTTCAGGTACACTATGTTACTATAATTGTAGCCCAATATTTATCAATATAATTCTCACATCTTACATTTTTCTCAAAATTGTCTACATTTACAGAATCTCAAGCGTACATGATTAAAACATTCTCTACATTTCATTCGATATGTCACATAAATCATAATTCAGAAGAGAAATTGCATTTAATAATTTATTTTCTTTTTAGAACACTGGAATAGCTATTTAGATTTTTGCACTTAGGCATTATGCAATTACTTGCACTGAGATCCAATTTTCAGGCTTACACGGAAATAGAATTAAAACTTTCCCTTATTTTTATGTATATTTCAATAATCAGAGTTCTAAATAAATCTGTGAAATTGCTAAGTAATTACAAGAATATTGAGCTGTGTATGTCTCATCTCTTCCAGAATCAGTCATCAGTGATCCTGGGAGACCTTGCTTTTGTGGTTTCCGGGTTTTGTCTCTATTGTTTTCAGTAAGAGAAAATTAATTCATTTACCCAAGATACCAGTAAAGATACCAGTTCATTCTTGCCCAAAAATTTAAGAAAAAAGACTGACTGATTTTTCAACATCCATAGGAATCACAGGCAAAGGTAGCAAATCTGGCTCCTCAGTTCCTTCTTCAAAAAAACACTTTGTTTATTTTTTATTTCTCTGGTAGATTCTTGCAGTGCAGAAATGAAATTCAGTTTGTATTTGACATTCAGCATTGCATTTTTTTAAAGCTTATCAACACTTTTTATTAGAAAAGTAATCCCATTTCATGTAGACAAGGCTACAAGCTTCCTTAAAATTGTACCAAAGTTGCTCATGGTTTCCTTCAATACCCTATGTTTTGCACATACTTCCTTATGCTTCCCCTTAAAATCAGGGAAATACTTCTTTTTTATCTGTATCTCTGTTAATTTCAGTTTTGTGGTGCCATCCACTTAACATGATGCAAGTGGCTACTTTTTCCTTTCCTCTTTTTTTTGGTATATATGTATTGTTTCTGAGGAAAACATATCAAACACTTTGCATAGTTTCTTTATTTTTTTTTTTGGGCCATCATCATACAGTTGCTTTAAGATATTTTGACTATGAAGAGGAGTCAGGCAGGAACATAGAGTAAAAATTATCAAGATCCTCTTAATACTGTTAATGTGCTGTACCAAGTCCCAAATCTGTTGCTTGACCCCAACGGTGTGAGGTTCACCAGGTCCTGCACTTCAGTCACAACAAACCTGGCAGAGCTCCAGGCTGGGGCAGAGGGGCTGGAGAACTGCCCAGAGGGAAAGGTCCTGGGGTGCTGGTCCACAGCACCTGAACATGAGCCAGCTGTGCCCAGGTGGCCAAGAAGGCCAATGGCACCTGGTCTGTGTCACCAATGGTGTGGCCAGCAGGGTCAGGGAAGAGATTGTCCCCCTGTGCTGGGCACTGGTGACATTCCAGCACAAGTGCTGTGTGTGGCCACTTTTGGGGCCCCCATGACAAGAAAGACATCAAGGGGCTGGAGTGTGGTCAGGAAATGGAGCTGGGGCAGGGTCTGGAGCACAAATCTGATGAGAAACAGATGAGGGAGCTGGGGGTGTTCAGCCTGGAGAAAAGGAGAATCAGGGGAGATGTTAGCCCACTCTACAACTGCCTGGAAGGAGGCTGCAGAGAAGTGGGGTCAGTATCTTTTCCCAGGTAACAAGAGACAGAACAAGAGGAAATGGCTTCACATTGCACCAGAGAAGGTTTAGATTAGATACTAGGAAGAATTTCTTAATGGAAAGTGTTCTCAAGCATCAAAATGCTTATAATAGATGCTTATAATATTATTTCATAATGTATAATAATATGAAACTGGCTGTCGAGAAAGGTGGTGGAGTCACCACTATCCCTGGAGGTGTTCAAGAAACAGCTGGACATGGCACTGAGTGTCATGGTCTGTCTGACAAGGTGGTGTTCAGGCAAGGGAATCACTTGGTGACCTCAGAGATTTTTTCCAACATATTTGATTCTGTGATTCTGCAAATCAGAAAAAAATTTGAAAGAAAGTGAAAGTGCTTAGTAGCATGACATGTCCATGCAAACATATCAAAAGATTTTTTTTTGTTTGCTTTGCACCCAATTTGTATACAGCTAAGGAACGAGCATCAGTTTCGTAAAGGTCAGCTCAGTCTTCAGACTGTTGCTGTCTAAATGAGATTAAAATACTTCTAAAACTCAACAAGTACAAAGGATCTTACATAACCTCCTGAGGAAGTGTCAACAAATATGCAATGCAATTATAATTGGAATCAGAGAATATTCTGAGTTGGAAGAGATCTACATGTATCATCAAGTTCAGCTCATGGTCCTGAACTGCACCATCCCCAAGAATCACACTGTATACCTGACAGCATTGTCCAAAGACTTCTTGAACTCTGTCAGGCTTGGTGCTGTGATCACATCCCTGAGGAGCCTGTTCCAGTGCCCAGCCACCCTCTGGGTGAAGAATCTTTTCTTAATATCCAACCTGAACCTCCCCTGACACAACTCCAGGCCATTCCCTTGAATGCTGTCACTGGCTAGGAGAGAGATCAGTGCCTGCCCCTCCACTTCTCCCCATTGAAGACCACATTGAAGGGTCCCCTCAGTGTCCTCTTCTCCAGGCTGGACAAACCAAGTAACTTCAGCTGCTCCTCCTCTGGCTTCCCCTCCAAGCTGCTCACCCTCTTCACAGCCACTCTTTAGATACTCTCCAATAGCTTACATTAATATTAATTTATTTTGTTGTGGCTCCCTAAACTGCACATAGCACTTGAGGTGAGGCAAGCACCTCAGATGAAACAGTCTCTAATTGATAGTCACAGGTTTCTAGGGCAGCCTGCATTCCTTCATAATATCTTTAAGGTAAAAACAAAGTTGAAGTATTACTCTCCATTACCACACCAGTGTTCTGAAGGATAATTTCTATATTTGCTGCTTGCAAAGGAGAATGGCAGGCTCATTAATAGTTAGGCAGAGTTACAGACTATGCCAATCAGTGATTTCTACTTGAGGTGGTCTGAAATATTTGGAAATTGAGATTTTTTTTGATCAATGTTTATTGATATTAATTTTCTGAAATAAAATCTTTCAAGTCCCCTCATTTTTATTTGAAATTCTATATTAATGCTAACATCTTTTAAAACCCCTTTCTGCATCTATTCAGGTGGGGATTTTTTTTAGAAAGATGCATTCAGTAACATGTTAAAGCTGAGTGAAAATGATGTAAGGAAACCTAGTGAAAGAAAATCAAAAGTGACTACCAGGGCACTCTCCCTGTAAATGAGGGTGAATAGGGAGCTGGGAATAAACAGTAGGGCAACAGTGAAAGCTTCATCACAAAACCTGGTAAAAAGAGGAATAAATGAAACCATGAAACTGTGGAAAACCATCTCGTATGATAAGAGTGAGAGATCACTTAGCTCTTTTCCTTTTCTATAGGCCAAATACTGATATATTTTAAAGTAAATGCCATGCTGCTGTCCATGAGAAACTTGCTTGTGTAATGGTATCTGTGTTTTACTTTATGATTTTACAGACCCAAATCAATGCAGGCATAAATGAGCATAATTACTGTTGACATCAGTGAGGTGAGACCTAACTCAGTGCATGACTTAATTGGATGATGGGATTTGCATTTCCCATGTATGCAAGCACTGCTCAGTGGCACACAAGTGTGCTTAGAATACAATCAAGCATTAACCTTCAATTTGTGTGTCTAGTGCCTACAGTGTCTAGAATAAATGCTTGAACATTCACAACTAGAATAAGACCCTGCTCAGATACTGATTTCTTAATTTTTTTTTTTTCCATTTTTTGAAAGGACAGGAAGAATATTTCTCTGTTAGGAGTTCTGTACTACAGGTAGAGCAAACAGATTTCCTCTCTAACAAATATCCTGAGATTTCTAGGACTATCTTAAAACCTCTTCAGTTCTGCCCTGGATATCTCTCATATCTTGAATTCCCTCAAATCCCAGTAGGAACTGTAGAAAGAAACACAAGAAATTTGCATTGCTCAGCCTTGAAATGTGCAGCTTAACTGCATAAATAGAAATATTTGCAAGTCATAGTTGCCAGCTTTACTGGAAGGCACAGCTGTCTGCTTAACCCATCATAGCGAGACTCTGCCTGTATAAAAAAAGAGAAATGTAAAAATAACTATGTGTCTTCTAGCAAAAAAACCCTCTGTGGCAGAAAGAGCACAGTGCAGTCAAAGAAATGGATAATTGCTCAGGTCACTGCTTTTCTGCTTATTATAAATCAAAGCCAAGAGGAAGCCCTGTCTGGCCATTCTGTGCAGTCCATGGCTGTGTTTATTCAGCTTTGTGTCACCCTTGTGTGGCCTCTGTTCCTTTGCATACAATTCCAGTTATAACCCAGCACAGTCCTGGAAGTACAAGGACAGCAGCAGAAGAGCTCAGCTCCCAGATGGATAAAATCATAAACATCCCTTTGCAGGCTCCTGCTCTGCCTGGCAGCCCTTGTGAAGGTTGCCTGACCACACTGTGAACTCCTGTGAGCTGCTGTTCCACAACTCAAAGCTGTGTGTGCTGCTGTTATGATTTTCCATATTGTCACAAAAACTGGCACATAGAGAAGGGCTGATGTTTGCAGAGAGAGGAAGATCATCTGGAAGGAAAGACCAATGTAGATTGAGCTCTGATTAGCCAGGAAATTCTCTCAGCCTCTAATAGAACCTCTCTGGGAAGGGAGAACAGGTATCAGTGATTCCCTCCACATACCTTTCCAACATGACATGAAGAATGAGATCTGGCAGCTCCTGAAAATTGTGTTCCTTACTGTCAGTAACTGCTGGAAGATGGAGTTCTCTGTCCTGGGCACAACATTTTAGTGTCACTTGCTAATCACCACTCTCTGGATGCTGCTTGACATCTCCGAGAAATGTGCATATATTAAAGTTTCACCCTTGTTGAGCCAAAAATAGGAGGGGAAATACTGGTATTCTCTTCCAGGTCTCTGGGCTCCTCAGCTGGGACTGTTTCACCTGTGCCCTGAGTTTGATGGTGATCACATTTACAGCAGAGCCACTGAGCTGAATCTGCTGCAAGCTGCTGGTGGGAGTCCTAGCTCAGAGAGCCAGCAGAGTCATAGCATAAGGAAATGAAGATTGTCAGTATTTAAAACCTCACAGAGTAACTGATTTGCTGCTGCTCACATGAAAAATTTGGGGCAGGGGATCCAGAACTGCTCTATGCCACTCCAGTGTCCCAGCGCAGCTGCTCTTTGCTCTGCTGAATCCAGTGAGGCAGAACAATCTGTTTTTCTGAATTCTGGGACTGTCAGTGCTGGATGGTAACAGTAACAGCAACAGTCAAAATGCCATCCTTTGAGAGATCTACTTTATTTTTCCATGCAGGAGCTGATCTATGAACTAGGGATATAAAATTCTAAGGCTGCTAATTGCAGAGTAATTGTTCTTTGCTGGAGATGCCTATGTCATCATATTACTGCTAAGCACAGATAAGAGAGAAATAGTGGATCTAAGTCCTAATCATGGAGTTACCCTGGACCTAAAACCTACAAGCCTGTCTCCAGTTTAAATAAATATTATGAATATTTTTGCATCTCAGTAGTGCCCAGGATTGACCAGAAACCCTCATGGGTCTTAGGAAACAGCCCTGTTTTGTGCTGTTGGCAGACTTCTACAAACAGGCAGGTACTTTTGAATGCACTGGTGATTAAGCCCTTGAGAGAGGGATTCATAGGTCCTCAGTGGGAATTACCAATTCTTCTACTGCTCTTTAGAACACTTAGATGCTTGAACTCAGTCATGTAACCTGAGATAAAAGCAAACACATGACAATGTCAAAATAGAGATGTGAATGGAAGAAAGACTGCATTTGTTATAATTATTTTTATCACTAGGTCTCTTTCTGACCCTGTGTTTAGTATTTGATAGGGAGATATTCATGCTACCATAAATGAAATTATGGCAATGCTGTTAAAATAATTTCTTTCCTTCCTGTAGCAGTTGTTTTTCATAAATAATTTCCCTCCTTAAGGATGACAGTTAAGTGTTTTGATATGCATATCCTGGTGTTTTCTTAATGAGAAAAACTTTCTGTGAAACATTTCGTAAAGCTTTTTTTTTTTTTCTGTTGTCCTTCCTGTGAAGCCAAATATTCCTGCAAAACCAAATCATTGCTTGACCAGAAAATTCTAGCATCTCTCTAATGCCTTTCAGACTTTTGAGAGACCAATTTCCTGATGATTTCTCTGTAGCAGACCTGCTTTCAGCTCCTGCTTGGTGTTGATATCATTGTAGTGTAAACTGAGCAATGACTGTAATCAAAACTTCAGTGTTTTCCCCAGAACACAGCAGGTTGCTATGTGGGTGGCAGCAGGGCAAAGAGAGTCTGCAGGAATGGTTTTTTTGGGACTTATTGTTGTCAGCAAAGATTTAGCCTGGGGACTGTTATTGACAAAAAAAGAAGCTGAACACAATAAATTGAAGAATGATTTGTATTTTCACAAGCTGCTCTCTGTTGGTCACAGAGAATTTCATGCTAAAACTCTGCTGTTATCAGATCACTGAGCTCAACAGCTCCTTCCTACAGGTCTTCTTTCAATTACAAATATGTTTCCCCTTACAGTAATAAAGTTGAATTCAATGTCTTTACTTCTTTTGATGTCATTTTAACTCCCACAGACCTGGATTAATGTATTATTTTTATAACTCAGAATTGAGCCACTTATGATTCATAAGTCACAGAAGTAACAATATTTTGAACTGACTGAGATTCACTGACAAAATAATACCCAGATACTTCATTTATTTAATGGCATGTGCAATTCTGCAAGGTTGTTTCTTTACCATTAGCCTGATATAGTTCTCCCTGCTAGTTTGAACTTGAGATTTTAAAAATATATGCAGTACTGTGACAGCCTGATACCTTTTAAGTGTTCCATGGCACTGAAAGAAATCTCCCAATCCCTGTGCAATGCTGAGAATGTGTCCCAGTTCTATAACTAATGACTGTTTACTTTGCTCAGTACCCAGAATAAAGTTTTCACTCCCTGATTCCAGTCAGTGGGAGCAATGCCCACATTACCTGTCAAGCATGAAATCCAAGGGAGTTCTGTGGCCAGGTTGCAGCTCTTAAGCTCTGGATTTCGTGGATTCATTTCCAACCATGCCTTGGCACAGGCATTTATAAGCACTCAGAGTGCTTTGTGCTGCAGGAGGATGACTTTGCTGCACAGGCTGCACAGGCACCCTGACTACACCAGCACATTAGATAGAGCTGGGGAATGTTCTTGATCATGGAAATGTGACAGATTGGACTGTGAGGCAGTTTGAACAGTCCCTGGTACAATTTCAGCCTGTTATTAATGTTCTCCCAAAAGCTCCAGAGCACTGCCTGCACATTAATGTAGTCTGGGGCCATTCCCAGGACATGGTGTGTATGGAGCCACTGCTTTGGAGGCTGGGAGGGTTTGTTTAAAACATGCCAGTTGTCTTCAGTGCCTGAATATTCCTGGGCACACTCATCTCTAAGTGCAAACGTTGCCATAGGGTCTCCTCAGCACTCACAGATTAACTACAAAGGACACGACCACAGCTCTGGACTTTCTGTGCCTCGATCAAATTGGCCACCTCACCCAGGGCTCAGAGGAACCAGGCTTTCTGCTTTCACCATCTCTTTTGGGGACTGTCCTGCCAGCACCAAGATCTCTATCAGTCTTTGCAAAGGCTCCTTACAGTTGTGAAAATCCTCCCAGAAGTTTTGGTCACAGACACCAATGCAAACAGGACCAGGAGGTGTCCTGAGCTGTTGATATTCAACCACAGCCAACATGCCAATGTAAATAAGGTGGGTTGGATTTACAACTTCCTCTGCCAGCACCTGAGCATCAAGGTGGGTGAAGTCTCAGTGCCAGCAAACCAAACTGAAGCTAAAGCCAGAAGCCTCATTGGTGGTCAGGGGCCTCAATGTGAGTTGGATACTGTAAGGTAAATATCTGATGACAGAACTGGAAAAGAGAATATCTGTGTCATCACAGGGCCTGCAAACCTCTACAAATTGCAGTGCTCCACACAAGAGAAACAACTTAAGGAAACCAGAAGCAGAAACATCTGATTCATGCTGGCAATTAAATCTAATTTGTGAATCTGTGCTATTATCAATTACTTTTACACGCCAGCAGATTTCTTGGTTAAACATAGTATCATTTCTCTCTGCATATTTTCTCCCTAATTATTTCTAAAGAAAGAAACTGCAACATATATAAAATTTAAGGTAAAGCAGACATACAGATAGCCAGACCTGACCTGAGGTTAATCCTGCAAGGTAAAAGTGTGAGAAATTGTCCATCACTGCAAGCAATGGAAGAGGAAAAACAGGTGGCCTAAGGCAAAGTGGAGTTAAGCCAATAATGGAGAACTTAGGAAGTAAAAGGTATTAAATGAGTATTAGGAACTTTAGTTAGTACCTAATAATACTGAAAGTTATTAAAATGTGTGTACTGGCTTACCAGCAGTGACTCATGAAGGTCAAGATTGTCACAGGAGTGTTAAATCAGGAAAGCCAGGCCCCACAGGAAAGAGGAACACAGCAGTGAGCTGCTCACCTGGGAGGGGAAATGTGGAATATATGGGGGAGAAAGTGATGAGGTCATGGTTACCTGAGAAGTCCCTGTTGAGCAGTGTGGCATCAGATCCCTGCACTGGGGAAGGGAAATAGAGCTCTGATCTGCCCAAATCATCTGTGTCTGCCTTGTTCCCCCAGCCAGGGGCACCGGGGTTACCTTCCTTAGCACAGGCTGAGGGGCACCACGGAGAAGATGGAGTGAGGGCTAAATATCCTGACATTCAATCTCTCAACAATGTGCTGAGTATAAGCACAATGTGTTGCCACAATGTTACTCAGATATTCTGGTCAGAACTCAATGCAATAGGACAAAAGAAACCATTTAATTAGCATTTCTGGGGACAAAATTGGCCTCGTTTAGCAGACTGGGTCTTTTAAAACAGTTCTGATTTCCAATGGGAACAAAAAGGTAGGAAAAGAAAAGTAAATTGTCCATCTAGACCAAAAAAAAAAAAAAATAAGGCAAGGGAAAATCTAAATTATACATTTTCCCTTCTGTTAAATAAGATTGTAGTTACAGAGTACATACACACTCCTTGATGTATCAAGAGCTGTTCAAGAATAGAAAGTACAAAGTGCACTGAAGTGAAATCTCCAATTTGAGTTGTTTTTCTGCTGCAGGCTATGAAATTTGGAGCTGTGCCACATAATTCAGTGCACAAATACTAAACCTGAGGTATTAGCTCATATAAACAAAAGATGGAAAAGACTCAGGCTCGGTAGTTCTGCCTCAGAACAAGTCATTACCCCTGTTATCAACAAGCCCAAAGCAAGCACAGCACCATGGAGCACTCTCATCCAAGACTCTAAGTCATGCTGAGGAAATCTCCCACAGATTCACCAATGGATCTGCCATCTCCCTGGGGATGTGCCTGCACCCTCAGGCGTTCCTGCTGCCAGCAGACACTTGCCTCTCTACCAAAACTCTACCTGAAGGTGCCCTCAACACATTCCTGGGCTCCACCAGCTTTAGGGTGTGGATCTCCATGGGAGTCTGAACTCTAGACCACAGATAGGCACACACCACTCTTTTTCTTTTTTCTTTTTTTTTTTTTCCCTTTCAAGCAATAAACACTGAGTGATATCAGAACCATTTCCAGGTAGCCAAGACTTCCACATGGGAATTAGATCTTCCCTAAGACCTATTGGTGGCTTATGGTTTCTTGAGGCTGGGAACAGCCCACAGAATCCCAAAGGACACAAGAAGCTCACAATTAGGCAACTCAGTTAATTTTGATCACGCAAAATGAGATGTTTCAGTTGGAACAAGAGAAGACCAGTGTGCTCCCAGCTGCATTACAGGTCTGCAAGACTTCAGACAAGCAGTTTTAGTTTCTCATTTTTCATTTCATTTTTGCCGTTTATAGGGAGTACAAAGAACTTCTTGAATTTAGCTGAAGAAGAAGAGACAGAAGTTAAATCGTTAATGTTAGTGAAATGAAAATTTTATGACATTTCTGTATATTAGATCAACAAGGTTAGTCTTGAAGCCTTAAACATATTGAGCTTTTTATGTCCAGTTTAACTAGTAACAATTCTCAAAACTGCTCTCCTCTACTTTCCTGACTTGCAGCAATGAAATGTTCTCGATCTACTTTGGAAAAAAGAAATTTTAAGTAAAAATAAAGTTAAAGAAATTAATTGTGACAACCTCTCATTTATCTTCTGGACAAGTTTTTTTTGTCTTTTATTTGCAGTGTTACTTACACTATTTTCCATTATTGATCCATATTGACCCATTATGTTAAGTGGTTTAGTGTTGTATAAACAGTTCCAAAAAATCTCCATGTTTCTTGTTACTGCATCGTGATTTAGAGGTCAAAACAGGGATAAAAACAGTTGTAAAAGACATTTTTATGAACTTTAGAAATCTCTTCTTTTTTGACTTTGGATAGGCTGTGAGCATTACAGATTTAATATTGATGTTTTTTTAGAAAACATGAGTTATATATGCCTGACACAATGACTAAGGCAAAAAAGATCACCAAGAACTTCATCTGTTCTCTGTGGGTTAGGTACTGTTAGTACTTAAAAAAACAAAGCATGTGCAAAAGGTCAGATCATGTATTCACAGGATCATTAATAGGAAAAAAAATTCTTTATTGTGGCAGTGGTGAGGCACTGTGGATACCCCATCCCTGGCAGAGTTCAAGGTCAGGTTTGATAGGACTTTGAGCAACCTGATCTCATGGAAGGTGTCCCTCCCATGGCAGGGGGGTTGGAGCAAGATGATTCTTTAGTTCCCTTCTACCCCAAACCTTTCTATGTTCTTATGATGATGAAGTTTTGTGTCTATGTCTAAGGTACCCAGCACAAGAAGAATATGTACACTTGTCATTGGCAATATCAACCTGTCTCACTGAAATAATTAATCTGTATGTATGATAAAGATTAGAAATTCCCTTTCAAGGCCAGATTGGATCTGATTCCAATCATCAGCTATTGTTTAGAAACAATCAAACAATCTACCTTGTGTAACAATGCAAATTCTTTTGGACACATCAGCTGGCAAAAATTCTACCCTCAAAACAATTCCCCAGAACACAGGTTGGCAATAAAGATCAGGCATTTTCTCCTATCATCTGCATGATCACATGTAGAAACAAGAAAGTAAATATGAAGTGGCGTATTTTAAACTGTCATTATCATAAAAAAGGAAAGATATACCTTGGATCTACCGGTATTAATAAAATGGAAGTCAAGCAATGAGACATGAAGATAAAAAGCAATGATGTAGTGGACTAAAGCAGATAAAACAAAATATATTTATAAATGCTGAAAAGCTTGACATTATTCATTAAACATTAATATATGGTAAAGACACACAGGGAATTTGATAGCAGGCTAAGTGGAATGATTTCTAGAAATTCTGAATGAATGGTTGAAAACTGTATCCAATTAAGGGGTCCTGACCTGTCTGCAGTGTTTAGTGAGGAGAGTGGAAAGTGCAATGCGTGTGACATCCCAAAAAAATGAAAAAAATATAATGGCATCCTAATAAGAAAGGTACTTTACATTTCATTTAGACTAATCCATGCAGAATGTTAATAGGAATTTCAGAATGAGACAGCAGAGTGCAGCCACTCTGTCAGAAAGGAGTGCCCTCCGTGTTCACATGAGTGTGGCACAGTTTGTGTGTGTGGGGTGTGTGAGCACACACACCTCTGACTAAGGCTGTGCCTGACGAAATGCTAGATGCTCTGCCCCCTCACTCAGGGCTGTCTAAAGCCAGTGCCCCTCAGGACCCAGTGCAATGTGAATCCTTGCTATAAATCACTGCATCTGCAGAGATGCAGGTGCAGTTGGACAGAAATTTATTACAGCTCAAGAGAAAGGCAGGTATTTAGATTGTTATCAAGGTGGTTGCTAATAAAAGCTGTCATCCCAGAAGCTAAGGCAAATAGAAGCAGCGCAGGAAACACTGGCTCAGGTCTAAGAGCAAATCAGGGCAGAGTGGTGGTACAGACAAATCAGCAGGTCTTGTCCTTCAGCAGAACAAATTCCTTCAGACAGAGAGACAGGCTGCTGAGGTTCTCCAGATCCCTGGCCTGCAGGTGTTGCTGGCATCTCCACATCACTTTCCTCTGCACAAAGTCATTGCCTCTAATGACTCCACTCCAGGTAAACAAGCTCAACCAACTCTGTTCACATTGGGATACAACAGGAACTCTCATTAACATTTACAGCCAGTTAAATGAGTGGACCAAACCAGCATCTCTCCACATTTGTGGTGCTGCCCCAGCACATCAGCCAGGATGGCTTGAGCTCCATTTCTCCAGCAGCAGCTTGGGCAGTCAGGTAGCAGCACCCCAGCACATCTGTGCTGTGCCAGATGTGACTGTGGCACAACAGCAACAGCTTCATGAGCTAACCTCAGGCTTAAGAACTGACAGCAGAGGACTTGAGGTTATGTGGAGCCTCAGGCAGTGAGGGGTTACTGCATTTGCCCATCTTGTTGGGTATATTTTCAGTTCATAAGGAAATCCAAGCTGCTGTACTCTTCCACTGGAGCCTGATGTAACTGAACAAGGTGTTCTGTCTATAATTTGCTCCCAAGAGTCATGACTTGCAAAACTTGGATCACAACCTGAAATACACTAAAACTACTACAAAACAAAGCCCATCTAGGAACTAGAATCCTTCAAAAGAGATCTGAAACAAGTTGGTAAATCTCTTGGACATTCATGAACTATTCTCTTCTCTACTGAGGCAGACTTGGTTTCCTGAAGAAAATCATCCCCCATCTGTCTTTGACTATTAGCTCATATAATGGATCTGACAGGAGATGGAATTTGTGCCTAGAAACAGTGCTGACCCTTTCCTGAGAAATGAATAAATCTTTTGTTTACCAAGCAGACTCTATATAAATAAAATGGCAGTCAGCAAAAAGGAGGTGATCTCCTGGGAAGATAAACAGTTGGTTGTGTTCCTGACAGCAGGAATACAGTTCAAGGAAAAGTACTTTCATTTATTTCACTTATAACAAAGAGGAAATATTACCAAGGAAAGCTGTTTTCTGAAGTGATGTCTACCTGCCTTGGCCTAATCCAGTTGGAAAAAAGATTCTAAAATTGACAATGGCCCAGATGTCCTCTGGTATTGTAAAACTGTGCCTGACACAGAACAAGCAGGACCTGCTCCACTTCCTGTTATGCTGTGCACCTATCTGTACTGATTTCCATGGGCTTGCTCTGAATTTTCACCAATTCCAATGGTCATCATCCTGCAGCACAAGAGCTGACTGTAGCTCAGTACTGAACACTAAACAGCCCAGATATTAAACAACTCTGCCTTGGCTTTGCTCTACTTTCTCTGCTTTGTCTAAGGTTTCACAGACCAACACAAACTGTTTGAACACAGGGATGTTTTCCATCTCTGAGATGCAGAGACAATCATAAAACAGAGTTGAGCTTAAGCCAGCTGGGGTCATACTAGCAGCACTCTCAGTTGCAAGAGGGTTTAGACAAGCTGTTGTTTGGTAACATTCAAATTTATTTCAAGCAGAAGTAAATAATGCATTTGAATCAACCTGTTGATAATCACTCCCCTGTGCTTTGATTTATAAGAACAAATGAAATTTTGCTGCTCTGAGGTATAGTTATAATTCCTCACATCTCGTATTACCAGTTAATTATAGAAGCACAGGTTACTTTTGGCTAATACAGACTTTGCTTTGTCTTTTTTTTTAATTCTTCTGTCTGTGTTCCTGTAACACAACTTGAAGCCAGACAAGCCCTGAGCTTCACTCTGTGGAAATCAGTGGAATGAGAATAATAATAATAATAATAATCTTTCTGTATGGATACACATATACAACAGCTGAGTGGCTCAGCTGACACTCTGGAGGAAAGGGATCCCACCCAGAGGAATTTTGACACATTTAAGAGGTGGGATCCTGTGAACATCAGGAAGTTAAACAAGGCCAAGTGCAAGGTCCTGCACCTGTGTCAGGGCAATCCCAAACACAAACACAGAGAGCTGAGAGCAGCCCTGAGGAGAAGGACATGGTGGTGAATGAAAAACTCAAAATGACCCAGCAGTGTGCTTGTGCAGCCCAGAAAGCCAAATGTGTCCTGGGCTACAGCAAAAGCAACGTGGGCAGCAGGTCAAGGGAGGTGATTCCCCCTCCATTTTTGTGAGGCCCCACATGGAGTGCTGTGTCCATCTCTAGAGCCCCCAATATAAGAAGGACCTGGACCTGTTGGGGCACCTTTCCTGTGAAGACAGAGTGAGAGAGTTGAGGATGTTCAGCCTGGGGAATGCTCCAGGGAGAACTTGTAGCACTTTCCAGTATCTAAAAGGGCTACAAGAAGGCTGGAGTGTGTGGATGTTGACAGAGAAATTTTTAGGCATCAGGCAGCAGCAGAACCTGGGAAAGCAAATCAAATAGGCTTTCCCAGGCATTGTTCTGGAGGAAAACATTCCAAACAAATTCTAACCTCTGCACCAGATGATTTTTTCATCTTGTTTACTTGCAAAGATGTTTATGAAAATGTGTTGGTCTGAGTGACAAATCGTGTCTGATTGTACTGGAACAGTGTATAAAAAGGTTGTGCCTTTTAATAAACATTTCTATATGCCCTTCAAGAAGATTAGAGTATATTGTTATTCAACCATCCCAAATGTAATAACAATAGGGGAGAGACGAGGTTATGCAGTGATAAAAAAGGGAAGATGGCTTTTCACTGAAAGAGAGCAGGTTTAGAATAGGTGCTAGGAAGAAGTTCTTTGCTGTGGGGGTGGTGAGACACTGGAACAGGTTACCAGAGAAGCTGTGGATGGCATGGCAGGGGCTTAGAACAAGAGGATCTTTAAGTCCCTTTTGACACAAACCATTCTATGATTCTGTGATATGTTGTTCAATATTCAGATTTGATATTAGTAGTTATGATCCCACCCAGCTTTATCTCATTCTCTTTTTTAATCTAGAATTTCAACTAAAACTTCCACTAGTTTCACTAGGAGCATTTCAGTGCCCATGTAATGAGTAGGGATAATTTTATAAATGAGATAACTCCTTTCATATTATACACAGTCAACTGAAACTTAATGTCATTCCAAACTATTAATAAATTCAGCCCTTTTCTGACAATCTCCTTGAATCACATTTGCTTTCCTGAGAACTGCAGACTAATAATTGAAATATTAAATAGTTAATTAATAATTAAATATTTAGCAAACTCAGATTCTGATAAAAGAACAAAAAATACAGAACAATCCCATTTCTGGTGCAACTCCTCTGAATTCTTGAGAGCTGCTCTCATCATAACTTGGGATTTTTTTTAATTTCCTTTAATTAGAGAAAATTATACCCTGGGTTTACCATTCCCAATGACATTTACCAATGAGCTGATTATCAGGCTATTCAGGGTTGACTTTTTGGTGGGATAAAAGGGGTACATAGCCATAAACATCTTGCTCTATTCCAAAGAGGAAAGACAGAGGTTGGAGCAATGTGAAATTAACTACCCCAAAAAACAGAGCAAAGCATGGTGGGGAGTTAAGGATTGTAGTCTTTTCAATGTCTGTTTGATTTAGAATTTCTTGCTTTCTAATGCTACATGACAGCCTAGAAGGAGAAACTGAAATTGGCCTGATTCCACCCTTGTGATGTATGTGAAACCCAGATAAATTCACAGTGTGTTGACTATAGAAGTGATACCAAAGAGAATATCCTCATTATTCCTCAAGCAAGGAGCAGGAGAGGAGTGGAACTGCTGCTTGCCCCTGTTCCCTGAGGCACCCTCCAGTGTGGTAACATCAACAATTAAAATAGGTAACACTCCCAAGTGGTTTGCATTTTATATATCCATTATTCTGGGATTGCCAGATATTTCTGTAAATATCTGAGGTTTTATACATCCCTAAATAGCCTGAACTAAATAGACATAACCTCATATCCATCTTCTGTAAATGGGCAATTGGAAAGTAGGGAGAGATTGTCTCCAGAATCATCAGTGTAGGCTCATCTTGTTTGGGGAACTTAATAAAGTTATCCTGCTGCAGTTCTGTCCATTCTAAAGGCCTTTTTTTAACACTCAGGAGTGCTGGGATTTGTACACCAACAGATGAATGGATGAATACTGCTGACAAGAGATTTTCCCTCTTTTCCTCCCCTGGCATGGGGAGCATTTGTGACACTGAATTATTACAGATGATTCTTCTGTTTTCTGCCATGGAGTTGTATCAGGGACAGTTTACAGTCAGTATCCTATCTAACATCTGCAGGTTTCTTGGTTGAAAAATTAATAGTTGAAAGATTTTTTTGAGGTTCAGTTGCACAATATTGCTTTCATATGACAACAGATATCCATGCTATCTTTTTGTCCAACCTCCATTTTTTCAAGGGGTCTTTTTTTCTTAAATTAATAAATGATAATAAAAATAAATAATAAATTAATAAACAATTTTCTACCCAGCATTTTCCATATCATCACAATTCTTTCATTACTAAAATTAAATGTTAAAAATTACATTTATTATATTATTTAATTGCTAATGAGCATAATTTTCTATTTAATATATTGTATATAATTAGAATTCTTTTATTA